>CM040394.1:26180025-26571719 GCA_022702515.1 Ilyophis sp. 1 JC-2022
TGTGTTCCAAATCTAGGGCACACTAGATCAGGTCTGTAAAGCTGTAAAGCACGCAATGAAATGACGAGCTAAATATTTAAATCCCCCTGCTTTGTGGCTACTTTGTCAAGCAGCTTGTAGATCCCTCCCATTCTATTTCGTAAAGAGAGTCCCAGCGTCTTAATTCGGTGCATTTCCCTGTAAATACTGCATGACAAAAAGCGTGTGAGCTGACAGTCAACCCCCGCCCCTCACAAACCCCTTGCCCAAATAAAACGTTTTGCTCGCCCAACAGCCTGCAAAGATAACTACAAAATAAGCATGGTTATTGTAGCCTAGTATATTGCGGTGTCGCCTATCGCCATATAGTTAGATTAATAATACTCATACAAGTAATATAAATAACATAATTTTAATCTCATTGAAATGTTCTTAGTATTATTATTATTATTATTATTATTATTATTATTATTATTACTTAATGAATCCAGTTCAAAAGAAAAGTTGACAAATTTGTAATTAAACTGTAGTTAATAGTTTGGTCGTTAAATATTGTAAATATTAAATTATTATTTTATTTTATAAATAAAGTTTAAAAATAAAAAAATAAATAAATTAATAAAAGCCTAGTTTGTTTTAAGGCTATCTGCTGCATCCGCCAATAAACAATCAAATGTGTTTTCCTTTTCTCATGTTATCTGACAAAGAGCTTGCATTTTTCAGAGATATTAGACCTGAAATCTCAATAAATGGCCCCTTGAATGTAAGCCTAAATAAACAATGTGACATCTTCAGGCAGGAACAGTAACTAGCCTACTCTGGGACTTTTTGTGGTGTTGGTTATTCTATAGTTTTACATAAACACAACAAAGACAACTTAGTCCATTTTCTATATGTTTGGATGTCTAGTGTGCCTAGAGTTAAAAATGTCCACATTCCCAAACATTGTAAAGTGTTTGTTTCTAGCACCATAAACTCGGAGCAAAATTTGGCTGGGAAATACATTAATGCGTCCCCATGACAACTTCATCCTGATTGGCTGTTCATACTGAACCGCAACCGCCGACGTCACTAAATGTGAATATGGATCCGCGAATTACCTCAAACTGGGTGCACAGCGATACGAATGGTGACGACGTGAGTTCAGGTGAAAAAAGTAAGTCGAATACTAACAAGAATAAGATAGGGCTAAAGAAGGAGGAATGTGAAGTAAAATATAAAACCATTTATGCTCACACCAGCAGACCAGAACATCTATGTGATTCATCTTCGCGGACCACCATGTTATCTCCCCTTTCTCAGTCCTGGAGGATTGGGGGATGACGGGTACAGCAAGAAAGCGGTAGCACCTCGGGTTATCAATTTGAGTTGTGAGCTGTGGGAGGAGGTCAAGCACTTTCTACATACGCCGGAGACACAGTAAAGCGGGGATTTGCTTTGCCTTGGTTTTCTGAAAGGAGTCAAGACGTTGTTCTTCGCAAACTCGTGTAGCCACGTTCTGGCCGGGGGTGCCCACTCAGGAAGGTTGGCACTGGTTCTCCTCCTGCACAGTAGTAGGATGATGCACTGTGCGGGGTGCGAACGGCCCATTCTGGATCGTTTCCTGCTCAACGTGTTGGACCGAGCCTGGCACGCCAAGTGCGTCCAGTGCTCTGAATGCAAGTGCAATTTAACGGAAAAATGTTTTTACAGGGACGGCAAGATCTATTGCAAAAATGATTTTTTCAGGTAAGCATGCAGATTTTCATTGTATGAGCAAAGTAAAATAGCAATCGTTGAAAAATAAATCCCTCTCTTGAGGACAGTTGCCTTTTCTGGTTTTCTCTTTCGGTGGAACAGTCACAATAGGTAAAAAGGACGTTGCATGTAATCTTCCGCTTGTGACATTTTCTAATTCACTCCCATTCAGTTATTTGCTAATTATGTAGGTTACACTTAAGGTAATGATTGATTGTCAGCAATAGTAGACACGGTGTTTAACCTATTGCTGGCATTGCCCCTCCCTGTCATTAGCTATAACTGTTTCCGTGGCGCGAAAATTATTTTGGCAGAATTTTACTTCTATAAATTCTAAAAATCAGCTTTTAAAGCTACAAATCACTTTCCGAGGAATCGCATTAATTCAACAATGAAACCAGATCGGTATCGCATGCTGCATGGATTGAGGCTCAAATAAAATTTGAGTGTACAGCATCAAAAAAAAATTAATAAAAAAATAAAAAAATTATATTATGCAATTGTAATATATTTTTAGATAAGTAAATCCATATTTCCCGCTGTAGACATGCCAGATATGCTTAGATTTGCTAAATTATTAAAATTATATTGGTGGTTTGCCTTGGGTAATTGTATATTATCTATTTATGAATGACAGAATATTTTTAGCTTCACTGCACGTAGGCCAATAATGTCATACTATGTTAAACACAATAAAGTTTTGAGGTGCATACTATGCATAATTATAAAATTTTAATATATTCCAATCTTAATAATAATAGGCCTAATCATAATAATAATAATCACAATACGTTTTATAATTATATATTAACCCACGGTATTCTTCTTCTTCTTCTTCTTCTTCTTCTTCTTCTTATTCATTCTTATTCATTCTTATTCATTCTTCTTCTTCTTCTTCTTATTGTTGTCGTTATTGGTACAATATAAGCGTTGAATTGTTGTTTACAAAAAATATTTTTTTAAATATTGGAATCTATTTCGACACGCACGCACGCATGCACACACACGTACGCACACACACGCACGCACACACACACACACACACACACACACACACACACACACACACACACACACACACACACACACAAAGGTGCTCAGAAGAATTTGATTAAATATTAAGTTCTTCAAAAGTTCCTTATTTTTTGTGTAGTTTGGTCTTAAAGTTAATGGGTGTAAAAAGCCATACTATTTTTAAACACCAATTTATTTTTCCGAGAACAACCTATCCGTGTAAATGAGTTGTATTATTTATCATAATATTTACTTTTAACCTGAGGCAAGTATGACATTGTTGGACCCCCGAGAAGCACATAACTTTAAAAAAAATCTGTTGTGACGGTGTGTTATTATGTAATGTGTTGGACGATATTGAACGGTTTGTGGGTTTTAAATGCATTTGTGTCCCCCACAGTCAACTGTGATCACCACCAGGACACTCATCAAGTTGTGAGTTTAAATAAGAAACCGTTAATGAGAAGAAACAATACACAACCAAATGTTCCCATTTGTTGTGCAGGAGCTCAGCCCTTTCAGAAAATTCACCGGTGCATTTGAAAAGGCCAACGGACCAATACCGTTACAAAGAACCAATTTGCATTGCACGCCGATAATGTAAAACAACCAGGCACCCCATGAAATAAGATGTTCACAACTGGGCCCTTAAATGAGTCGACCTGAATATAATTCATGATTGGTAAAACTCCAACTAATATATATATATATAGCTACTATTAGCTACTATTATGTACACCACGGAAACATGCACAGACAGACTAGACAGACCATTGAAAAGCAAATGGACACGCTCAAAATAATATTATGTTCTTTGTGTAGCCTTTCTTAAAGCGGTTAATGTGAATTCTCCGCATCTTATTTATGTTCAGGCTTCTTAATCCTGCAAAATCTCCTTGTTCACAATGTGTTGATTGTCAGCATTGCCCTTTTCGTGCATTGTGCATACTTGCTGTCGGGTTAATTTAGTCAAAACTGTAAAGTCGCTCCAGTTGGAAGCGAGACAATCTTGATAGAATTATGAAAGGCCTTGAAATTATGAAAGGCTTTCATTTAAAATGTTGGAATACGCTGGAATATGATAGGCTACTCACCATCACACATAGCTATAATATTATTTTTTATTGTCATAGTTTATGCTGTCAACCACATTTTACAGTAGCCAAGATGTGTATTCTCCTTAACAATCTAATTTGAGGGCATTATGAAAAAGAAAAAAAAAAATACTCGATTAAACGTGTAGCAAGAACTGATGGTATAATACCACACATTGACATAATAATGAATTATAAAGCTTTTATAAGCGTTCATAAGGATACTGAACCATAAGGATTATCAATAGTTCAAAAGTTTTAGAATATATATATAAAGGCTGGCAAATAATGTTCTATTATCAATAATATTTAATTTTCGAATTTCAGTTTAACCTAGTGTACGCATTTATTTTTTAAAAACGTATTTTGTTGCTGTTGTTGTACAGTTGGACTCCTACCGCCTCATTCTGCCTAGAAAAAAAGAGAGTAAATACAATTGCGGGTACTTCTTTTTCACCAATACCAGCTGATGATCACTGTGTATTTTTCCCCAGCCGCAGACTATAAATTAAAATCCAGCACCTGTCCACTGTCGTTACACCAAACAGGAGGTGTAATGCACGGGAGATTTGCACATTTTACTAACTAAAATTAAAATAGCCCCCTTTTCATGTTTTCAGTTTGAATGCCTCGCGAATAAATGCAAAGCATATGCTTAGACTGCGTGTTATAATTTTCATTGAACTTTCTCATGCGCCTTTTGTTGCCCTTTGTGAATTGCAGGCGATTCGGAACGAAATGCGCTGGCTGCCTTCAAGGTATCTCCCCCAGCGACCTCGTGCGAAAAGCCAGGAACAAGGTTTTTCATTTGAACTGCTTTACTTGCATGGTCTGCAACAAACAACTTTCCACGGGAGAGGAGCTGTATATAATTGACGAAAACAAGTTTGTTTGTAAAGAAGATTACTTGAACAACAGCGTCATTAAAGAAGTCAGTTTAAATTCAGGTAATATTTATTTATTTATTAGCCTATGTTTGATTGTTTTCATTCAAGTCGCTACGTAGGCTACCATGGTTTTAGCCTATGTCACGAGTAAATAGGCCGTTTGTCTAAAGGCAGCATTTCCTGTTTTTCATTGTAAATAGATTGTACCCTTTCAAGGATGATAATAATAATAACAATAATAATAATAATATAAATTGTTTTATGTAATTATAAAACGTATTATTGTTATTATTAGTATTACTGGTAAAATATATTCGAATTGTATAATAGCTTGCACCTGAGAACTTAATTGTTATTCACATAATATGACATTATTACATAAATGCAATTTGAAGCTACACACGAAGATTATTCTTCGTTGGACGTAAACATGCGATTTAAGCTTGCCATCTTACTTTTATTGACAGTGATTTTGTGTGTATGGTTTACATCTTTTAAACGGGTAAGAAACATCGGGCTTATAAAACCTCTCAGTGCTGTGTTCCTTGCACGATTTAACACAGTTTAATGAAAATGTTGTTTAGTTGTCAAAAGATCCTCAACACATTCCATAGTTGCAACAACCGAAAGGCTGACCACCATTTTATAATGGTCAAAATTGTGTGACATTTTCCAAAATATATAGTTGTCGACTATAAGCAGCAGTGATAATTAGAAACCTCCTCCACTTCCCTTTTTATGTCACACTGTACAAAGCTGTAATTATTATTGGTCAAAATAATATAATAATTTGTATCAATAGTTTTCTTCACTGGAGGCCGAGCGAGTTTGATTGCTACTCGTTTAGTAGCGCATTCGTATTAATAACAAACTATGCTTCTATTTTTAGCTATATGCTTCTTTGTCCATTTTTCATCTTAAAAATCCTAATATAAATGACAAGACATCTTTGAGATAATCTAACTGTTGTCCACTTTTCCAGGACATTCTAGGCCTATATTAGTTAGGCCTATATTTCTCATACAGTCTTTACTGAAACACTCCCCCCGCCTCTTCAACATTGCTATCAATGAACTGTGTGATACCCCCCAAAATAACTGCATTTCGTGCATTTCTGTGATAATTCGGTAGCTTGAAGTTATTCAAATAGCCCATATTGATATGACAGCCCACCACCATTATCGTTACCTGCATATTCAGCACCATGGACAGGGGTGTCCGCCCCCGCCCGAAGTTCATCTGTTGTCAGTTTACAAACGATTTTATCAACCTGCCATGAATGGTAGCCTATTTCTTGCACTAGTCAAAAAGGATATTCCTATTATACCAATTGTGATTGAATTTCATCAACACAAACGTCACACATCTTTTGACGCAGCATATCTGATTCATCAAGTAAACGTTCATGCTAAAAAAAAAAAATGGGGGGGGGGGTTGGGGGTTGGTTCACTTGTCGTTTGAAAGATCGTGGGTTGGTGACTGGCATCTCACCAACAGCCATTTCTAGTGTCTGTACAGTTACTTAATGGAATATAAATAGCTTATTAATTTTTTTGGGCCTTATTGCTATTCATTGATGATGGCCATGTTCCAATTAGTTGGCAAAAATGATTTATATAAAGGCACCTCTATTTTGTCCTTTCCCCAATAGGAAAATAAATGGTTGTAAATGGTTGTTTTTTCAGTTCGGCAAGTTGAAGGAAATGCACAGGTTTTTATTTGAACACAATGATCTTAGGCAAATTTTTACTATTACTAAGTATGCAATAATATAGTAAACATGCTATTCTGTGTTTGACACATACATTACATTTTTCAATGTGTGAAATACATTAAAACTATTTAAAATGAGCTTATTTTACATTTGGATAATTGCTATATCTGCATCTGCAGATGAATTTGGTATCCACCATTTAAATGTTTATAGATGCATTTATTTGGGAGGTATTTTGTACTTTATCACAATATATGTTTTAGTTTACTTTTTTACTTTATGTCATGTATTGACAAACTATTATTTTAATGAATTCCTAGGTGGATTATGACATTGGCTTACATGTTTTTTGTGGTTGAGTATCAAATTAACTTCTGAAATTGATTTCAATTGATTGAATTCAAATGAATATTATGTCTCTATAAACTTAATTTTCTTCAACATGAAATTAATTGCATTGTCTTTATGCATTGTAAAATCAAATGGCATGGCCAAAGCTCGATCAAATATAGTATCATTGTCAGACTAGAACTAGCTAGGTTTGAAAGCGTCCCATACTGTAGATTAAAAATACAATAATAGTGCTAGTGTGTTGACCACAGTATGATTGCACATGTGCAGTAAAATCAGACGGATACAAATGCATGCATACAAATATATGCATGCAAATGTGTATTTATATGCATGCATTTATATCTGTACAAATATACTCCCATTGTATGCTGGGAATGCCTCATGTCCCACCATGTAGTCTCTGAAGCCTAATTCATTTCAAACTCCAGTTTTGGCTATACAGTAAATACTGTGTCAGAATTTGATATGAATATGTCTCACAACCCATTTACCATTGCTTGTTATGGTGTCCCTAAACAAATAATTGAACATTATTTGATAGCACTGTGGATTTAAAATTTTCCAAGTAAAGATTAAAACTATCCTTGCTGAAGTTGCTCACTGGCGATCCAATTAAGTTTGGTTCTGTGTCATTGAATGGTGGTACTTTTGTGCACAAAGTTTTTATTTTATTTTAAACCCCCCAGTGTCTTCATGTACGGACAGAAGTCTGTCGCCAGACCTCCAAGACCCAGCGCAAGATGACACAAAAGAAACGGACAATTCCACCTCCTCGGACAAGGAAGCGAACAACAACGAGAACGAAGAGCAGAACGTGGGCACCAAGAGGAGAGGCCCCCGGACCACGATAAAGGCCAAACAGCTGGAAACCCTTAAAGCCGCCTTCGTCGCCACCCCAAAACCCACCCGTCACATCCGGGAACAGCTGGCGCAGGAGACCGGGCTAAACATGCGGGTAATCCAGGTGCGTTTTTAGGATTTTGTTCATGTTTCTCCTTCTGATCGGCTGTTGTTAGCTTAGGCCTGCTGTGGCAACAGGATTAAAAAAAAAGAACAGCGCTGTCCGTTTCATCATCAAATTTTAAATAAATGCTGCTCTTGGATCTATAACTCTACAAATTATTCAACCAATTTGTTTAGAAAGTGGACAGCGTGGAAAATGACTGAACATATGACCATTTATATGAGAATAAATATGTAAAAATGCACAGATAAACAATATTTCTAAGTGTATTGTTCCTCGATTGATTGTTACTCGGTAGCCCTTTTTTATTGTTTATTCCCTTTGAAAGTAGCATGGTCATCATTTACTGCTGACCTTCATCTCTTTTGTGTCCATCGAAAACAAAATTAGGCTGAGTTTGTGCATTCATGCTACTGATCAACTACTGATTCATGTATCATGCTACTTCATTGAAAATAAAAAGAGGAACATATTTTTATGTCAATTGTTAGCAATCTAAAAGCAATTAACAACATGTTCAGATGTCTGAATAGGGGAGAGGGGGGAAAATAAAGATGCTAGAAATGCTAAAATCCTAGCTCAATTTGTTTTGAGTAGGTGAATGCTCTGGATGGATATTAGAACTGTAAATAAGGGCCTGATTTACTAAGGGCCTGATTTACCTTTAGCATGTGCAAAACCTTTTAGCAATCGCAAAACCAATAACGTGACCCCTGATTGGCCATGGTATTTGTTGTGCACCAATCATTGATTGTGTTATTAGTTTTGCGTGTGCTAAAAGATTGTGCACTTGCTAAATGACTGAGTAAATCAGGCCCTTAGTGTTTATGGTAAAATCTCACATCCAATGTTTTCTGCCCACGTCTGTGTGAATAAAGCAGAGGCCTCTGGTAGCTAAATGCAAATCCTGCTGTAAAATTTCTAATTTCATTACACTTAAAAAAAATTAAATTTAGCTCCAAATTAACTATAAAAATGTCATGATAGTCAACCTACAGTTGCTGGATGCTTTAGTAGGTCTGCCTCATAGTTTTTTCTTCTTGTCAGCATTTATTTATCTGGTGTTTTCATGCAATTGCTGTCTAATTATCACAATGAATGAACTGCTGAAAATAGCCCATATAATTTTCCACACAGTGTGCAACATACCAACTTATGAGTGTTTTTTGCGTATTTATTGGCTATCCAAATCTCCACTTAAACCCATTACTTCAACAATAATGTAAAACTTGCAAATGACTCCTCTGTAATTTCTAAGGAAGAAAAATCTTTGTTGAGAGTTGCTTCACCACAGGGGTGCCATCCGTCTCTCTTAAAATCTCATTTCGACCTGTTTAATTATCTGTCTCAAACGATCCTTTTTAATCAGTAAAATACTTACATGTTAAATATTACATCATTAAATCCATATTATACGTGATTTGATCATTGTGATGGTCTATTGGCAAAGCTAAAATATCCCAGTTCCTGCTTTTGTAGCTTAAATGAGTGCTATCTGTGCTCTGCTTTATTAACCTGTCTGCTTAGATTTATCCTTCCAACTTTTTCAGTTACTATAAACATTGTACCTGAACATCGTAACTGAAGAATCATAAACAATGAATTAAAAGAACGTTACTTTAGTTATTTGCGAATTGAAAACAGTTGTGATCCATGCTATTTATTGCAAAGCAACATTGTGCTGATATGTTTTGTTGTTGAACATTTTGTTTTCCTGATGTTTCAATGCTTGAAAATATAGGAGTTGGGGGAAGTTGTGGCCTTTCTTGTACAGGGCAGCCTTTTTTAAATGTATGTACTGTCTTACTGGTAATCTATAACATTCATTCTAAGACATTGGTGAAGGTTTCACATAAAATACAACCTGTTACGACAGACATTTCATTGGTCATCTGCTTGGCAGTGAAGGCATGCATATCCATCTATACTGGGGATGGGAAATGATTTCTTTGACATGTCAAGCCAACAAACGTGCAGGTTATTAGGAGACCTTAGAGGTAATAATTCCTAACTCCTAAATTCCATAACTTCCAAAATTACATACAGCCATGTTGAGCCCTGAGCCACAGAGGGCAAAGGCTCTTTTGTCTGAATTCTCTTTACATGTTTGTTATAAAGTGATATTAGTATGTGCTCTGCCTGTTATTTCAGTCTAAAAACCAACTAACATGACCATTTAAAAAGTGAGATGGAGATACCATTTCTGGATTGAGTTTCAGATATAGTCTGTTTGTGCACATATTCTTTGTTGCAGTGGTCAGCATGAAAGAAAAAAAAACAATGAAAGAAATAAATAAGTTGGAAACAATTTTGCTTGTAAGATCTCCAATCCAAAACGTTGTTCCCTCGAACATGTACTCTCTGTCGGTCAGTATTTTCCACCATCACACACTTCCGATTACATTTGGCTCTGTTATGCAGACACCTTACATGAATATTACTATTTATATTTTATGTGGGTGTATTTACACTAATGTACACTTTTTCTAACACAGTGACACTGAGGAGACGTCAATCCTTGGTTTTCAAATCTGCCAAGATATCTGACGTACTATGTACGGACATTCTCATGCGCTGAAATATGTGGGAATTCTCACTGCATCCACTGAAACTGATGTTGAGAGGTTTTTTTGGTTAACGGCAATATTGTCATTCCACACCTTAAGAGCAATGAGCACCAATATGGCTAACACAAAATTGTTGAGCATTGTAAAATTAAGCTTTGGTAGCAGGTATATGAGGTTTTATATCTGTCTCAGTTCTGTTTTGTAATGGAAATGATGTAATGGAATGGTAAATTATATATATATACAGACGAGTGACAAATTAAAAGAAAATCCCCTACAGTGAGGGGGTCCGGTGGCTCTGTTATGCTGTGGGGGGCATTTTCCTGGCATGGTTTGGGTCCACTTGTCCCTTTAGAGGGAAGGGTCACTGTAAATCAATACAAAGTTGTTCAGAGTGATCAGCGTTATCCGATAATGAAACATTTCTATCCTGATGGGAGTCGTCTCTTCTAGGATGACAATGCCCCCATCCACAGGGCACGAGGGGTCACTAAATGGTTTGATGAGTATGAAAATGATCTAAATAATATGCTATGGCCTTCACAGTCACCAGATCTTAACCCAATTGAGGGAATAACTTTTGGAAGAATGGTGTTCCATTCCTCCAGTAGAGTTCCAGAGACTAGAATATCGGCTAGGTTAGAGGTAGAATCTATCTCTGACAAGGCCCGTTGAAGCTGTTCTGGCCGGCTCGTGGTGGCCCAACATCTTACTAAGACACTATGTTGGTTTTTCCTTTAATTTGTCACCCGTCTGTATATATATATATATATATATACGTACGTGTGTGTGTGTGTGTTGTTCTTGTACGTTAATTGTGCTAGGCCATTTTCAGGTGTGGTTCCAGAACCGAAGGTCCAAAGAACGGCGAATGAAGCAGCTGAGTGTACTAGGAGCTAGGCGACACGCCTTCTTCAGGGGCCCTCGGAGAATGCGGCCACTAGGCGGCAGACTTGAGGACCCTGAAATCCTGGGGTCAGGGCCTTACAGCTACTACGGGGGTGAGCCTTTGCTACAGTCTCTTCAGATGCATGTCCATTCATCTCCGTCTCTCTTTCTCTGGTGCCTAAACTGTCGCATAAATAAACACGGCTTTTGATCCTTTAACCTTCAGACGTTTTTTCTGAAACCTCGTTTTTTTATGACTGCCCGTCTAAATTAGGGCATTTGTGGAATAACGCTCAAATCAGCAGTCATAGTCATTGCATGTGAAAAGGCGCTCGTAAAAGACTCACTGGCGGAATGACTGCCCTATGTCTGGGAACTATGGCTTTTTAGTTTGTTTTGTCACGTGTTCTGCTATTGCAAATTATGTTTTATTTATTGTACAATCTAAAAATATTCAGACCCATTTTAGTCAATATGGAGTGCCATGCAAGTCCTTCTGGGCAAATGTTCAATAATTGTTCAAAATATGTATTTATATTAGTGAAAATATGTGCAGCAAGTGCCTTGGCTGAATTGAACAAAAACACAGTTGTCTGTTACAAATGACTAATCCAAGTCATGGAAAAGTGCAAGTCATCTTGGCTCGCTGTAGTCATGCATTTGCACTTTCCCTTGAGCTTTGCAAGCACCTGCCTAGGAAAGATGAGCAATTGCTGCTTTGAGGTGAACTCCCCACAAAATGATCATGAAAGCAATGATATTGTCACACCCTTTGGCCTTCCCCGGCAGTAGACACAATGTAAATTTGAGTGAATGTGTTTACCTGCTATACAGCCAGAATGGCCTGAACCAGCACCAGCTGTTGCTCATGCTATCATTTCCATCCTGCCACTGTCTTCTGCCTGCATCGGTTGTTGTTCACACTCTCATCTTTGGCCCTGCCAACTCTCCAATGGCAGTTGTGTTTCGAGGTGTTGCGTGCTTTCCCTGACACTTCAACGCTGGAGCCAAAATGTCACTGTTGAAAATAGATTTGTGAAGGCAGTTTTTGAGAGCCTTTGTTGAGCTGCCATTGTGGCCTTCCTTCATATTACTCTGTGTTTCTCCCCCAATACTGATGTGTTTATCCTTTATATCCTTCCCTTTCTACATCACAATCTTCCATAAGTCATTCATACTCCTCCTCCAGTATACCAGAAGAGACTCTTTGCAGCCATTCAGTATCCACTATACCCAGTTGTAACGAGACTGTATTCATTACGTATACAGCAGAACGCCTCCATACATGATGGCATCATTCCAATCCCTTTGGCAATAGTCTTTTATTAAAACTACAATGCCAAGAATTAACACTGATTCATTTTTATTATGTGGATTTCAACATACCGCTATCTACATTGCTATCCTTTCCAAAGTAGTTGTTGACGTTAATTTCTATTGACATGGTTGCTTTATCATTGAGACTGAGAAGCACGGCTTATTTCTTCAGTCTTATAAAACATGTGCAGTTAAACATATCCAGCTGGGAATGGGTCCAGTTCTCCCTCTGCCCCGCGCCCTCATCAGTGGTTTGGGATTACTGGCCGTCTGCTCTCTGTGGCCTCCTCACTGACGTGTTGCCATGGCGCTTTGTGGTGGAATGCGCTCGAACCGTGGCACTGAATGTGCTCTCGACCTGCCGGGGAGCTTTTAATCTGCACATCGGGGGACTCCGCACCTATCGAAAACACCCTCGTCACCCCGGGATACAAACAACAACAACAACACATCTTCAGAGCCCTGTGAAAGTATGCTTCCCGGCTGCCTTCGCCAAAAAACATCGCCATGTTTTTCATGCCTTTGTCTGAACTTTTATAATGGAAATTATAACGGAAATGTTAACGTTTCACTAGCACAAAAAAATTCAACTGTTTCTTGGAGTATAGTCGCAGTTTTCTGTTTTTAATAGTCCTTTCTATTTCGAGAATTGTTTGATAGGTAGAAAAAATGGCCTGCTTATATTAAAGTGTCAGTTTTTATAATGGGACTAGTTCATTTATGATTATTGTAATTCATTATTTTTTAAAAAATTCATTCGTGCTACACATTTCAGAATTCAGTCGATTTTTTCAAAAGTTTGAATCTAGCCGTTTTTTAACATTGAGAAAAACAGTTTTGCATTATCCTCAGCTGAAACATCACACCCATTCACATAGTTATTGTCTTTATATTGCATTCCCTCCATTTCATTCCCATTCTCTCTCCTTTCTTCTGTTCTGTGGAAACACAGATTTAGTCCAGCCTGGTGCGGCATGCATTCACGCTGCAGTCATTCGAGTTGTTTCACAGCCTCCTAGCATATGGAGGACAACTTTCAGAAAGTGGGGCTCTTCTGTTTGGTGTTCACACATATGGTACCCCCCACCTTCACACACACACAATTCGAATACTCATTCAAGCCAGTTAACAGATTTCCTCAGAAATCCTCCAGGACTATGGTGAGCCAGGCTGGCATATCTCAAATCTGAAAATTCTCCCTGATATATGGGGATTTGACACAAGAATATATAAAGCAGTTTTTTTTCCACTGTTGTGGAAATGGGACATTTTTCATTTGGAGAGATGGATAGTTGAAACATATTGGTATGAACTGGTAATTTTGAGTAATGTGATTTGGGGAAATTGATTGGCTATTGAGTACCTGGCAATAATTACGTCATGCTTAATTTCCTTTTGGGGTACATGGGTAACAAAGGCAAAAAGATATATTGAGTAAGCAATGAAGTGTCAGTATACCAGTGCCGTGTAATGCCATCTCCGGGAAGAACAATCAGATCTTTTAATCATCCATGTTCAATCGTGAGCTACCATGCATCTGTGCTGCTAGCAAATTGTTTCTGAATCTTTATTTCTACAGTGTGATTCACAAAAAAAGAAGGTTCAAAAGCATAGCAGATACATTTTAATAGCTGATAATAGAGCTGTATTCATGTGACAAAGCCCCCAGAGTCACCAAGAAAACAGGGAAGTGCTAGACATGGCATTCATATCTTGTCACCCTGTTTGTCGCCCTAGTATAGAAGTGCAAAATGCTCTATTATTATATATATCCTGCTATAGTTTAGTAATTATTTTTCAATTATTCACTAATATTGTACGATTGGGTTGAACTGACCTTTTTTGTAATGGTGTTTCTAAATTTGCACTTTTCAGATCGTGATTGGGTCTGCAGACTAATGTGGTTGGAATGTCTTGGCTCCAGTTACATTTATTTGCTATGAAAATATTGGCCTAGTTTGCATAGCAGCATTTCAGCTTGAATTACAGTTTGTGCTTTGCTAGCCTACATAAAAGTCAATTTTTAAATGTATACTTAAGTACGTCAAGTTTACTTTAAAGTAGACTATATTTTACGTAGGCAAATTTATAAAAAATAAATAGGCCTATGTAGGCTATTTAAAGTAATTCCAGTATTTATGTATTTTCTGGAACTAAACGTTAAGTATAGGCCTAGGCTACTACCATTTATGAACTACTTCTAAACTTGTTGGCTACTTGAAACCGCTTCTGCAAATTAAAATAAAAATGCACTTTATGTAGCCTACACTGTCTGGGATTTAGTTCAGAAAAAGTGTAAAGACATAGACTGAGAACGAACACACTTCTGTGTGTAGAAAAGTAGCCTAACACTCGTTAAACACTGTCTACAAGTTGTATGTGTAGACTAAATGGGAGCACACACGACAGCTACATTTGGAGCAACTGTGTGAGCAATTTGTATTACTGATGGATGGCTTCTAGGTGACAATGGGTAGGTTTAATTTGAATATAACAAATAGCAATACGCATAACGTTACTGTAAAGTGTAGGCTATTTTAGGCCTACTGTGTGGAGACCTAATAAAAATGTATATTTCAAATTACATTTTCATATTAGCCTACAACGCATAATTCCAATTTAATCTGACTGCGAGGCGAATTTTTAAACCCACCCCATCGTCCTCCCCAAGATACCACTTGCAACCTTGGCTACACCCGTGGCCAGCTCACACAGAACGAAGGGCGATACATTCTTGCTATGTATCCTTAATGTTCAGCATTCATCAGATGATGCTGATTAAATGTTTTCCTGAAGGGCCAATGTGAATTGTGCTTTGGCCATTCACATAGTTTTAATATATTTTTATATTATAATGTTGGATTAAAGTCAGACACGATAAATTGTAACATAATTTCGGTTATTTTGAATATTTTACAGACCGTACAGTAAAGTACCCTGTAATCCATAGCGCCACCTTTAGTTTGCGTTTTGGGATAATTGACAGTTCGATACAAAAACCGAGCCAAGGGGATGAGAACGATTGCAGATTTACGGATTGCCTACATGAACGCGCTTTGCGACATGCGTTCGTGGCCTGCAATTGCGATTTCTACGTGAAACACTCCAAAATGTGCAGGAGAAATTGATCGCATCTCCTGGATCGCAGCTCGTACGTCGCAACTTTTGTGAAACGAGCACCAGATGCGCAAACATATCAGGAATGGAGTGTTCAGGTTTCAAAAAATGTGTAAAAACTTAAAAAGTGAAAACATAGCATGAGTCCATGTACAGATAGTGATATAGAGAGAACGAGAAAAACCAGAAAGCAACGTGACTGAAAAGTTTTCATGGCGCTTTTGTTTATTTTGTCACTTTTATTTTAGGTTGTTATTTTTACCTGAAACCTGTGAGGGGAAGGAAGAAGATTTGTGTTTGCTTTTTTATTTATTTATTCTCTCGTCTGAATAAAATCTGGTGGAAACCGGAATTACCGTATCACCTTGTATCCTACTGTTCCTACGGTATCACCCTGTATCCTACTGTTCTGTCCCTCCCAGGGGGGGGTCACCTGTCATGTGACAATTTAGTGCCAAAAGCCGGGAGTGCTGAATCTCTCTCCCAGGGGTGTCGTGTCACATTGCGTGGTGTCAAAGGGAGCGGTCTCGGTGCAAGCCGAATTAGCCTTCAGACGAAATCTGGTGGTGGAGGAATGTGGCATTCAATCTGGTGGAGAATCGGATTTGTCTCGAACCCGCCTACCGGCGAAAAGTGCACAAGCACCTGGGTTAATTGCGTTAACTAATCAGGCCAGAGGCTTACGCCATGGTACGGGTGCCGAAACCGGGAGCAGTATGCCTAGAGTCTGATGGTTCGTCAGAGCACTGAAAACAAAGCGAAAGTAGGTCTACACGACGTTTATAAGCGGATGAGTTGGTCTCATCGAACTGAAAAGTAGCGGATCCTGAAATTGCAGTTTAACCTATTTTTCTGTGTTAACAAAATGTGCCTTCCATGCTTCCACACTAACCTTCTTATTCACTGCAACGTATGATTAAGAGCGTTCTGATTGCATCAATAAGCTGGTTTTCTAAATCAGCAAAATGCTAACTGTGCTATCACGCTGATTTAATTATATTGCAATCATGCTCATAAGATAACTGAAACACTTACTAGTTATCTAAAGGAGCAAAATGCTAACTATGCTAACGGATTCAGTTTCGTTACTGTTTTACCGTTGGGAAAAAACTCAACAGTTACTTCCGTGCTCTCAAAGATGATAAACATCAAAGTGGTGAAGGCTGTTACATAATAATAATGGCTGACATTTATATAGTGCCTTTCTCACACTCAAAGTGCTTTACAATGATGAGGGGGAAACTCACCTCAACCACCACCAATGTGTAGCACCCACCAGGGTGATGCAACGGCAGCCATTTTGCGCCAGAATGCTCACCACACATCAGCTGTCAAAATTGTTTGCCAATTAAACTGGGCGATGATTAGGTAGCAGATTGAAAGAGCCAAGTTGGGAGTTTAGCCAGGACACCGGGGAAACCCCTACTCTGTACGATAAGTGTCATGGGATCATTAATTACCACAGTGGTAGTCAGGACATAGGTTTAACGTCTCATCCAAAAGACAGCATCTCCTACAGCACAGTGTGCCCATCATTGCACTGGGGCATTAGGGTTTATTTAACCAGAGGGAAGATTGCCCCCTACTGGCCCATCAAAACCACTTCCAGCAGCAACTTAGTTTTCCCAAGAGGTCTCCCATCCAAGTACTAACCAAACCCACACCAGCTTAGTTTCAGCCATTCAGCAGGAGCAGATTGCATAGTCGTATAGACCAGCAAATCCCACGGGCCAGGATTCGACCCCAGCAAAAGCTCATGCCTTTTCCCCCCAGCTGTGGAAAGCAGCCATTGAACTTTCCAGTAATTCCAGTTATTAGAAACAAAAATGTACATACTTATTTTTTGCTTTGTGGTTCCTTTGTACCCATTATTTCTGTTTGGCTTGTAACTATATTTATTTCCCTTTGTTTCATTCATTCTCCTTTAGTCATTTCTTTTTTTGAATGTGCTACTTTTTTGAATGTGAATTGTGGGTAGTAGATACATGGGAATTAACAAAAATATTCTTAACAAAACTTCTTAACAAAACAGTTCCCTCTTTTCCCCTTGTCTTTCCAGACTACCAAGGAGACTACTATGGCCCCGCGGGCAACTATGACTTCTTCCCTCACGGCCCGCCCTCTTCACAGGCTCAGTCGCCTGCAGAGTCTGGCTACATCATGGGCTCCGGGCAAGGGCCTCTGGAGGGCCCCATGTCGGGCCACCACCCCTCAGACAACCAACGCTACACGGACATGATCTCCCATGCCGACTCTCCCAGCCCAGAACCTGGCCTCACAGGACCCCTGCACCCCATCCCGGGGGAGGTTTTCACTGGGGGGCCCAGTCCACCTTTCTCCCTGGCCAGCAACTCCAGCTACAGTGCCCCCCTGTCTCACTCTGGCCAGGAGATGGGTGAAACGGCTGTTTGGTAGATTACCTAGTAGACACTGGTACTGGTACAGTGTTAGATGTACAGTAGTGACAAAAAAAAAGAAACTGCTAGGAATCTGCTGCCTGGAATTCTGGACATGGAAGAGGTTGGAAGTCGCCTCAGTCCACATAGCCACCAACTCCCCAACCTCTACTCAGCCAAAATGTTCCTGCCCCTCCTAGGAGGGAACTGAAGGAAGTTGAATGTCTTGTAGTTTGGACAAAACACCCGTAAGATAAGGAGTAAGTAACAGCAGGCATTGTTCCTTCTTAATTTTCACGACAGATGAATTGCTTTCCACCTGGATCTCAGCAATTTACAGAAAATATATGGAGGACTGAGAAGAACTGCCGTGCATATAATAGACCCATTTCCATCCCTTTTGTTTGTGGTTCACAAGTCTGTTAGAACCAAGTCAGTATGAACATTTTATTGAAGTTAATTTGAACAGTATTCTGTTTCCCGGGGCCTTGCATAATCCAGGGAAGTGTTTTAACAGGATGTTAATTAAAGGCACCCTTGCATTGTCAAGTGACTAGGTAGCTAAAGGCTTAACCTCCAAGACAGAAGGAAAGTCACTAAATTAATTTGCAATGTGAAGTAACACCAGCTACAGCAATGTATCAATTGTCTAGCTAATGAAAATGTACGGTAGTTCACATCAGCCGCATATTCAATTCAAACTGGAAGATAGGCATTGCGGCCGTTGCCGCAATTTGTGTTGTATGTTAAAGGTATCTCCCTGATAAACTAAGACCTTGCTTGAGTCTGTACCATGGACCTCATGGGGGACGTTTCATGACCACCATAGAAAGGGCCGCTTCAATTATTAGGGCGCTACGGTAACTTTGGTGTGTCCTGCAAGGTCCCTTTCTGCAAAGTACACATAGTAGAGAAGGCATTTCCCCTATTTTATACACAGAAACTGCAGAGCATGGAGCGATTGAAATAAGAACATATAAAATTTAAACAAAAATTACTGTTAAACCTCTGGCACTTAACTGCATTGGTTTTGTATTGTTATTCTCCTTTCACAAAAGCCGAGACGTGCCCACTTGCATTAGAAAATGACAAAATGGTGGACAGTAAAGATTCCTCAAGTGGCCTGAGAAAGTAACAATCTTCACTGCGGAGCGAGCTTTGATGGCGAAAATATGAGGAGGTGGTTTCATCATGCTTTTCATGAGAGTCGAGAAAAAAAATCTGAAGCGCTTGCTAGGAGAGGCGGCTTCAGTGACTTGCGAAAGAACTGTAGCTTTCATTTCATAATCAAAGGTCGTTTCGCAAGTGTATGCTTGTTATTAAATACAATGAGCTCATCTCGATTTAGCAAGATTGCTCTTTATACTGACTTTAGCTTAGCTTGTCCTGTAGCTTCCCGTTTATGCTACAATGTTACTGAGTATGGATCTTGGAGTAGTGCTCATTTTAAACCCGCAAGGCCTTTTGCTTCCCCCGTCCTCAGCTTATGATTCAGTAACATCATGTGAAGTGATTCCTGGGTGGGGGGGCAGAGAAAACAGCTTGGAATACAGCCTCCCATTCTGTTTAGGCTTCCAAAAATGGGAACGCGTGTCAGTCCAGCCCTCATTTATTAAAACCCCTCTGATCAGCAGCCCCCCCGCCCCCTCAGAGGGTGTCAGAGGGCTACGAACGTACCCGATGTGCCTGGTTTTGTTCTGCTTCTCTTAACCTTCATTTTGTTGCCTTCTTTTCATAAAGGATGTTTTAAAGGAAATTATTTTCAAGAGAACAGTGAATCCATTATAGGCCATCTCCTACAACAGCTGAGGCCCCTGATTCTGAATGGAGAGAAAACAAAGGGAATAGGGAGCGTGTAGGTGGGGGCTGTTGGTCACATCTGTGACTTGGCAGCGTCCGTGAAAGATACCCCACATCGCCATCTATTGGTCTGTTTTGAATCGGGGGGGGGGGGGGGGCTTGTAAAGACCAGTGCTATTTGAAGGACTGGAGATAATGTCAGGGAATAAAAACAAAATGGAATGGAAGCTCCTTAGTTGTAGCACATATTCAGGGTCACATATTGCCATTTTATGTGCATGTCGGACAATTTATTTCAATAACACAGGCAATGAAATGGGATTGAACGTACTCTCATCTCAATGTACTCTCATCCCAACGTACTCTCATCTGGACATCTGACAAACAAAGACTTTTTGCACCTCGATTTTGTATGAAAGCCCGCTGAAAAATACATTTTTCTTGGAAGTCATATTTATTGTGGGACATCTGAACAAGGACAGGCTCGCATTGTTTTCCGAGGTACAGACCGTCAGCACAAGGGACATACTACATGTTACTGTTTTTACTGTTTCAATGTGAATAACAGAAATAATAATAATAATAATAATAATAAAAAAAAATGTTTTAGCTACGTCTTAAATCAACCTGTCCTCGTCTTTTCATGATTTAGGTTCCTAATATTTTCGAAAACACTGAGTGTCACAACGTGTGTGTGTGGCAGTGACGTGAACCTGGATTTACTTACGCATGCATTTTTTGGGTCTCTCTTGTGAATCCTGTGTGTCCTGCTGAACCCTTCTCAGGCCAAACGGGGGCTTAAGGAAGCCACTGTCTCCGCCTCTATCTCTTCTGGTACACGCTGCCGGGGCGGGGGTGGACAGGGGAGGGTGGGAGACTGGGCGGGTGGCTTGGTCCAGGTGGCGTGGGGGTCCGTAGCAATTTTCCCCGTGACTGGTTTTAATGTAAGAGTAATGAGCGGTGAGCCAGGCCCGGCACAGCCCTTGTCCCAGGGGGCCCTCCCGCTTCCATGTTTCGGGGGTCGGGGCGGGCGGCTCGACCAGGCGCGCGGACACGGCTGCGCGGACGTGGCCCGCAAAGATGCCTTTACATTACCGCTCTGGGCCTTGCTCCGGCCTGCGCACTCCCTCTGCGCCGCCCCTCTCCCCGGCTCTCTGCAGAAAGTTAATCTATATATTGGCACCAAGGCAGAGATGGAAGCCCCCCCCCCCACACACACACACACAGTCGGGCAGCCTTTGCCCGCGTCCCAGTTGACACAACGCTGCCTTCGCGAAATTACTTTGACTCTGTAGCAACCTACGACCATGAGGGTACGACATTATGAGAGCGTGTATGCTTTATTTTCTCATGTAATCACATACAGAACCTACCCCCCCCAACTTCCCTGTGTTAAAACCTGAAGAAACAGAATGGCCAGAAATAAACAAAAGCGAGAGTCCTTCCCTTTGTCATAAATCATTAACATTAGCTACTGTGTAATTGATTTATCGCAGGGTTTTACATTATACCCAGATATTAGATCATTCATATTGTTGGGCTTGTAAATTGTAATTGCATTAGTAATGATTTGATATTTCATTTTAAGTAATATATTAATGCAATGTAGTCTAGGTAGTGTCTTTCCAGTACATCAAGGCACTGATATCAAGACCTTTATGTGGCTTCTACTGATATTTTACATTCATGTAACTCATATTGCTACAAATCTTGAATTAAAAGGGACATTCAAATGAACTGATACAGATACGTAGGTTTAAGCAAGTATTACTTTGCATTGTATGAAGTGTGAGAATTGGATAACGTGATGCTTTCTAAATTCATTACTCAAAGTTAAAGACAAGGTGCATTACTAGTTAGACTAAATGCCCCCCTAAGTCTATTTACATGACATTGCGCTTGATGGATGAATAACTGACATGGTCTAGGCCCTCCGGGTCAAATACTGCCATCTTGAATCAAGTCTTTCTCGAGCTTCCAGCTCTTTATTTTTTTTTTTTTGCTTGGTGGGTGCGGGCGTGGAGCGCTAGCGAGGCTTCGTCCTGGGCGCATACGGTTCAGGGTTCTGCGGTAATTAATGTGACCTTCCCCTTGACTCCTATTCGAGAGGTAATAGGATTTCCCAGCCCCAGGCAGCATCGCAGACCTCCAGAGAGCCAGTGCTGGTAGTGAGGGGGTGTGAGAAGGGAGCATGTGGGAGGGAGGGGGGCTGAGCAGGTGATTTATAAGAGCTGCACTGTGCTAGAATCTCCCACGGGAGCACAACGGGGAAATCTGACGTAAATTACGCTACAATGATAATGGGCTTATGGAGATGGGTGAGTGTGAGATTGTGTGAGTGTGTGTGTCTGTGTCTATGCTTGTCCATGCATGTTTTTTTTTGTCTATGGGCTGGGGGGGGGGGGTGCTTTTTTGTGTCCTTGTACATGCGCGTGCCTGCGTGTGCGTGGGGACACACAGACGTACGCAACTCTGCTCTCTCCATGTGTGTGTCTGTACATATGTGTGTGCCTGACACAGAAAGACTAAACAATAACCCGGATTTTGAACGTCTACTCTTTGCAAGCAATTGATAACAATGGACTTTTTCCAACAGCGACACGTTTACCTGTGATATCACAGCCGTAAATAAACATCCGTAGATACTCTTGATTCTGCCGCTGGACCGCTGGGATCCTCTAGGTCTCCTAATCCATCAATCAATGAATACCTTGGTGACACGGGCACCTTAATTAACCCTGATAATTAATCTCATTACAATAATGGGTAGCATGGTAATAGAAACAGTGGCACCTCAGGACCCATGTGTTTTCCTCTGAGCTGCTGGGGGAGAACGGGGCCAACACACACGAGCCTCAGAGCAGTTAAAACTGTAATGTGGAACAATGATGCCGATGAGAGCAACGCCATGGCCCGAAGAGATCAGGACAAGGCGGCCGACCTTTAAAAAATAAATAAATCAATGGGAAAATCCCCGTTTACAGAATATAGCAAGCTTTTTTGTAATTGAATAAAAAAAATTAAAAAAAGAGAAGCTTTTAAAATGCAGTTTGTACAAACATGTCTTTATATCATTGTATGCAGAAAATAGTCCTTATTATACTCATAAGTCTGGCTGGTTATAAAGAACAAAGTAAGCTAACAGGGGAACAGTTTTTAGTGATTTTCCTTTTCCAACAACACTCAATACTGTACAAAAGCTGATTGCAATGTTAGCTACCTTGTGTTAACAAGTTCAGCAATATGAGCAGTGAAGGCCGAATTCAGACCTGCGTTTCAGAGTGTTTTCAGTGTATTGCGAGAGTGAGAGACTTGAGTGGAAAATGCACGATTGGCGGAGGTCTGAATTAAGCCCTGAGCCTTTATTTAGGTCCAAATTAAAAACAACCATTTTTCAATCACAGAGGGAGACAAAATAAGTAATTTCCTTGTCACCCAGAACATATCTTCTCAAACATTTACAGGCCCAGCACCTCCAGTATAGACACAGTTGAATGTAGAGGCACAGCGCTAAGACTTGCTACACACTGTATGTATGCCCAATGTCGTTTTACTGTATTTCAAAATATATATATAAATAAAAAGTAGAGCGGGTGCGAGAGTAGTTTTTGAACTACATCATTCTATCACAGACAGAAGACACTATGGCACTATAGACCCACACCAACAGGCAAGTAATGCATTTTGACCAAAGTGGTTTCTCTCTGGCAGTACTGACTAATTAGGCTAAAATAGATTGCTTGTACCAGAATGTAAATGTATGTCCTTTCTGCTAAACCTGTACCAAACTATGCAAAATACATACAATTTCAGTGAGCCATGCTTACCAAATCACCATTTAAAAATGTAGCCATAATTTCTTAAAAATGAGTAAGTTGTAATGTTATGGGAAACAAGATCATTATCCCATCGTTAATACCATTATACCATTATCCCTCAGGTATATCATACGCCATTATCAAATTGCCTAAAAATACGCACAGCTGTATATTGACTGAAGAAATTGCCAGTTTGTGAGTACAGCGGCATCATCTCTTGGATTCAAAACACCAATGGTTACAAGTCTAAATCCCTATACGCCAGATAAAACTACCTGCCCTGCCCCTCCTCCTTCTAGACAGGTGATGAGGCAGTAGCACAAAGTCCACCGAGTTCCTGTGAGGCCGAAGCCAGACTCAACATTAATAAAAGGTGCTCTGGATTTCAATCAGGGGCAACACTAATAATGGGGTCTAAACATCAATGGGTTTTTTCCCAACCGTTTCTTCATTACAAACTCCCTGTGTAGCAGCTGTTAAAACTTTTGTTAATCACCAAACCCTACCAATAGGGATCACATTACCCGACACACTTGATTTCTGGAGGAAAAAAAAACTTCCCACACAATAACATGTCTAGTGTTAATTTAACTCTGACAGAATACGCCAGTCAGGGACCATCATTCATGCACTCTGTAAGAGTTGATTTAACACTGAATATTTTACTGTGCCTTTCCTCACATTGTCTTACAGTAACAGCTCAGAGTAGGCGTAACGCGATTCAAGCTAATCATCAAAATGGATCATTTCGTCTTTGGGCTTACTGTGCCATGGAACTCTCTTGCATTAACATTTTTCTTACATATTGCATTCTGCAGCACGGGAAATTATACATTTAGTGGAGGAAAGTTTGAACAACTAAATCTTAATAGGGAGAACAGAACACTGACCTTGGTATGTATTTATTTTATCCCGTGGATAGAGAAGGAGGAGGGGCTATGGAAAAATACATTCTCGTCAAGGTTTATATTTATATAAGCCTCCTTGGTCTGGTGCATAAAGCTGGCACAGCACAGTTAGTTGTATCTCAAATAGTAGCCTAATACGTAGGCCTACATGTTCACTAAGAAAGAGTGGCTGAGCCTAGCTCAGCATTTTGTCGCTTGCAAGGTTTCTTTCGCTGAAAATAGCTTTTTAAAGTATGGTTTGTGTGACGGTTTTGTTTTGTAAACCGAAATTAATTCCAAATATAATAATGTAGGGTAGCTACATATGAATCAAAACAGCACCTATACGTGACTTGATCGATGTCCGTGAATATCAACGGACAGGCACAACACAACAGAATGTCCACTGCTGGAAAAGCTATTGTGCTACCTGTATACAAATGGATCATCTCCCTTATTATCGGAAAACATGTCCAAACAAATTCCCTGTGTTAATGCAAATATAAGGCTGATACCGGAAATATCACATATACAACGATGTATTTAACCTACACGTGATACAATCAACAGCAAAACCCGGGCACCAAGTGATGAGTCCAATTAGACTAAAAACCTTACACTGATTTATGAAGAAGCAGCATTCCATGCTCCTACTGCGGCAGTAGTGTAATTCATGAACTACACAGTGTATTGTTTATGTATTGTTTATTTATAGCATTACCTATTTTCTTAGATAAAGTATTTCAAACGATCGACCATAGTAGAAAAACGTCAGTAAACAGATTTCAAAATTACATTAATAACCTTATTGTCCTCATTGGTCTATTTCCTACACAAGTAAGACCTTTTATATTAGCCTACTTTAATTCTTTAAATCCATGCAAATCAGAAATATTACTTTTCATTCGTCTAAGTGGCAGAAATGGCATAACATCATGCTTGTAGTAGCCTATAATGTCTGACCAGGAGATGTCAGCCGCTCCATATTCAAGATTCATGTGAATGCCAAGATAATTATTTTCTACAGATATGTATTGTAGCCTACAGCAGCATAGACGACATATGCTTCTTGCACTACACCAGCACTGTCAGTTGAAAAACGTACATTTGTATCTATTGTGTTTTAACAGCCAACTTCCTCAAATATAGCATAATTAGAAGACACATTCATTCCATGTAATAGTTTCTATGGACGTAGGCTACACACAGTGCAGGATGTAAGAACCAACAGCACTGGGAAGGCGCAATCAGCACGATCTTTTGAAAAGGCAATATGATTAACTAGAGACTGCATTGTGTCAGCTTCAACAATCTCTGCTACTAATCATCATCGTCATAACCATCACACACACACACACACACACACACACACACACCACAATGCAGGGCATATTGATTATGTTAGAGGCTAATATAGACGTATGCATCATATAAAAATGTTAACAGGTGAGGTCATTTATTAACACTATAGCCTACATGTGCATTCATATAACAGTCGTAGCCAATACAACTCATGTAACCTGTCTGTGTTTCTATACGGTTTGAGTTCAGACTGTGCAGTCCCATTGTGTTATGACACACACATGCGCAAATAAAATACTGTTTTGTGTGCGTGCGTTTGTCGAGAGAAATATTTAAAAATAATTTAAAAATAGGTGATAATTAAAAGCGCAAAACATCACTACGGGTCCTCAGAAAGGGCGCCTGGTAGGCTAAGTAAGTTATATCACGAGATGCAACCACGTCGCTTCCTATTTGAAGTCCAATATTTTTGGTCTTCTGTTGCCATCTAGTGGGTATTAAAAAAAACTTTAAATCCAGTCAGGACTGGGCACAAAATGCGTTTATAAATAGCCTAAAAGATTATTTATCAAAACATTTGAAGAATTGAGTGGTTTCCTTTAGGTCTTTGCTTATTCACCATTTCTGATTGGGCGGAAGCCAGAATATTATTCGATTATAGATACTTAATTTTGTTTTAAAATCAACTAAAGGGATTCTAACTAAAGTAAAAGCAACATCAAACTGTAAAGCGTTAAATTGTTAACGCAGAACAGCATTCGGCGATTAGCTAGACTAGCTATGTGACTGAACAAGAGTGCTTCACCTCGAATGGATTCTGGAATCAAAATATGGATATTCGCGATACAAAAACACAATTGTGATTTAGCTAATTTTGGCATATTCGCAAATAAACATGGTTTACAATCACACGCTGAGTGTGCAGTAGTTTTTATTATTAGCTAACGTAAGCTACGCGTTAGCTAGCAAGTTAGTTAACGTTACAAATTAGACTAGCTAACGTACATAATTTTCAGATGTATGAAATGCAGCTGTACAATAGCGTAGCTACAAACCTTCAACTTCATGTAAATTAATGATCGTATATTGCCTAGCTGCGTTTGGTTACTGTCACAATACATTAAAAAATGTCCTTTATTTTTTCTAAACCACATACACGAACGTCAGCGTCCTGACTTCTTTTTATTTCCGGGATGACGTAGGCGTAAGTCATGTGCGACTGAGACAAGCGATTGGTTACGAGAGCTGCAATATTCAAATAAGATGCGAAGACAAAAAATAATACTTGTTTCTGTCAGTTTTTCTAACGTAAATGTAGCTAAATGTACGACATACGATTAGAAATATCTGAAAATATACTGAATAGGTATTATACCTGCAATTGAATAATGAAAAAATTGAAAACAAAGTGGTTTAATAAACAAACCATAAACGTGACATATAACGAATAGACGCCTTTTAAATATGCCACGCCAGTAGTGATATCGTGTGTTGTATGAAAGGAGAGAAGGTTAGCACTCCCCTTGACAAGGATGGAAGAGGTCCCAGTGGCCTTCAACACACATATGGTTAAGGCATTGCCACTTACTTCGTGGCATCTCTAACCAATTTTTTAAAATATAATTCTACGTTAAAATAAAGTTGTGTTTCTCCACCAATTCGTATGTTAAATTTTCTATTGGATGTATTATGTTAAAATACAAGATAAAACCAAACTTGTTGCAAACCCATTGTTATTAACAAAAAAACTTTTTTTTCATACGCAATTTTATTTAAACAGTATTTTTCAGGCAAATGTCTGAAAAAGTGGTTGTCACAATGCATCGTTTGTGTCATACTGTATTCGATCATCATGTGTATTTCCGTCAATGAAAGATTTTTTAATCATATGTAAATTAAGTGTCCATCATAAATCGCAAGAAGGTAAATGCAATTTTAAAAGGGAAGACATATATTTGTTGCGCATTCACAGAGAAAACACAAAATAGAACCTCGTCTAAATAAATAAATAAAAACAGAATTTCACAGACAACGCACTAGGCGGCGATAGAGAATAAACAATCACCCAAGGTTACTAGACTTACTTTTTAAAAAACTTTTTTGTAATTTAATGTTTAACACATTTTACACAAAACATTGTTTTGATTATACTATTTACACAATATATTCATTGCATTGTATGTACAAGGTAAAAAAAAGAAAAGGTGATGACACTATATTCAGGTTTATTGCGTCATCTACAGTATTGACTTCATAAACACCACCACATTCCATTTCTGTGGGGAAAGATGACTCTTGTTTGTCTTCTTATGAACTCCCTTGTAGTCTCTGTTAGCTTGAGTATCTATGAACACATTTTTTAAGAATACATTTTTTAATGGAGAATTGTGTCACTGACCAGCCAAGTAGCTAGTTGACAGGGCTATCTAGCTACTTGGGTAGATAAATAGAACTAATTAGCAAAAAGGATAAAGTGATTTATTTGAGCCTCGTATTTCAGAGGTATGTACTATACATTTGATTTTGTCAATGAAAACTATACAAAACACATATACAGACGGGTGACAAATAAAACCCCTACAGTGAGGGGGGTCCGGTGGCTCTGTTATGCTGTGGTGGACATTTTCCTGGCATTGTTTGAGTCCACTTATCCCCTTAGAGGGAAGGGTCACTGCAAATCAATACAAAGTTCTTCTGAGTGATCACCTTTATCCTATGATGAAACATTTCTAGCCTGACGGGAGTGGTCTCTTCCAGGATGACAATGCCCCTATTCACAGGGCACGAGGGGTCACTGAATGGTTTGATAAGTATGAAAATTATATGAATCATATGCTATGGCCTTCACAGGCACCAGATCTCAACCCAATTGAATACCTATGGGAGATTTTGGCCCGACGTGTTAGACTCTGCTCTTCACCACCATCATCAAAATACCAAATGAGTAAATATCTTTTGGAGGAATGGTGTTACATCCCTCCAGTAGTGTTCCAGAGACTAGAATCTATGCTAGACTAGAAGTAGAATCTATGCCAAGGTGCACAGAAGCTGTTCTGGTGGCTCGTGGTGGTTTGTGGTACTGTATACATATTTATATATATAGTATATTTGAAAAATCTTAATTTAATAATAAGTATAAGTGTATAAATTTAAGTATTCAGCCCCCTTAGACTTTTTCATATTTTGCTTCGTACGAACAGATGATAAAAATGTATTTAATCAGTTTTTTTTGCTGGTATTCAACACAAACAACTCTACGATATCAATGGCAAAAGTAAAATCTACAATTTGTTTCATATTATTTATAAATATAAAACCGAAAACAATCCATTTCTGAAGTATTCAGCCCCCTTGCTTCATTGTTAACAGCCATACAGGCAAAACTCTGTTCAAAGTTGCATCATAAAATGCCCAGACATCATGTTTAGATTGTATTTAAGGACATTGAACAATATATTTTTTTAAATGTGTGTCAATATTGTCTTTCTTGGTAACAAAGCCAATACCAGGTCCCCTCAATACATTTTAATGGCTCTTAATGGGATTTTAGAAAGTATAGTAACATTTTTCTGTCTGGTTTCACAATGGAAGACAATGGAGAAATCTGAAGGGAGAAAGTTACTGAAATTGCACATTCTACATTTTTGCATAAAGTGATAGAGAGGTGATGATTTATGTTTTTTTTTTGAACCCCCAGGGACCGGTCTAAAATTCCATCCATGAATGAACAATATCAGATAAACTCTGTTTGAGTATTGCGATGTAAAGTCCATTGTACATCCTAAAATCCCATTAAGTGCCATTAAAATGTATTGAAGGGACCTGGTATTTGCTTTTTTACCAAGAAAGACAATATTAACACACATTTTTAAAAAAAATATTGTTCAACGTCCTTAAATACAATCTAAACATGATGTCTGGGCACTTTATTACGTACAATTTTGAACAGAGTTTTGCCTGTATGGCTCTTAAAGTACAATACAGCAAGGGAGTTTAATTGATTGTTTTCAGTTTTATATTTATGAATAATTTGCAGGCTGAATACCTTTTCAACCAACTGTATATACAGTGGAGGAAATAAGTATTCGGCATGTCCACAATTTCTTTATTAAACATATTTACAATGCAGCTATTCACATACAACATTGGTATTAAAATAAATAAATAAAACTACACAGCTAAAAACATTGTAACATTCCAATCCTTAAAAAAAGTTATGCGCAAAAAAGTGGAATGACACAGGAAAAAGGTATTGAACATGCTAAATTAAATGTATTTAATACTTGGTGGAAAAACCATATTTTAAATATTTGGTCACATATCTGTAAGGATCTGAGTAATGCCTGTTATTTGTATCGTTATTTTGTATGTATTGTTTATTCTTAGTTTGTATTCTGGCTTGTATATTTTCCGGTTTTTCCTAGTTGTCCTTTGTCTGCTTGTTTACTTCTGATCTGTCACTCCCTGTTTACGTCTCTGTACCATTCGGGTGATCTCATTGGTGTTCGGGTTCCCTCTTGCTTCACACCTATCTCTGTGCACTTAGATTTACTAATTACCACTAACATACTAATGATAGATAAGATCTACTAACTCCATTAACAAACTAATTTGTATATACTTACTAATCATACTAACGGCAGGGGTGTGTGTATAGTTACTAATCTCACTAACATATTAGAGCGCACATTTTTCATGCTGTTCTTTCTCTGCTAATCATTCTCAGCTGCATCTGATCTCCTCTTCCTGTCATCTTACTCTATGCACGATTTCCTGAAACTCCAGGTCATCTGTCATTGTGTATGTTTGGAATCCAGTCCGCGTTTTCCCTAGTTGTCTCTGTGGTTGTTTAATTGTTTCCCAGATGTATTTCATTGTCCCTCGTTTGGAACCCCGCCCCTCACACACCTGATTCCTCTTGTGTCATTAGTTACTTGTGCATTTAAGCCCTTTGTTACTTCCAGTCTGTGTCGGATTGTCGTTTTACTTTTCCTGTGCCTGCTACCTGTGTTTATGCCAGTGATCTGTTTCTGCCTCAACGATACCCTTTTGTTACTACTATTCTTTTTCCTTGCCCTTGTCTGCCCAGTTTGCCGTTCGACTTTGACCACGTTTGTTTACCGACTATTCTCCTGCCTGATCCTTTTGCACTGCCTGAAATCTGATTCCCTGGTTTGTCGACTTCCTGGATTGTCCCTCATTGCCCTATCGCCTGTCGTTTGTTTTGTACCTACCTACCTCTGATCACCTGGCTTGACCCCTGAACGGAATAAAGAACTCTTGTGCCTTATCCTGTGGTCTGCGTTTGGGTCCTTACCTCTACCACTACGGAGAACGTAACAGTACAATCCGACCATTCTTGGACCCAGCGGACCCAACCCACCTGCACATCGCGCTCCTGCGGCAAGGAGCCATGAGTGGCCGGCAACAGACGTGCATCAAGGCCGTGACCCGGGATCTCCGGTTTCTGATGGCCTGGGAGATCGATCCCTTCGGCCCGGATCCCTATGAAGACTACCTCATGGGGATCTGGGGGCAGAATCCGGAGTTTGCCCGCCGTCATGCCGACCACCACCCATCACTCCGGACTCCTCCACCCGGCTCCCCTGTTCCGTCCCGTCCCAGCTCCCCTGTTCCGTCCCGTCCCAGCTCCCCTGTTCCGTCCCGTACCAGCTCCCCTGTTCCGTCCCGTCCCAGCTCCGCTGTTCCGTCCCGTCCCAGCTCCCCTGTTCCGTCCCGTCCCAGCTCCCCTGTTCCGTCCGGTCCCAGCTCCCCTGTTCCGTCCGGTCCCAGCTCCCCTGTTCCGTCCGGTCCCAGCTCCCCTGTTCCGTCCGGTCCCAGCTCCCCTGTTCCGTCCGGTCCCAGCTCCCCTGTTCCGTCCCGTCCCAGCTCCCCTGTCCCGTCCCGTCCCAGCTTTGCTGTCCCGTCCCGTCCCAGCTCCGCTGTCCCGTCCGGTCCCAGCTCCGCTGTTCCGTCCCGTCCCAGTTCTCCTGTCCCTTCCCGTCCCAGTTCCCCTGTCCCTTCCCGTCCCAGTTCCCCTGTCCCTTCCCGTCCCAGTTCCCCTGTCCCTTCCCGTCCCAGTTCCCCTGTCCCTTCCCGTCCCAGTCCTCCTGTCCCGCCCCGGTCTGTGCCTCCGGGCCCTTCCGGTCCCGGGCCTCCTGGCCCGTCCTGTTCCACGCCACCAGTCCCGTCCCGTTCCCTGCCTCCTCTCAAATTGCGGGACCAGCTAACCTCCTGTCCTGAGCGGCCGACCCCGCTAGCCTCCTGTCCTGAGCGGCCGAGCCCGCTAGCCTCCTGTCCTGAGCGGCCGAGCCCGCTAGCCTCCTGTCCTGAGCGGCCGAGCCCGCCAGCCTCCTGTCCTGAGCGGCCGAGCCCGCCAGCCTCCTGTCCTGAGCGGCCGAGCCCGCCAGCCTCCTGTCCTGAGCGGCCGAGCCCGCCAGCCTCCTGTCCTGAGCGGCCGAGCCCGCCAGCCTCCTGTCCTGAGCGGCCGAGCCCGCCAGCCTCCTGTCCTGAGCGGCCGAGCCCGCTAGCCTCCTGTCCTGAGCGGCCGAGCCCGCTAGCCTCCTGTCCTGAGCGGCCGAGCCCGCTAGCCTCCTGTCCTGAGCGGCCGAGCCCGCTAGCCTCCTGTCCTGAGCGGCCGAGCCCGCTGACCACCAGTCCGGAGCGGCCGAGCCCGCCACCTCCTGCCCTGAGCGATGCAGCCGTCGCCGCCGGCCCCCTGAGCGATGCAGCCGTCGCCGCCGGCCCCCTGAGCGATGCAGCCGTCGCCGCCGGCCCCCTGAGCGATGCAGCCGTCGCCGCCGGCCCCCTGAGCGATGCAGCCGTCGCCGCCGGCCCCCTGAGCGATGCAGCCGTCGCCGCCGGCCCCCTGAGCGATGCAGCCGTCGCCGCCGGCCCCCTGAGCGATGCAGCCGTCGCCGCCGGCCCCCTGAGCGATGCAGCCGTCGCCGCCGGCCCCCTGAGCGATGCAGCCGTCGCAGCCGGCTCCCTGAGCCGGTCTCCTGAGCGATGTAGCCATCGCAGTCTGTCCTGTCTGCGCCACCATCCTGAGTGGTCCTGTCTGCACCGTCATCCTCCTGAGCGGTCCTGTCTGCGCCGCCGTCCGCCTGAACGGTCCTGTCTGCGCCACCGTCCTCCTGAGCGGTCCTGTCGGCGCCGTCGTCATCCTGAGCGGTCCTGTCTGCACCGTCGTCCTCCTGAGCGGTCCTGTCTGCACCGTCGTCCTCCTGAGCGGTCCGGTCTGCACCGTCGTCCTCCTGAGCGGTCCTGTCTGCACCGTCGTCCTCCCGAGCGGTCCTGTCTGCACCGCCGTCCTCCCGAGCGGTCCTGTCTGCACCGTCGTCCTCCTGACCGGTCCTGTCCGCGCCGCCGTCCACCTGAACGGTCCTGTCTGCACCGTCGTCCTCCTGAGCGGTCCTGTCTGCACCGTCGTCCTCCTGAGTGGTCCTGTCTGCACCGTCGTCCTCCTGAGCGGTCCTGTCTGCGCCGCCGTCCTGAGCGGTCCTGTCTGCACCCTCGTCCTCCTGAGCGGTCCTGTCTGCGCCGTCGTCCTCCTGAGCGGGCCTGTCTGCACCGCCGTCCTTGTTCCCCTCCTCCGGACCCCCTCCACCCACCCTGCTCTGTTTTTCGGACATTACCAACCTTGAACATTTATTCATTACCTGCTGTCCCATTATCCCTCCTCCGGTCCCCCTCCACCCACCCTGCTCAGCACTCCGGACATTTCTCCCCGAGCCCTTTTCACCCTCCTGAACTAGGTACCTGCTACCCCATTATCCCTCCTCCGGTCCCCCACCACCCACCCTGCTTTGTGTATGTTACTGCTGGGGACGTCTGGAAGCCGTCCCTTGAGGGGGGGGTACTGTAAGGATCTGAGTAATGCCTGTTATTTGTATCGTTATTTTGTATGTATTGTTTATTCTTAGTTTGTATTCTGGCTTGTATATTTTCCGGTTTTTCCTAGTTGTCCTTTGTCTGCTTGTTTACTTCTGATCTGTCACTCCCTGTTTACGTCTCTGTACCATTCGGGTGATCTCATTGGTGTTCGGGTTCCCTCTTGCTTCACACCTATCTCTGTGCACTTAGATTTACTAATTACCACTAACATACTAATGATAGATAAGATCTACTAACTCCATTAACAAACTAATTTGTATATACTTACTAATCATACTAACGGCAGGGGTGTGTGTATAGTTACTAATCTCACTAACATATTAGAGCGCACATTTTTCATGCTGTTCTTTCTCTGCTAATCATTCTCAGCTGCATCTGATCTCCTCTTCCTGTCATCTTACTCTATGCACGATTTCCTGAAACTCCAGGTCATCTGTCATTGTGTATGTTTGGAATCCAGTCCGCGTTTTCCCTAGTTGTCTCTGTGGTTGTTTAATTGTTTCCCAGATGTATTTCATTGTCCCTCGTTTGGAACCCCGCCCCTCACACACCTGATTCCTCTTGTGTCATTAGTTACTTGTGCATTTAAGCCCTTTGTTACTTCCAGTCTGTGTCGGATTGTCGTTTTACTTTTCCTGTGCCTGCTACCTGTGTTTATGCCAGTGATCTGTTTCTGCCTCAACGATACCCTTTTGTTACTACTATTCTTTTGCCTTGCCCTTGTCTGCCCAGTTTGCCGTTCGACTTTGACCACGTTTGTTTACCGACTATTCTCCTGCCTGATCCTTTTGCACTGCCTGAAATCTGATTCCCTGGTTTGTCGACTTCCTGGATTGTCCCTCATTGCCCTATCGCCTGTCGTTTGTTTTGTACCTACCTACCTCTGATCACCTGGCTTGACCCCTGAACGGAATAAAGAACTCTTGTGCCTTATCCTGTGGTCTGCGTTTGGGTCCTTACCTCTACCACTACGGAGAACGTAACAATATCCTTTGCATGCCATAACTTATGTCTGATGTCTATGACCCAACAACATCAAAAGACTCTTGATATCTCATTTTCTGGTACTCTTACAAGCGATACTATAACGACTCTGCATTTGAATGGATCTCAATGAGAATTGGGGGGGTGGGACTAGATTTAGCTGTAAATTACTCTAAGTCATCAAGGGTCTGATGTATCAAACAAGCCTTAAACCATCACTCTGCTGCCAGAAATACAGTAGATATGGATGGATAACTTGAAGGGTTTCTTCTCCTGACTTATTTTTTCATAGAGTTCAATAGAAAAACCCTTAAATTGATCTTTATATCTCTTAATGACGTGCGAAAATGCAAAACAAGAACTAGCTATCTTAACTGTCACGCTAAGCCACCTGACCTCTGCATGAGGCAAAGGCTCTGAGGGGGTTGGGTATTAGGGAACGCCTATTCTTGTGTGTTACGATATATATATTGTGTGCATTTTCTGAGAAATCAGAAAGCTTAGGTAAGATCTCTCTCTCATTCTGCTATTTCTGCTTGCAAGAGAAATAAAGTCTTATTGCGTTTAAATATGTCTCTGCTGTGGAATCATATTGGTATGATTGACAACTTCAGCCCTGGTCATAAAAAAGAAAAATAGAATTTCCATCACAGAATGTTAAATTTTTTTTAGCTGTGTAGTTCCATTGAGTTAATACCAATGTCTGGTCAAAATTCCATGTGAATAGCTGCATTGGAAATATGTTTAATAAAACAATTAATATATCTAATTAAAGAATACTTACAGTCAAGCCGAAAAGTCTGCACACCCCTTTCACCTTCTCCACATTTTATTACGTTACAGACATATTCTACAATAGATTGAGTTAATTTTTTGTCGCAAAATTCTACACAAAATAGCCCATAATGACAAAATGAAAACAGGTTTTTAGACATTTGTGCTAATTTATTAAAAATCTAAATGTAAAATATCATATGTACACAAGTGTGCACACCCTTTGATATGACACCCAAAAGTGAGCTGAGGTGCATTTTGTTTCCACTGATACTGCTTGAGATGTTTCTACAACTTAATTGGAGTCCACCTGTGATAAATTCAATTGATTGGACATGATTGGGGATTGCCAACACCTGCCTATATAAGGTCCCACAGTTGACAGTGCATGTCAGAGCAAACTCCAAGCCATGGGGTCAAAGGAATTATCTGCAGACCTCAGAAACAGGATTGTGTCAAGGCATAAATTTGGAGAAGGGTACAGAAAAATCTCTGCAGCTTTACAGGTCCCAAAGAGCACAGTGGCCACCATCATTCATAAATGGAAGAAGTTTGGAACCACCAAGAATCTTCCTAGACCTGGCCACCCGGCCAAACTGAGCAATCGGGGAAGACGGGCCTTGGCCAGGAAGGTGAGCAAGAACCCGAGGGTCACTTTGACAGAGCTCCAGCGTATCCTTGTGGAGATGGGAGAACCTTTCAGAAGATCAACCATCCAGGCAGCACTCCACCAATCAGGCCTTTATGGTAGAGTGGCCAGACGGAAGTCCCTCCTTAGTAAAAGGCACATCACAGCCCGCTTGGAGTTTGCCAAAAGGCACCTAGAGGACTCTCAAACCATGAGAATCAAGATTCTCTGGTCTGATGAAACCAAAATTGAAATTATTGGCCTGAATACCAAGCGTCACATCTGGAGGAAACCAGGCACCGCTCATCACCTGGCTAATACCATCCCTACAGTGAAGCATGGCGGTGGCAGCATCATGATGTGGGAATGTTTTGCAGCAGCGGGAATGGGGAGACTAGTCCTGATAGAGGAAAAGATTAATGCAGCTAAGTACACCGAGATCCTTGAAGAAAACCTGCTCCAGAGCGCTCTGGACCTCTGGACCGGGGTGAAGGTTTACCTTCCAACATGACAACGACCTGAAGCACACAGCCAAGAGAACAAAGGAGTGGCTTCGGAGAAAGTCTGTGCATGTCCTTGAGTGGCCCAGCCAGAGCCCAGACCTGAATCCAATTGAACATCTGTGGAAAGAGCGGAAAATGGCTGTGTACCGACACTCCCTATCCAACCTGACGGAGCTTGCAAGGATATGCCAAAAGGAATGGGCAAAAATGTCCAGAAACAAGTTTGCCAAGCTCGTAGCGTCTTTAATAAGAAAGTAATTATTGGCTATTGTGTGTAGATGTTTGAGGCAAAAAATTAACTCAATCTATTGTAGTATAAGTCTGTAACGTAATAAAATGTGGAGAAGGTGAAAGGGTTGTGCAGACTTTCCGGCTTGACTGTATATATATATATATATAATTCGTATTAATTAATTAATTAATTGGTGTATTTTTTTATTAAAAAGTGCTAATTTGAATTAAGCTAAGATTTTGTGTTTTAGCGGGAAAAACATATTTGTTTAGAAGATCACCAAGTATATTTTCCCATTTTTCTAATGTCACTTACCCTCCAAAACTAGCCTTAATGTAACCATGCGATTTGTTAATCCAACTGTCAGCTATTCCTAGAATCAACAGTTATCCCTCCCCAAATATGTGCAGTTCCATCCCATTGAGGGGATATTTCACTAGCAGGCTGATAGCAAAAAGCTGGAGGCCAGAAAGGGGAGGCTTACCCCCTTTGCATCTTTTTTTCCTGGCCAAGGCTACTGAACACACTGATGGAGAAAACATCTCAGTGGATTTTCACAGAAAAGTACACAGTCTCCCAGCACAGTTGTAAAACAGGGAACTTGTAAAGATATCAAGGCTCCCTCTTTCCATCACAGAGACCCATGGGTTTTAGACCGGAGCCTAACAGAAACGCAGTGTATAAATAATGCTCCTCGGAGCTAAGCTAGTTGAAAACAAATCTGTGCAGCAGTTCAGCCCATCCTTAAATATTTAAATGTTTGTGTCAGAAATAAAAAACAGCCCGCAATATTATTTCCCCACAATACTCTTCAGTGTTTGGTACTGATTACGGTGCAGAAATGCAATCAATTATATGTTTTCTTTCCTTCCTACAGGCAGTAAATGTAAGTGATCTACCAAAAATCATCTTTGCCATCACGTCCAGCACTTTGTATGGTTTTATGTCATGCTGCATGAAAAAGTAGCATCACAGCACTTTATAAAACAATGATCAACCAACAACCGCAATACTACTTTGAAATGGAAACTGCAACAATCAGTTGATGTCTGAGTTTGTCCCTGTTCCACAAAATGTTTTTCAAAAACTGTTTTTGCTACATGGATTATGTCGTAATGTAGCAGGCGTGTTCATGGCAAACAAAAGAGTTTAAAATTAAGTAAACTGTCCCAATAAAAAAGTAGGTCAGTTCAGCTGGATTGCCCATCTGGACGACATATGATGTCACTGTTCTGCAATCGTGCATTTCTTGGATCCAAAAATCGTATTTTGCATCCAGTGAAGGCTAAAACATAGCCCATGTCATAGATGCGTTTTTAAATGTTTAAATGTTTTTTTTTATGCACAATACAGTGCATACATGTTCTATACGTTTACTAGCGTAAACTTACATGCAAAGAGCTTTTTTGGACATTCACTGCAGCGTTCCTGTTGATGGTCCTTTTTTTGAGCGATCATAAGGGAACTGATTGTATTACCTCAGTCGGACACCCTGCTGGCCACTGGACTCTGAACACCTGTTGTTCCAGGTGTTGGAATGTGCATCTATCGCCCAATGAGTGTGAGGAGTTATCGCTGTTTGCCGATGGCCCCTTCCCTTGCCGTAACTGTCAGGAAAAACACTGTCTCCCCTCTCTCCTCTGGAGATATCTGAACAAATGGCTATAGCATTTGCAAAAAGGAGAGAAAAAGCCATTCCTTCTGTGTGAAAAATGTGTTCAACAAAGGCCATAATGGTAGTCACACCCATGGCTGTGTCGGTGTTGCCTCAGACATCGTGCTGCTATTGTTAAGCTGGTAAAAATGCTAATGGGTGTGAGAGGCACCTAGAGTAATTGTGGATTAGGATGGAATCAGGCAAACAATAAACGTTGTAGCTGTAGGGAGCAAGCGGTGGTGCGGAGGTGACTTGCAGCAGTGCGTGAATGCCGGCTTTCTGTTTTTTTTTTTTTTTTTGTGGCAGGTGATTGTTTTTACCTGGCTTTTCTTTTGATTTATTGTGGCATGTGAGAGTTGTTTTTGTAAAATTGTGCAATAGTAGTGCATGGACAAGTGAGATTCCAGCAGAGGAGTTGCAAGCCTGCAGACAGAAGAAGAAGTTGGTAATGAAAGGTGGGATGAGCAAAGCAAGCCCGCTCCTCTGGCCGACTACAGAAGGTATGTCACTGCTGTATGAAAAAAAAAATATATATATAAATATGCACGTCACTTTTTGGGGTGCTGGGTTAGGGTAAGATCATGACATGAGAATAGAACCCACACACTCATATGCTCTGAAAAACACCCGTTTTAACATTTCGTGCACAAGGCCCTTCGTCAGGTCAAAACTCAGTTTGCCTCCATGTGAACTGAGCATCTTGCTCTGTGAGTTACAGCAAGACATGGGTGAAAACTGAAGTGTGGTGGGTGTGCAGTGTACAGTGTCCAGGAAGATAGGGGGAGACAAAGTGAACCAATGTCCAATTTCGGTTGCATGTGGATTTTCATGGATGGTAAGACACTTTTTTGATGGACTTCCTGCCTTATCTGGTGCTGTTTGGAGGGTTGACAGAAACTTGGGTGGGGAAAGAGGGAAGTGGTTAACGCAGAGGAACTCACACAATCTGACACTCACTCTATTTCCATTTACACTTTTAGAATAGCCAGAATACTTCTGTTCCAATTGCTTCCGAGAAGTATTTCCAGCTTATATATAAAAAAGAACATACAGTATATACACCCAAAAATACATGAATGACGGAACTAAGTGGCTCTCAAATAGATTTTGCATCACCTATTCTCAGCGAAGGGGCTTCAAAACATGTATTTGTATTGTTTTGGGATCTCTGCAGGACTTTTTAAAGTCAGATTTCGTAACCAGTCACTGAACACATGAGCTTTCCTGAAATATCTCCATATCGGCACAGTGGTACACAACAGATATGCTCTGACTGCCCTAATCAAACATTGGCAAGAAAAAACTGTGAGAAAGAGAGGGAGAAAGCAGACTGCCACGCAGTGCCTGAGAGAGTCCTGCCCTGTCCTGCCCTGCCCTGCCAAAAAAGTGCTTTTATTTCCTGCCGAATTTAAAAAAATACATCTGGAAAGTAATCAAAATATATGAAGAAAAAAAAAAAGAGAAAAAGAACAGGCCGTCTGATTTCACTTTGCGAACACAACCGCGCTCTAAAGCTTTGGAGGGCGAACCGGTCACTGCAGACTCAGAGCGAGCTGCATGATGTCAGTGGGAAAGTATGAAGGACTGAGAAAGCCAGTAGAGAGAGAAAGAGCAGAGAATAAAGACAAAGAACCACTGGAACATCAGCAGCCTGCTCCACCATCCCCCCCCCCCCCCCCCTTTTGTATTCTGTACCCCTTTTCCTGATTGGACATCCACTCAGATCCATGTATCCTTTCTCTCTTAACCTTGTACACCTCCGCCCCCATCCCGCCCACCCAATGACGGCCTTAGCCTTATACAGACCCCCCCCCATCCCCCCATCCCCATTTATGAAGAAGGAAGTGTGCTGATGTAGTGCGCAATCAGATATCACCGGTCAAGCGTGCTCCTCTCTGAGCGCGGCAGAAAAGGGTGTCCACGGGAAAGCTGGCAGATTTACGAGCCAATAACAGTGCCGGTACGAGAACAGAGAGCGCCGGCGCGATCAAAGATTGCCATTCGCATGGCACGAAGCACCGCCTGTCGTAAAAAAAAAAACACACAAGAAAGAAAAAAAAGAAATGCGATGGAATTACGGCCCGCCTGAGATGAGGATCGAGGGGAGCTGGTTTATGGGGTAAACAAGGAGAAGTCAGCGGACATGAATCAGGGGGATGAATGTGTCTCTCTGTGATATGATCCGACAGAAATATGCAGCGTAGTGCCCCGCGAGCCCCCCCCCCCCCCCCACTTCAGACCATCCCGCCAGATGAGGACCTGATGTGCGTGCTCAAACGTTTGAAGTGCCCAGAAAGGAAGGGGCAGCGGCGAAACCTCACCCAGTCACCTCCTGACCCCGGAGGTGCTGCTTCTTTTTCAGCGGTGGTCGGATCCAACGTGCGCCAACCGCCTCCTTTCACCGCGCACATTTCCAGCACGTCTCGAGGACGTCACGTGATCGTAGAGACCTTTTAATTGGTCCCTGCAATCCACGCACTTTTGCCGCTCACAAGCCCTCCGGCCTGCAATGCGGAATGTGACATTTAAAAATAAATGTCAATCCATATGCAATGAATAACAATGAAGACCAGAATGCAAAGAAAACCTCAGCCCGTGGCCACGGTACAAAGACGCGCCTGTGTTCAGTCGGATCTGTATAACGCCCTGCCATTTACGCCGTCATTATCTACCGTATGGCCGCAGTATATGCTCTGTATCATTTTATTACCTTTCAGTCTCGGCTGCTTTCCATAAAAGTCATCCAAAGACTAGACCGCACTATTGCCTCAGGGAAAATTGTACATATCCATGCCCAGGCCCCAGAATGAAACCAGCTTGAACGGTTTTAGAAACCGAAGCCCCCATACTCCCAGATCCTATAAATATACAGTTTCCTGTTACCTTAACCTTGCATAACATCGCAACAAGTTATTCTGAAGTCCCTGATCTCCCGACCAAACCACCTAATGTCCCTCTCTCTCAAGTCCACGTCCATAACTGATGTGAAAAGCTGGAATTTGTGCGGGCCCCAATGTCTGCTGGCTAGAGCTGCTTTCTTCATTATACTTTTTCAGAACGTGACTCCCAGATGAGTATTAATTACTATACAATAAAGCTTTTTTTTTTTGGGAAATTCATGTGGTTTTATGAGAACCAATGAGATACTACGAACACGTTTAACTAAAAATACTGAAAATAACTAAGCTAAGCATAAAGCTATAAACCCTGTTACAAAATGTAAACTGTTAATCTCGAGTTTCTGTTAATTCGTTTCTCCGTCTGGATTCCTGCAACCCCCTACAGTCATCCGGCTTGTAATTAGCATGATGATTCAGAGTATGACTTTGGAGAGTGACCGAGTCAACATGGAGCTGCTTCATTCATCTTAAACACCACGCTGTTCCTGCTTGTAGCTCTTGTGTGCCACAGACTGGAGAAGAGTTGAACAGCTCATTACACAGTCACAGCTCCTCAGTCTGCACCACGTATGGCCAGTTATTTGGCTACTTAATAATGATTTATGTAACTTACACCTCATCCACAGGCCGGCTAGGAATGGAAAATGACTCTAACAGAGTCAGCATTGCATTTTTTACCACAAGCAGAAAGTCATGTGGAGTCGCCACAAAGGGGTGCCTTTGGAAACTGAGGGAAAAAGTTGCCAATACTTTTGACACATTCTGCTTTGTGTCTTCCCCTAGTAAATCCCACAAGCCCACTGAATCCAGACAGGTGCTCAAAGCTGAGATATGGAGTACTGTACCTGAGATATCCATAATTCTGTGCTACTGTGCCACAAAACATTTTTGAAAAAGGTACTTTACTGTGGTTTACGTTTGAAAGTCATCCCTGAACCATTTTGCACAATAGGATATTAACGTTAGCTAGCTGACCGCCAGCTAGCTAGTTAATGTTAAGAGTATCCCCTTAGTCACACATGTTTTGTTTTTTAAATTCCTCAATAGTCCAATGTTAAATAAAAAGTCAGACAAACTGAACCTGAAATATTCTCCGTTAGCCTTTAAGCGCTCACTTGTGTTAAAAGGGTAATATTGTGGAAATAATAATAATAATAATAATAATAATAATAATAATCTATTACTATTTCATGTTTTACATAATGATAATAATAATGATTATAACAATTATTATTAATTATTAAAATTATTATAATTACGTTTTTAATTAATTATTGATTTATTTCTCAGATAGCACTGGTAAGCTAAATGGACAATTACCCAGCAATACCATGCATCTGAGGCTGGTCCCACAATTAGATCAAATTCACTTGATTTCTTCAATCAGTATATTCCTCCAGGAAAGCACGGCAGGGGGCTAAGAATGTTCCAGACTCTCAAAAAAGGAAAAGGAACTCAGCCTTAACTGCTGCCATTCTTGCCGAGTGTGTCTAAACCGATTTGTCACATGTGACGCTTTCATTTGTTTGCGAATTTACAGGAATGCTCCCACTCCTATGAAGCTTGCGGGTGGCCCACAGCATTTAATAGAGAAGGTGAGTGAGCCAGCCTAATCTGATTGAGCTCAGAACTAAGCTTCTAACAAGATTCATTTTCAGATGAAGAGTAGAATAATCAAGGTGGTCATGTGAGAATAGTATTGCTGGGCTTTTTTACTCCACTTTTGTAAGAGTTTCTGCAAAGCGGTTGTAATGTGATTTAATGTAATGGAAGCAAAGTTCTGCAAACCGCAACATGCAACCAATACAGAAAGATATAAGGCTGAATTACACCATCATGCTCTCTCTATACAAATTAAGAAAATAAATCATGCAGTGAAAGTAATAGACGTTCACTATATTTAAGGCAATTTACACTCAAAAAATGTATAAAACTGAGAATAGCAGGTTTATGCAACCAGTTTAGGATTATGTATACTGTAACCATTTCCTAAACATTCAGTATACTTACGCAATTCATTTGCTAGAAGTTTACTTACTGCTAGCACTATGCTTACATGAATTTAGAAAAAAAGAAGAATATGTAAACCAAAAAGTCTAGTTTACTATAGGGATCAACAGCATTGCGCACACGTACACGCGCACACACATACACATCTGCCCACTTTGTGCATTGTGACCTGAAATGTCTTGCAGTGTGGATTTCAATTAGTCACACTGTTCATATCTCATGCTCACGTTTAATTCAACATCCTCTCCCCTTTCCAAACAACCAGAGTCGAATGTATGTGCTCCAAAGATGTCTTTGCTACGTGGACTCTTTCATGCTTATCCATACTGTGTATTCTCTATTTACCTTACGTTTTGAGTTAAGCCACCAGGCACTTTGTATGTAGCTTTCTTTATTTTGAAATACTTCATCTTTTCCCCCTGGCTTGTTTAAGCCAAAGTTTCCCTAGCAACTGCCAAAACACTGACCCCCTCTCCAGAAACCCCCACACCCACCCACCCACCCCCTGATTTGTGAAAAACCTGGCATTTACAGTTGACCTATTTAAAACCCTCACATATGTTGGAACTTAATTACATGTTTGGATGTCCAGGTGCTGGTGGTAGTTAGGGAAAATAGAACTGGATGGGGAAAGGGTGGATTTTAACCTCTGGCCAAAAATGAGTTCAGTTAAAATCTCTTGTAGGCTAGAACAATCACTGTGGCCACGGCAGTACATTTGTGCACATTCCATGGAATGGGTCTGATTATCAGGAAAGGCCGGCAGGAACTGGGCAGTATTCCAGTCCAGACGGCACTGCCAGGGGGCTCACCAGGCAGCCGGCAAACCTTGGAGAGAATATTTACTAATGAAAGTACCGCCCCGTTTTTTCACATCCATACTTCCTTAGAACCTTAGAACAGACTGATAGGATTCCTGAACGATTCTCTAGAACGTAACTTCAAATCTATTCAGTTCAGTGAAAAACAGGCTAAAGCAGGAGCATGTGGATGTGTGCTTTTATCTGATTACCCATCTTCGATCTTTGAGAAGACAGATGTCGTGGACCGGACACTCCCTGACCCTCTTCTGTACACAAATGCTTTCCATGTGTCACATCTGATTCCAGTGCAGGAGCACACTTTCTGTAGAATGTGTTCTGTACAGTGTTCTGTAGCTGCAGCTCAGACCCTGCGACACACAGCTGCAACACCCCCATTTTAAGTTAAGTTAGCATGAGACCCTCTTGTTTTACTCATGAACTGGAGATTGAATTCATTTTGCCCTGAACAGTGTGTGCGTCTGGAGCCACAGATCAGAGGCTAAGTTTTCCAACGCTGGAGAACGAACCTAATCTCTCTCGGTCTATTTGTTTGCACTGTACAGATGCCAGTTTTAGCTATTATAACTCCTCAAAACTGACTCTACCTCCGCCGCCTGATTGGACCCGCTCTGAGTCCCGCTCCGGTCCTCGATGACATCATCCGAGCCCACATGTGGAAACGTTTGAGTGTGAGGCGGAGGGGGGGTTCGGAGGAGCGGTTTGAGCGACATATGAGAATCCATTCCGCGGATCCACACTGGCGACTTCGCGCAGCACACAGATCGTCGGCGGGCCGCGCGAGCCAGGAGGCTCCAGCAGAAGTCAATTTTGAAAAGCACTGCTGAAAGAAACTTGGGACAGCCGTGTCTGCCCAGAGGCCTTTCGTTCTCACAAGGATGCAGTCCGCAGATACCCCGCCTCAGTGCTCTGCTTCTCTTAACAGCTTTTATGGTCCGCCTTCATGCTGTTTCGCTTAGCATCATGTGTTATATAAGGTCATGTTTTGTATTTAATTTTTTTTCAAATACACTTTTCACATTCGCCTAATGCAATCAACACGTGTATTATGCTTAACAATTATTTTCATTTGGTAGGCACCTTGTGCCATTAGAGCATCATTAGGGCTTTAGAAAAGAAGGAGGGGTCAGATATTTCATATCACTTTTGATCACAGTTTCTGGACCTTGGTAGAAGTAGAAATCTAAGAGAAAAGCTGGTCCCATTTGCATTAATAAATGCCTGTGTTTATTACTATTATTAAGTTTTTACCAAGCCAATACTCAATGTCACTTGGAAACCTACAACACCATATTTACTAAGCTTGGACATTTCAACATGATAGTGAGAAGACATGAAGACATATCCTAGGATTCCTTCTTCCGTTATGTTTTTGTTCCCTTTGAATTTTTGCATATAGCTAACAATGAACCTATGGAAATTGTAAGGACTTGGCACGAAGGAAAATAGGTTTACTTTCCATATCACCACTAGAGGGCAGACTTCGCTCATACTCTCCCAGACACATACCAATGGATTAAAAAAATGGAGGCATTAAAAAAGAAAAAATTTATCTATAATCACAAAAAGGTATACAGAACAGCACCCTTCCAGAGCTTAAATAAAAAATAAAAAAAAGGAAAAAAAAGACGTCACTGGTACAGAAACTTAAAAGGAGTGAGGCTGCCAGATGTTTCTCCTCAGACACAAAAGGCTTGGGAAGTGGAGTGGTGGCACTGTTTCGTGGCTGGTGAGGATGTGAAGTTCAAATGTTCTCAGAATGTAGGCCTTGCTCACCTCCTATGTCTCACCACAGCCTTTTCCATTTATTCAAACAGCAGGGGGTGTCATCATATGAGCAATCATCCACACGTGTATCTATGAGCGCCTTTACATCCTACCTTCTCTTTTCACCTATTACAACAGACATAGCCCTGAGATTTGTCAATTTTCCATCCCCAACATATCTTTGTGTTCTACCACACACAAACACTCACACACACACACATACACGCACACACTCATTTTGCTGTTTACACAGTGCGCCCCGCTTACTGAAAGAAAACAATCAGATCCTAGCCTTGTCTTCTCTCACCAAAGAGTCCACAAAAGAGTCTAACCACAAGGGCCAACAGTTTTACAGCTCCCTTTGTGGGGCCTTGTAAAGCAGCTTGATTTTGTGCATTGAGCATTTGGAGGCTGAGGGAGGAGTGTGGTGGAATGATGGTGGAATGCAGCCTCAGCAGTGCTGGAGAGAGCGGCACATGTGCAGCGCGTTAGAGTCGCATGGCCGCTCCATCGCTGCCCTGACACGTTTATTGAAAACAGGGTTCTTAGGGCACCGCCGGTGCCACGCGCTTGTGTCCACCAGCAGGTCCGACTGGAAATGTCAAGCCCTGGGACAAAGTGTCAGCAGTCATTGGATAGCAGTGTCTACAGACACGTGCGCAACTTTGATTTTCCACTTCACGTTGCAGTGCTGTCTGTTGTTATTTAACTGTCACCAGTCATGGCTTTCCCCAGTAATTTAGAAAGCCCCAGTCCGGTTGGGTTTCACTTCACCCCTGACACACACGTGCCCCCCCGTGAACTGAGAACCGAGTCACCACGAGCTATCTCCTGGGTAGTGAGGCACTAGCTGCATTTTAACCTTTTGAACGGTCTTATGGAAAATAATGTATTTTAATATACTTATAATGTTCAAAATCATTGCTGCACATTATTTAAGGCATGTGATTTTAGTAAAATTATCAAATATACAGTAATATTATAGTCATATAATTACATCAAATTCTTAGTCACACGTGTATTTTTGGTGTAAGTCTTTCACAAATGTAATGGCAAAAAAAAAACTGTTTGCGTAGCTCGAAGCGCCCACGTTCACGTATTTGCGCAAGGTATGTTTCGGCTCTTAATTTCACCATGTTAACCGAATTTTTGCCTTATTCTTCATCCTTCATATGTTTTTAATTACAGTGACCAGACTTCCTTACTTTTCGCTTATTAAAACCTCGCTGATTTCACCTGATAAGCCATAACTAAACAAAACGATTTTAAAGAGAACAATTCATTCACAATTAATTTTAATGGCATTCTCTGCATGTGCGCTTTAACTTCATGCAGGAGCAGGTCTGTTTCACCTGCTTTAAATTGCACTTTTTACGGTCTTCTTGGGAAAGTGGACTTGTTTTTAAAGCATTAAGCTGCAAGTCAAACATGTTGGTCACATTTCCATAAGCAGGGCATTACAAAACAAGAGAAAATATGCATGGATCTCTGGGTTGCCAACCTGAAGGTATTTATGTTATTAATCAATATTAGAATGCAGGTAATAAACTTCAGATGAAGCTTGAACTTCGAGAACTCTATGAGAACAGTCTCATTGAATTAATGTTTGACAATGTTTCATTGCATAATCAAACAAAATTCATTAACCCTCATATTATATTCCGGGTCAATTTGACCCACTTCAATATTTGATGTTTCTTATAAACCAGTTAACCTTATTTTGTCATCTTGACACTATGGGCTTTATTTTGGCGATCTTAGTGCATTTACGGTGTGTCCATCTCCATTTCTGCTAGTTTGACGGTGTTTTTGTTTAGCGCTAAGCACAGCCAACGTGCAAATGGGCTGAACCTAGTTTATTCATTAATTATAGGTGTGTCTTGGGCGTGACATGCAATAAACCAATCAAAATGTCGTATCCCATTCTCTTTTAAAGCCTGCTTTTTCACTTTGGCGGATTGCTTAAAACAGACATGCTCGTGCGTGTTTAGTTTGATCAAGGAATAGGCTATATGGATCAATAATATGATCAATATTATTCGGACTAACCATTATGAGTTCCCGGGAATTCCCGACAGTGTTGTTTTACAAAATATATGGGGTTAAATTTTGTTAAAAGCACCTGCAACAGCTGAGGATAAGCTACCAATGGCTTCTGTCTCACCTTAGAAAACGCCAAATTAGCCTGCTTGTTTAACACTCCTAGGGTTTTTAGAGATCGACTTACAGCCATTTAGCCAGTCATGTGTTCTATACTGTACCAGTGTAATTTACAGCTGAATCTAGTCTCACCCCCCAATTCCCATAGAGATCAGTTCAAATGCAGAGAGGTTATAGTATCGCTTGTAACAGTACCTACAAATAAGATATTGAGAGTCTTTTGATATTGATGGGTCACAGACTTCAGGAAGTAACAGCATGCAAAGGATATGCTACCAAATATTAAATATGATACTTTAAAAATACGTTAAAGCAAAGGGTATGAATACTTATATAAATGAGAAATTTTAGATTGTTTATAAATTTGCAAAAATTTCTAAAAACATGTTTTCACTTTGTCATTATGGGTTATTGAGTGTAGATTGATGGGCAAAAATGGCAATTTTATCCATTTAAAATTAAATCTACAACACAATAAAGTGTGCAAAAAGTGAAGGGGTATGAATACTTTCCGTCCCCACTGTATTTGGCTGCTACCTTGGCCAGGTCTCTTTTGAAAAAGAGATTGTTTTTTTCATCTCAATGGGTCTTCCTGGTTAAATTAATAAATAAAAACTACAGATCCATATAAAGCATGGGCAATATTATAATATTCCTGGCTCAGGAAAACAAAGCTGCTCCTCTGCTTACTGTGGACTTTGATAGAACAGAGTAAAATTTTCGGACAGCCTTTTTGGCTGGGTCATCTAAAGCATGCAGCTCAGTGAGGCTAATTCAGGGTTTTTGCACCAATGTAATGGAGCAATAGGCTAAAAAAGTACAGGTGTTCTCTCCATGGAGCCAACCACTGCCTCTGGCTACTGCATACTAAATAAATAGAAGGAAGCTATAACCCCAATGAGGATTTCTTTCTTGATTTGAGCCAGGCCACTCCTCTTCATAGTAAACAAAAAAAGGGGGAAAATTAATTTTCAAAATGTTATAAATCAATACAAAATGTTATGTATTATGTATTGAGTATTTTAGGCCATTATATGTGGGCCCCTCACTTTATCCAATAACTGTATTTCAGAAAAATGTTATATAAATCTATGTAGGCTGTTTTCTTTTATGAGCATTATTGAAAATACTGCTCTTAAAGCATTCCATATCAGTCAGTCACTACAGCCAGTTTTTCATAATTTAAACATGTTAATGTTTTATTTGATTCATCTTTGTTCAGAACAAATTTATATATATATATTCCGTCTCTTTCATTTTTCAGGTTTTGCACATTTGGGCCCCTGTGTGGAATGTGGATTTATAAGCATTGATTTCTCCTCTTTTTTGAAGTGGGTAAACTTGATTAAGATATGGATTAATTAATTAAAAAGCAACCATTGACTAGAGAGTAACTGGTAGCTACTAGTTGAGGTAGAGGAGTGTGCAGAGGTAGAGAGGAAGTTTGCCCAAAATTGCCTTGTAGATAAAAACCTACCAGTGTTGTTCTCTGCAAGTGGTAAGAGATGTCCAACCCACAAATTGAGAGTGTGCAATGGTGGGTTAAATACTTTGCATTTGTGATGAAAAAAAACTGTTCTCTTCCGTTTGTGATGTGAGGTCCTTCTGTTTTTTTTTGCCAGTCTTAAAATGTAATGATCTGAATACAGTTTTCAGAAATAGTCATACTTAAATTTGACCAGTAAATGCAAGTGTTACACTTTTTCTTTAGCAAAACTCAGTTTCGCAAATTAGCTGTGTAATGACTGCTGAACTCGCCAACCTGTGTTTTTGAAAAAAGAATCAATAATTCATGCTTTTAATTAGTTGTCAAAGTTAAGGACAAATGTTGATTGATTCTCTCCTTATGCTATGTCGAGCAACACAAAGGATTAAGATGCCCTGCTTTGCAATCACACACATAAATACAGCACATGCTCATACATTCACACATGTGCGAAACCGAGATGAAATGTTGAAATTTTGCCAGTGAAGTTTCAGCCCAATTGTGAAACAGCCTGCATAAAAAAAATTCATAAATAATGTAAAAAAAGGGCTCACCAATGCATGCTTTACCAGTTTTGTGATTCTGCCAGTTCCTGTAAACAGGGCCGAACATGTGCACGTATAAACCACAAATAGAATTAACAACAGGAGGAAGTTTTTTACACGTGTACACTTTTAATATCTGTTCACACCAGCCAATGTTGCATCATAAAAAATAAAAAAAAGCTGTTTGTTTTTACCATTTGACCTGTCTCGTGTCTGTAATCATTCCTGTGTTCTTGTTTAGATGCTTCATCTGCAGCGCTGTCAACTCAGCGCTGTCTGGAATGATGAAGCCTGGTACTCGTGGTGCAGTGCGTTGTCCACTGTGAGTGACAGGTAATGGGCCAGTCCCATCTGGCCCGCGGTGCCGGATGGGCTGTCCCGAGTCATGTTCTGCGACTAACGGAATCATGTTCTCATTTCATTGATGACTCCAACGCAGATGGTAATGCTGGGGAGCTTGGTTGCCTCTGTCCAGTAAAGTTACAGAGCGCTCTGCTGGAAGCCTGTCAGCTGCGGAGGATTACGCAACGCGCGATGGCGGTGGAGCCAGGAGGAGCGGCGAGGCCAGTTTGTTCTGCTCAGCTCACCCCCTCGTTTGGCATTAAGGCCTGCCATGTGATGGGGTGACAGAGCCAGAGCAAACTGGAGAAGTTTGTGTGGGACCTGGAAGAAGGCCCCGGCAGCTTTGTCTATTAGACCCAGCATCGCCTCCTTCTCCTTCTCCTCCTCCTCCTCCTCAGTTCCTACAGCTCGGCACTGCTGCACGATGCAGATGGCAATAATTAACAATCAGCTTGGGGGAAATCATGTTTTGACTGCCAAGTTTTATAAAATTACACCCAGCTCTTTATTCTTCCATTTCTTTTTTCTCTCTTTTTTTCACCAAACACGACTCTCACCAGGTCGATCTGAAAACCCCAGCTGGAGACACTGTAGCCAACATTTTGAAGTCTTAAGGATACTTATATGTCACAATAGCAGGAGGTTTTTCTCAAAATGAATAAACAATAAAACAAACAATGTCACAGCAGCTTGAAAAGGAATAAGAATGCTGGGTCTTCCCCTGTAATGCACAAGCAACTGCTTTCTGTACAAACTGCATAGTTAACAGACTGTATGTGGCTTTTCCTGGACATAATGTCAAAAACACATGGCAGCAACCTTGCCAATTATCTACATCACGGTTTGAACAGAGAAAGCACTTTTAAAAATACACCGGTGAAGCATTGCATTTGCTGAGAAATAAAAGTTAATGGCTTCGGTTTGACGGAAAGAAACGCAGGTAAAACGGGCTTAGATTATGTTCCTCTAGGTCCGGTCCTCCAAGACTGGGCAGACTTGTCATGCTGTGGTATCCGTGAATGCAGCAGCTCCACATGGTGGAATGCCATGGTGGTCATGTGTGGGCCACTTATGCGTTACCTGCCCATCTGAATAAACGTCTGTCAGCCCCCCCTACCCCCCCCCCCACCACACACACACACACACACAACCTAGATGAGAAGACTTGACACTCCTGGCCTCTGACCCCCAGGCTCTTGAAAGAAAACAAATGACCTCATTGCTCTCGGAGGGTTACAACTACAAGGGGGTTTGGTTTCACGAGCCCTCGGTCAAAAGCTGACTCCCCCAAAAAACACCTCTTAGAACACTTGTTGATGGAGGATCCCCAGAGCCACTCAACATATCCTGGGGAAAATGTATCGCTTCCTGTTGGTTCATGAGTGCAGTGGATAATTCCCCTCCAGCCACCAGTCAGGTTTAATTAAAGATGAAGGTTGGTTCTACCATCTCTTTTATTCATGAGAGTATACATCACAATCTACCTTGGTAGCTTCTGAAAAAAAGAAAACAGCTAGATTAAGATAGATCTTAAAACGAGGCTGCCTTTGCCCCAGAACTTTTAGTAACTTGTGGGAGTCAGAGAGTGAAACAGCAGCCGCCTTTGTCAGACTTACACAATGTGAATCAACTGGGAAATCTGGTGACACAAAACAATAAAAGGGGAAATAAAACTAAAATATTTTGTATGCAAACAGAAGACTAATTTAGTTGGATCTGACATTGTGGGAAGAACAGCAATGTCAAACCAGAAAGTCATAAATAATAATAATAGTCAATACTGACCACTGCTAAAATAACTGCACAAATGGCTTTCAAGTGGTTACATTTCTTATGTGACAGAGTCTGTGTTCTGTGTCACTTTTATGCAGATGGGGTGGAAATGAATCCAAGACATTTGTAATGCGCTAAACGCCTATTGCAATGCATTGGGGAGCACTGCTGGGAGTGAAAAACTGGAAGTACAGACAGACTAAAATCAAAGAAAAATGTGCCTTCCTCTCAGGCTGTGCCAGCCAATCGCACACCCAGAAATCTCTCAGCCTATCACTGCATGTCCTGCTGTTATCTGAAATCATTCAACATTGACCCTGGGGGGAGGGTGTATTCATATGTCAAAATGAAGAAGACTGAAAAAGGGTTGGCTGGAATGTGTGCTCGGGAAAAAAAAAAAGAAATATATATATATATATCATTTAAGACAAATATTTACAAAAAAACCCAATTGTATTTAAATTACAAACATAAACACAATTTACGCACTAAAACCACAATAAACACATTCCAAATGTGTAAAGAAATAAAATAAATCAAGGATAACCTTTCCTCTGTACGTCACACACAATTCATTATTCACCAAACAATCGAAAACAAACCCACAACTTTCTACTGACACTGAAGCACAGAAATGATGAGCAGAAATGAACAACAGTCTGGTGTAAAACAAAACAGAGGAAAGCAGTTTAGGAATCACCTGTGATGTGTTTTGGGCCAACTGGTGCTTAGTAGAAGGGCTGTGAGTGAGGAAGTGTATAGAGGCACAATAGGTGAACAGTTAAATGCTCAGGGTTGACAGGGGCAATGAGTCCCCCACCCATACAGAAAGTTGGGCAGGCTGATGTCCTCCGCGGCTCCTATGGATATCTATATGAGGCAAGTTCATAAAGTGTTCAAGAAGATCACACTGTTCCTGCAGAACTAACTCTACATGAAGTGATAAATGACCAGAATAGCCTGTAAAATATCTCTTAGCACACAGTGAGTTATTTAGTTTGTTGGCCTCACTCTATCTCTCTCTCACCCTCCCTCTCACTCTATTTCTCCCCCTCCTTCCCGTCCACCCTTCTCCTAGCTGCATTTCATATAAAAACTTGTTTAGGGTGAAGAGGTTGAGAGGAAATGACGTTTGCAACACGAAAGCACTGTGCTCTATTAGACATTTTCCTTTCTGATGGCCAGTCCTCAAGTATACTTGTGCCCAGTCTTTATGCCATTCTTAGCAGGTGATATCAAGCTGTAAGAATTTTATTCGGGCTGTGGATCAGGGAATGAAGAGTTAACTGTAATTTATGGCATTGTAAACATATATTTGCCGTGTCCTCATTGGTAACTGTGTCCTGTATTTGACTCTGGTGGTTCACCCTCAGTGCTGAATGATCTCCACATGCACTTCAAACGGTAGGGTCATGCCCTAAACTGAATCTACGTATGCATAAAAAATTCTGAGCATAAGCATTATCTTCTTACAATATGAATGGGTGATTAAAAACATGTTTTCCCTCACTCTTGATGAATGGGTGAATAAAAACATTTTTCCCTCACATTCTTGATGAATGGGTGAATAAAAACATGTTTTTCCCTCACTCTTTATGAATGGGTGAATACAAACATGTTTTTCCCTCACTCTTGATGAATGGATGAATCAAAACATGTTTTCCCTCACTCTTGATGAATGGGTGAATAAAAACATGTTTTTCCCTCACTCTTGATGCATGGGTGAATAAAACATGTTTTTGTCTCACTCTTGATGAATGGGTGAATAAAAGCATATTTTTCCCTCACTCTTGATGAATGGGCAAATAAAAACATGTTTTTCCCTCACTCTTTATGAATGGGTGAATAACAACATGTTTGTCCCTCACTATTGATGAATGGGTGAATAATAGCATGTTTTTCCCTCACTATTGATGAATGGGTGTATAAAAACATGTGTTTTCCTCACTCTTGATGCATAGGTGAATAAAAACATGTTTTCCCTCACTCTTGATGAATAAGTGAATAAAAGCATGTTTATTCCTCACTCTTGATGAATGGGTAAATAAAAACAGGTGTTTCCCTCACTCTTGATGAATGGGTGAATAAAAACAGGTTTTTCCCTCACTCTTGATGAATAGATAAATAAAAACATGTTTTTCCCTTACTCTTTATGAATGACAACATGTTTTTCTCTCACTCTTGATGAATGGGTGAATAAAAGCATATTCTTCCCTCACTCTTGATGAATGGGCAAATAAAAACATGTTTTTCCCTCACTCTTTATGAATGGGCGAATAACAACATGTTTGTCCCTCACTCTTGATGAATGGGTGAATAATAGCATGTTTTCGCCTCACTCTTGATGAATGGGTAAATAAAAACATGTTTTTCCCTAAATCTTGATGCATGGGTGAATAAAAACATGTTTTTTCATCACTCTTGATGAATGGGTGAATAAAAACATGTTTTTTCCTCACTCTTTATGAATGGGTGAATAACACATGTTTTTCCCTCACTCTTGATGAATGGGTGAATAAAAACAGGTTTTTCCCTCACTCTTGATGAATGGGTGAATAAAAGCATGTTTTACCCTCACTCTTGATGAATAGATAAATAAAAACATGTTTTTCCCTTACTCTTTATGAATGACAACATGTTTTTCTCTCACTCTTGATGAATGGGCAAATAAAAACATGTTTTTCCCTCACTCTTGATGAATGGGTGAATAACAACATGTTTGTCCCTCACTCTTGATGAATGGGTGAATAATAGCATGTTTTCGCCTCACTCTTGATGAATGGGTAAATAAAAACATGTTTTTTCCTCACTCTTTATGAATGGGTGAATAACACATGTTTTTCCCACACTCTTTATGAATGGGTGAATACAAACATGTTTTTCCCTCACTCTTGATGAATGGGTGAATCAAAACATGTTTTTCCCTCACTATTGATGAATGGGTGAATAAAAACATGTTTTTCCCTCACTCTTGATGCATGGGTGAATAAAAACATGTTTTCCCTCACTCTTGATGAATAGGTGAATAAAAGCATGTTTATTCCTCACTCTTGATGAATGGGTAAATAAAAACAGGTTTTTCCCTCACTCTTGATGAATGGGTGAATAAAAACATGTTTTTCCCTCACTCTTGATGAATGGGTGAATAAAAACATGTTTTTCCCTCACTCTTGATGAATGGGTGAATAAAAGCATATCTTACCCTCACTCTTGATGAATAGATAAATAAAAACATGTTTTTCCCTTACTCTTTATGAATGACATGTTTTTCTCTCACTCTTGATGAATGGGTGAATAAAAGCATATTTTTCCCTCACTCTTGATGAATGGGCAAATAAAAACATGTTTTTCCCTCACTCTTTATGAATGGGTGAATAACAACATGTTTGTCCCTCACTCTTGATGAATGGGTGAATAATAGCATGTTTTCCCCTCACTCTTGATGAATGGGCAAATAAAAACATGTTTTTCCCTCACTCTTTATGAATGGGTGAATAACAACATGTTTGTCCCTCACTCTTGATGAATGGGTGAATAAAAACATGTTTATTCCTCACTCTTGATGAATGGGTGAATAAAAACAGGTTTTTCCCTCACTCTTGATGAATGGGTGAATAAAAGCATGTTTTACCCTCACTCTTGATGAATAGATAAATAAAAACATATTTTTCCCTTACTCTTTATGAATGACAACATGTTTTTCTCTCACTCTTGATGAATGGGTGAATAAAAGCATATTCTTCCCTCACTCTTGATGAATGGGCAAATAAAAACATGTTTTTCCCTCACTCTTTATGAATGGGCGAATAACAACATGTTTGTCCCTCACTCTTGATGAATGGGTGAATAATAGCATGTTTTCGCCTCACTCTTGATGAATGGGTAAATAAAAACATGTTTTTCCCTAAATCTTGATGCATGGGTGAATAAAAACATGTTTTTTCATCACTCTTGATGAATGGGTGAATAAAAACATGTTTTTTCCTCACTCTTGATGAATGGGTGAATAACAACATGTTTGTCCCTCACTCTTGATGAATGGGTGAATAATAGCATGTTTTCGCCTCACTCTTGATGAATGGGTAAATAAAAACATGTTTTTTCCTCACTCTTTATGAATGGGTAAATAACACATGTTTTTCCCACACTCTTTATGAATGGGTGAATACAAACATGTTTTTCCCTCACTCTTGATGAATGGGTGAATCAAAACATGTTTTTCCCTCACTATTGATGAATGGGTGAATAAAAACATATTTTTCCCTCACTCTTGATGCATGGGTGAATAAAAACATGTTTTCCCTCACTCTTGATGAATAGGTGAATGAAAGCATGTTTATTCCTCACTCTTGATGAATGGGTAAATAAAAACAGGTTTTTCCCTCACTCTTGATGAATGGGTGAATAAAAACATGTTTTTCCCTCACTCTTGATGAATGGGTAAATAACACATGTTTTTCCCACACTCTTTATGAATGGGTGAATACAAACATGTTTTTCCCTCACTCTTGATGAATGGGTGAATCAAAACATGTTTTTCCCTCACTATTGATGAATGGGTGAATAAAAACATATTTTTCCCTCACTCTTGATGCATGGGTGAATAAAAACATGTTTTCCCTCACTCTTGATGAATAGGTGAATGAAAGCATGTTTATTCCTCACTCTTGATGAATGGGTAAATAAAAACAGGTTTTTCCCTCACTCTTGATGAATGGGTGAATAAAAACATGTTTTTCCCTCACTCTTGATGAATGGGTGAATAAAAACATGTTTTTCCCTCACTCTTGATGAATGGGTGAATAAAAGCATATTTTTCCCTCACTCTTGATGAATGGGCAAATACAAACATGTTTTTCCCTCACTCTTGATGAATGGGTGAATAACAACATGTTTGTCCCTCACTCTTGATGAATGGGTGAATAATAGCATGTTTTCGCCTCACTCTTGATGAATGGGTAAATAAAAACATGTTTTTTCCTCACTCTTTATGAATGGGTAAATAAAAACATGTTTTTTCCTCACTCTTTATGAATGGGTGAATAAAAACATGTTTTTCCCTCACTCTTGATGCATGGGTGAATAAAAACATGTTTTCCCTCACTCTTGATGAATAGGTGAATAAAAGCATGTTTTTCCCTCACTCTTGATGAATGGGTGAATAAAAGCATGTTTTACCCTCACACTTGATGAATAGATAAATAAAAACATATTTTTCCCTTACTCTTTATGAATGACAACATGTTTTTCTCTCACTCTTGATGAATGGGTGAATAAAAGCATATTCTTCCCTCACTCTTGATGAATGGGCAAATAAAAACATGTTTTTCCCTCACTCTTTATGAATGGGCGAATAACAACATGTTTGTCCCTCACTCTTGATGAATGGGTGAATAATAGTATGTTTTCGCCTCACTCTTGATGAATGGGTAAATAAAAACATGTTTTTCCCTAAATCTTGATGCATGGGTGAATAAAAACATGTTTTTTCATCACTCTTGATGAATGGGTGAATAAAAACATGTTTTTTCCTCACTCTTTATGAATGGATGAATAACACATGTTTTTCCCTCACTCTTGATGAATGGGTGAATAAAAACAGGTTTTTCCCTCACTCTTGATGAATGGGTGAATAAAAGCATGTTTTACCCTCACTCTTGATGAATAGATAAAAAAAACATGTTTTTCCCTTACTCTTTATGAATGACAACATGTTTTTCCCTCACTCTTGATGAATGGGTGAATAAAAGCATGTTTTACCCTCACTCTTGATGAATAGATAAATAAAAACATGTTTTTCCCTGACTCTTTATGAATGACAACATGTTTTTCTCTCACTCTTGATGAATGGGCAAATAAAAACATGTTTTTCCCTCACTCTTGATGAATGGGTGAATAACAACATGTTTGTCCCTCACTCTTGATGAATGGGTGAATAATAGCATGTTTTCGCCTCACTCTTGATGAATGGGTAAATAAAAACATGTTTTTTCCTCACTCTTTATGAATGGGTAAATAAAAACATGTTTTTTCCTCACTCTTTATGAATGGGTGAATAACACATGTTTTTCCCACACTCTTTATGAATGGGTGAATAAAAACATGTTTTTTCCTCACTCTTGATGAATAGATAAAAAAAACATGTTTTTCCCTTTTTTTCCCTCACTCTTGATGAATGGGTGAATAAAAGCATGTTTTACCCTCACACTTGATGAATAGATAAATAAAAACATATTTTTCCCTTACTCTTTATGAATGACAACATGTTTTTCTCTCACTCTTGATGAATGGGTGAATAAAAGCATATTCTTCCCTCACTCTTGATGAATGGGCAAATAAAAACATGTTTTTCCCTCACTCTTTATGAATGGGCGAATAACAACATGTTTGTCCCTCACTCTTGATGAATGGGTGAATAATAGTATGTTTTCGCCTCACTCTTGATGAATGGGTAAATAAAAACATGTTTTTCCCTAAATCTTGATGCATGGGTGAATAAAAACATGTTTTTTCATCACTCTTGATGAATGGGTGAATAAAAACATGTTTTTTCCTCACTCTTTATGAATGGATGAATAACACATGTTTTTCCCTCACTCTTGATGAATGGGTGAATAAAAACAGGTTTTTCCCTCACTCTTGATGAATGGGTGAATAAAAGCATGTTTTACCCTCACTCTTGATGAATAGATAAAAAAAACATGTGTTTCCCTTACTCTTTATGAATGACAACATGTTTTTCCCTCACTCTTGATGAATGGGTGAATAAAAGCATGTTTTACCCTCACTCTTGATGAATAGATAAATAAAAACATGTTTTTCCCTGACTCTTTATGAATGACAACATGTTTTTCTCTCACTCTTGATGAATGGGCAAATAAAAACATGTTTTTCCCTCACTATTGATGAATGGGTGAATACAAACATATTTTTCCCTCACTCTTGATGCATGGGTGAATAAAAACATGTTTTCCCTCACTCTTGATGAATAGGTGAATGAAAGCATGTTTATTCCTCACTCTTGATGAATGGGTGAATCAAAACATGTTTTTCCCTCACTATTGATGAATGGGTGAATACAAACATATTTTTCCCTCACTCTTGATGAATGGGTGAATAAAAACATGTTTTCCCTCACTCTTGATGAATAGGTGAATGAAAGCATGTTTATTCCTCACTCTTGATGAATGGGTAAATAAAAACAGGTTTTTCCCTCACTCTTGATGAATGGGTGAATAAAAACATGTTTTTCCCTCACTCTTGATGAATGGGTGAATAAAAACATGTTTTTCCCTCACTCTTGATGAATGGGTGAATAAAAGCATATTTTTCCCTCACTCTTGATGAATGGGCAAATACAAACATGTTTTTCCCTCACTCTTTATGAATGGGTGAATAACAACATGTTTTTCCCTCACTCTTGATGAATGGGTGAATAAAAACATGTTTTTCCCTCACTCTTGATGAATGGGTGAATAAAAGCATATTTTTCCCTCACTCTTGATGAATGGGCAAATACAAACATGTTTTTCCCTCACTCTTTATGAATGGGTGAATAACAACATGTTTGTCCCTCACTCTTGATGAATGGGTGAATAATAGCATGTTTTCCCCTCACTCTTGATGAATGGGCAAATAAAAACATGTTTTTCCCTCACTCTTGATGAATGGGTGAATCAAAACATGTTTTTCCCTCACTATTGATGAATGGGTGAATAAAAACATGTTTTCCCCTCACTCTTGATGCATGGGTGAATAAAAACATGTTTTCCCTCACTCTTGATGAATAGGTGAATAAAAGCATGTTTATTCCTCACTCTTGATGAATGGGTAAATAAAAACAGGTTTTTCCCTCACTCTTGATGAATGGGTGAATAAAAACATGTTTTTCCCTCACTCTTGATGAATGGGTGAATAAAAACATGTTTTTCCCTCACTCTTGATGAATGGGTGAATAAAAGCATATCTTACCCTCACTCTTGATGAATAGATAAATAAAAACATGTTTTTCCCTTACTCTTTATGAATGACATGTTTTTCTCTCACTCTTGATGAATGGGTGAATAAAAGCATATTTTTCCCTCACTCTTGATGAATGGGCAAATAAAAACATGTTTTTCCCTCACTCTTTATGAATGGGTGAATAACAACATGTTTGTCCCTCACTCTTGATGAATGGGTGAATAATAGCATGTTTTCCCCTCACTCTTGATGAATGGGCAAATAAAAACATGTTTTTCCCTCACTCTTTATGAATGGGTGAATAACAACATGTTTTTCCCTCACTCTTGAAGAATGGGTGAATAAAAACATGTTTTTAAACATGTTTTTCCCTCACTCTTTATGAATGGGTGAATAACAACATGTTTTTCCCTCACTCTTGAAGAATGGGTGAATAAAAACATGTTTTTCCCTCACTCTTTATGAATGGGTGAATAAAAACATGTTTTTCCCTCACTATTGATGAATGGGTGAATAAAAGCACATGTTTTTCCCTCACTCTTTATGAATGGGTGAATAACAGCATGTTTTTTCCCTCACTCTTGATTAATTGGTGAATAAAAACATGTTTTTCCCTAACTATTGATGAATGGGTGAATAAAAGCACATGTTTTTCCCTCACTCTTTATGAATGGGTGAATAACAACATGTTTTTCCCTCACTCTTGATGATATTGGTGGGGGAGAGATCTTTTCAGTGGAAACATTCACGTTCCTGGCAAACCTTACATGTTTACATTTAATAGATTTTTTTTCCAGAGTTCTTGGAGATCCAAAATCAACCTTTGGAAAATCTGATCCAACCACCAAAATGTGAGAGAACTCCTCCTTCCCTTCTTTTCACTGTTTTTTTACACACTACCTCTACTGCTTTTATACACCAAAGATGAGGGGGAAAAAAACTAATTGGCTGAGCATATCCTGCAAGACCAAGCTGGAAAGAATGTGCGCCACAGCCGGTTTACACATTAAGGAGAAAAAGCGTAAAGCAGTCATTGACCCGCTCCTGCGCCCCACTTCCCCCCGCTTCTGTTTTCCTCATCCAGACGGAGCCGTCCTGGGAATAGTCCCGGACACCAGAGAGGTCTGTGGGGAGGCTGCAGTCTGTGGGAGAGGGCTGGTCTGTGTCACTTTTTCCTCAGTCCTGGATCGTGACCAAGCTCACAGATGAGGAGTGGGGGGTGGGGGTGGTCATCTGTCCTGTCCCCAGCGGAACAGCGTGACACCGGGGTTAGCTCTATAGCGGCAGGGCCGGCCAGTTTGTTTCAGAGAGGGGAAGAGAGACAGGGAGTCACCAGTAACCCAGAATTAAAGACCTTGTGTAGGTTCCGTTATTATTTGTCTTTTACAATGCAACTGTCAAAACCTTTCAGTTTAAGACTTTAGGGGTGAGGCTCGTCTTTCTAATTTGCGCTCTTATTGGTTCTCTCAGTCCCTCACTGCCCCTTTTCAAAGTAGGTAGGTTAACTCTAGATTTATTTTAAACAGTAGTTTAAAATAGATTTTCCAGGGGGCCTGAGCAAAAGGGCAAAAAAGGATTGGCATTTATTTATTTTTTTGATCAAATACGCACTCCAACAGACAGCCTATAACAAACCGTAATGCAATGGTTCGCATGGGAACAGCTCTACGACAATGTTGTCCCCATACAGATTAATCAAACACAAAATCACTTGTTTGTCTTTTCTATACAACAAAATCTATAGTCTAAACCAGGACAAATGTGGTCTGGCTCCCAATATGACCAAATAAAGTTGCGAGATGCTCAACGGACAAAGCACACACAGCATCATTTTGAAATGCAAAATGCCTAACAGGGATCATGTATAACACAGAATCCAATTACAATTACACAACCTTCAATGGAGAGGCAAGGAAAATGAATAGCATCAAATATCATCAACTCATTTCAGAGAGACAAACCAGGTGAGTCACAAGGCTACAAACATCTAGTTGACAAGGGTAATCTTGTTGCGTTGTGTGGATATTGCCTACGCAAGTGCTCCAAAGATGTCTGACAATTGCATCTAGCACCTAGATATCTAGCTACAGGATTTTATGGATGAAAAGCTAACTGATAAGCTAATGAGCAATACTTTGAATTAGAAATTGCCGTTAGCTAGCTAAATAAAAAACGATTATGTTTGGCAAGCTGTCTACCTAACTGGCTAGCTACAATTTAGGGTTGCCACCTTTGATTTGTAAAAAACCGAGACACTTGGACAAATGGTGGCGGGGGGGAAGTGTATGAAACCATATTTGAAAATATACTATGTTAACAGTTGTAGGCCTCCTCTCTGATGCCTCTCAGACTCTTACCTATATTTGTTCTGACGTACTCGTAATCCCTGACGCAGTTACATTCACTCTGGACTCCTTTGTCTGCTGCTGCCCCTTTCTAAATAAACTCTATAAACTTCACCCTTAGTGGTTGAGATGTAACCGTCTCAATTACAGTATTCATGTTTGTGTGAAATTCTAAACTACAGCTTTAAGAAAACCCCGTAACTTTTTACGCAGTAGCTATTGTTTAAAAGGGTAGCCACTTGCGAAAACCTCAGCTTCTCCAGCTTCTTTTGTTAATCACAAAAGAGTTGTAGTATCATAACCAGGTAGGATATTTGGTTCCATAAACTTGTCAAGAGATTTTGTAGGAAATCATTTGGTATCTACTAAACCAAAAGTACACCAGGTACTGTACATAGTACAGTAAGCCGGGGGAAAACGCTGAATGCTTATTTATACAACGTTTTGAAAATCTATTATTGTTCCTATTTCGAACAGCTGCAGCACTAAGTGTATGTTTGCATCAGCTCTCCAATGTAAAATATTTGAACCCTGGTATCTTGGTTTCAAAACAAATCTCAATATCATTTCACAGGTGGACTACAATCCAAATACTGATTTTAGTATAGCTATGTTACACCATTAGTATGTTGTGGACAAATCTGATTTAATTTAAATCCAACGGATCCTGACAGACCCCTCATTCTGTCAATCATTTTGTGACATTCATGTTTTTTATACTTTCATGGCTGCATATTTTATTAAATTTGAATGGGACCTCAAGATTTGAAATGTTAACGATGAATTGTCCATAGACTTTACATGGGGGGAACAAAATGCTAACTTATAAATCAGGCTAGCTACTCGCCGTATGAATAATATCATCTTTCAAAATTTCTAACCGAACATGACACGGTTAAGTCTGCATATTGAGGCAGCAGATAGGCACAACAACAGTACAGCACTACTAGCCGTCAGCTGTCACGGCAGTCATTTACCTTGTTGGACACAGTAAAGCAAGGGCAAAACCACGTAACGTTAGGTAGCCAGTTCTGTTAACGTTAGCTACCGTATTGTCTTTGCTATCTGTGGTAGTTAGATCATTACAGCTGCGGTGACTAATATTATCTTTTTAGTTGGATCTTCGTGGCTAACTCTCACGTCTAGCAAGCTAAGTTAATGTGTTAGATAACCGTCTAACTAATTTGATATGGCTAGCACTAATTATGAATGGTAATATATTTATTTTCCTAAGTTGTTTATTATTAATATTGTGTTAAATTAGTCTGCCTTTGCTCAGCAACTATCTGGGTACCACTTTCATTCATTTCCATGAGTAAGAGCATAGATAAAGTAAGTAGCTAGCTACAGTTAACTTAGCGATCTAACTTTTTATTTAGCTAAATGCATGGTGTATTTACATACTCCCTAAGATGTTACAGATCATATTGCTAACATTACTTAAACCTTATTTGAGTGGATTTAGGTGGTTATTTTTAAATTAAGTTAGCCTGTGGAAATTATATCCAATGGCAAGATGCTAACTGTTAGCATTGCTCCAATTCAGGATAGATACAATGGTGAGGCTGGGGGTGTATACTACGCAGCAGGATTACTGAGTTTTATTTAATTCCTCCAACTATTAGGGTCATCAACTTACGAATATACCTTCTTGTTGCTGGGTGCATCGAGATTTTTATACCAACCTTTTGTCATGGCCATGACCTCCGCATGATGACGTAACGTCCTCTATAAATAGAGACACGTCAAGGCGGAAGTTCTCCGCTTCTTCTCGCCGATGCAGAGTGGAGATGTAAAAACTTGTTTATATAATTGTGCTATCCTCCGCGCCTTGCGACTACAGTTGGAGTTACAGGTTGCCGTCTTCCAAAGGCGATAGTCTGTCGACAGTTTCTGCTAGATCGCAGCAGGGCAGCCAGTACTCTAAAGGTTTATGATGCTGCCATCAGCTTGTCAGCCGGTTCCTGAAGGGTGCCCGGCTGCTGAGAACTGCAAGGTCCCTGGTGGCTCCATCCTGGGATCCCCTTTTGGTTTTGCAGGTTCTTACGGGTCAGCCCTACAAGCCTCTCGATATGACCAGCCTTAAGTAACCTTCTTTTAAGATGGCATTTCTACTAGCAATGGCGTCAGCAAGGCGTGTTGGTGAGCTCTGCACTCTTTCCATCACCGCGGAGTGTATGTGGTGGCGGCCCAACCCATCTTTGTTTACCCAAAATGGTTTCGGCGTTTTATATTAACCAGCCGATTGAGCTTGTTGCGCTTCGCCCCCCACAAGGCGGGGACCAGGGGGAGGCACAATTTGTAGACCCAGTGCGTGCGCTGTGCCACTACGGTCAGGCCACCACTTCCATCAGACGTACAAGGCAACTCTTTGTCTGCTACAGCAAGTCTAAGGGAAATGTGCTCTCGGCTCAGAGCCTTTTGTGCTTGGTAGTGAAGGCGATAGCTGCGGCCTATGAGGCTAGCGCTAGTTCTTTGCCTACGACTGTTGAGTGTAGGTCAACTAGGAGTGTGGCTACATCATGGGCAGCACTTCATGATATCTGTGCAGCGGCAACTTGGGCGTCCCCCTGCACATTTTCAGGAGTTTATCACGTCAACTTCTGCCTTGATGTGTTTCTATTTATAGAGGAAGTTATGCCATCACGCGGTGGTCATGGCTATGACAAAAGGTTGGTATAAGAGTCTCGATGCATCCGGCAACAAGAAAGTATATTTGTAAGTTGACAACCCTAATGGTCATCCGGAACTCATAAAACGGTGGTTACAGTCGTAACCTTCATTAGCGGGATAACTGCACTAAAAGTAAAACCGGGAACCCTTCAAAATCTGGACCATGGACTGAAGTAAAAACAGCTGTTCCGGGTTTTACTCAGTGCAGTTATCCAGTTAACTGAGTAATCCTGCTTCATATTATACCCCCCAGGACAGCATCACTACAGCCTTAGATACAATTTTGGGGGTAAAGTAAAAAGGTTTTAAAGGTTATGCAGATTTGGGCTTATGACACTGTTGCCCTGGAAACAAGTCTGGCTAAAATATGAACTTGCTTTGTGAAACCAAAAATCCTGGGTTTATCCTAAAACGTCAACAAACTAATCGGGTTAACTGAGTTTAACAGGGCCCAGGTTTGGTATCTGCCAACAACAGAAGGCCCCAGAGTTCCTAGAAATACCCATTACACCATGTGATGTCACACTGCAATGTTTTACCCTGTTTGATGCTGAAATACTTAGGAAGGTGGTACCAGAACTGAAGCCTTCAACCTGCCCCCTTGACCCTATTCCCACCACTTTAAAAAAAACATTTTTAACTGTCTGTCTGAAGAACTGTTAACTACTGTGAACAATTTGCTACAGCTGTGTGTTTTCCCTAGTGCACTTAAGACTGCAATGGTTTGGCCCCTTTTAAAGAAAAGCAATCTTGACCCCTCAACACCCAGCAATTTTAGACCAGCATCTAATCTCCTGTTTTTAAGCAAAACTAATTTAAAATTTGGTTTTTAAACAATTTAATTATTTTAAAAATTCAAATAGTAAAATGGAAATGTTTCAATCAGGCTTTGGAGACAGCACTAGTGAAAGTTGTAAATTATATTAAATCTAGATGCCAAAAGGCTTTAAGTTCTGGTACTTCTAGGTCGTAGTACCATATTCGATACAGTGGATCACCAAATTATTTTAGACAGACTGAAGCAATATGTGGGCCTGTCTGTGACTATTCATGTCTGGATGGCACAAAACTTTTACAGCGTAATCAGGATAATAAATCAAGTACTAGTTATTCGTACAAAGGCCCAGGGAGAAATTGGCTGCAAATGTACATTCTGGGACTTACCCCCACCCAACAAGATAAAATCTGCCTTTTATTATTGACAAACCAGGAAAAGGGTTTATTAACATATATTAACATATTTTATGGTATTTACTTATTTATTTATTAGGCTACCTATTTAACCCCTGAATTGGTTTAGTTTATTTGCATTGGCATTTATTTGCATTCATTAAATTTAAATAATCTGGTCACACAATATATCGTTTGAGGTGTTAAAACACAATTCTATCTCTATAAACAATTTTACGATCTCAATATTATAGCGACAATGGTTCCTTATTTTGTAACATGACACAAAACAGGCTCAATCAAAATGATGACTCCGTACGTTCTATGTGTTCCACGGAAATCCACAGATGATACGAATAACGATAAAGTCAGTATCCATATCCTGGCAAAAAAAATTATTACACTTCCACAGTACTTGAGCCTCTGTTACTTTGTTTCAGTAATACTTAAGGGTTACCTTATAGAAGAGACCAGGATTATGCCTATAGTCAAAATGGGCCAAGAACAGTAACCATCTAAACTCATTTTTGGTACCTACATTGGAGTAAAATATGTAATCCCAGCAATTCCTGCAGTAGTCATCCTCGGTGTCAAATATATCTATTCACCATTTTAGAGACTCATTAAAATTGTAGAGCAACACAGAAATTGCAGGTCAAAAAGACACCCGGTTTTATGGTTGTTTCATAAACTTAATTTGTGAACTCAATTTGCTTCCAGTAACCCTACTGCAGATATTCTGCACCTGTAAAGAGCACATGCACAGTACAGTTCTAAAAACAGAAAAAAAGCAGCATAACAAACAAAAACAATCAAATAAACATAGAAGCCAGTCTCCTGCAATTTCCTGTTGTTTGTATAAACATGGCCCACCCAGGTGAGGTCCTATGGGACTGTTAGGGGGCTTCACGTCCAAGACAGCACAGAGACAGCTTAGTCACGGCCGCCATTTGCCTGCTGTCCCGCTGCAGTCCTGGGATGCCCTCCCCCCTGTCCGCCCCCTCCTCCCTGGTGGATGCCCCAGGTTCCACTTGGAGCCAATATCCTGCTGGGTTGCCGCCCAGAACTGTCGTGTCTCGTGTTTCAGGGGAGGAAATCCCCCGTAACATGTGATGTAAATCACCAGGCCGATAAGACACCCAGGAGACGAGCTTGCCTGTTTCCCAGGGCACACACTTTACTGGCTGATCTGATTCAACATGCAGCCATCTCTGCTGGAGACCTCCTTCCACGTCAGCACTCTCCACAGCCTGCTCAGAGTCTAAGGGGACACAAGGGGAACATGTCTTTGATAGCTACGTAGAAAGCACTACATTAAAGATTGTGTGTCCACATATGGATACATTTATATCGTATGGTATTAATTCTACTTCTCAGCCATAAAAGACATCAAAATTGCATGCAGGTTTGACTGCATATTTCTATGTAATGGTGTAATGTCTAAGCCACACTATTCTTCAGAACTTATGAATACAACTGTGCCATCATATTGTTTCTCGTCATCTTCTAAAGAAACATCTCTTTTAATTATGCATGTGCATTTTTCCTAATCCATATTAATTATTAAAATGATTTTTCTTCCCCTCTACATATTAAGATACATTAAGACACAAAGCCATTTTCCCCTGGAATACACAAAAATATGCATTCCCTGTGTATTAAAAAAGGTGCAACAGGCGTGCTCAATGCATGGTCTCATCACATTTAATGAAATTTTTCCATGTTTGCAAAACTCCAGAAGTACCGAACAATAGGCCAGACAGAAATACATCTTGAGGTAGTTTTCATATGTTCCTTATGCGTAATCCATCCATCATTACAGCATTACAAACATACATTCTGAACATTTACACAGTAATTTATCATTCTACTGTGGAATGAAGAAAAAAGCATAGTCAGCCATACTTCTCAATGGAGCAATAAAGAATGTATTCTGACTAACTTTCCATTATATATAATACCCTCAATAAGTTCCTTATGTGTTTTTTGCCATCCAAATGGTTTGCTCCTTCTGAAATACAATACGTACATGATTCACCTTTTATGTAACTCATGAGTGGGTAGTAGTGTGACGCTGTTGTTAAATCACTGGTTACTGACTGTGTTGAACTTTCCTACATTACTCTTGTCTCATCATTTTTGGACGCATCTGAAAGATATTGTAGCTATGGCAGTCACCACAGGTGAGAAAGAAGCCTTTAACAAGCAATTGTTTCCCAGTGGTAGAAAGAACATCACAAGATGAGATGTGTCCATGTGCCAAGACAATATATTTAGTTAAAGAAGTGATGAATGAGAGGAGAGAGACTTTAATGCTTTTTCCAGGCTTTCTCTCCAGTAAACAAACAGAACAACCTCTTGACCCAAAATGCAGAGCCCCTCCACAAGCTTCCTGCCTGCTAGCAGCCAATGAAATTCCATCCCATTGGCCCCATGCAGGCCCATATGGCATGCACTTCTGGAAGCTGTCTCACTCGGATTTCCCAATGATCTCGTCATTTCCATTAGCCTGACTCAATGAACGGATTCAAGGCTGTACCACTGAAAAGCACTGAGGAGCGTGTAACCAAATTCTGCTCGAAACTGTATCAACAGACATTCATAACACCTCTCAATTTATCAAGTAAGCACAGGTGCCTGTACCTATAAATGTTTCTTATAAATATATATACTCAAGTAAGAATCACAGCCAATTATTATTTTTAATGTTCATACTTTTGTCACATCATTTGCTTAATAAACTCTTCACCAGTATATTGTCTTTCTTTGTTGTGTATGGCAACACATATTAGTAATGGTATTGAAAAATTCAGCCAAAGGTTATTGGATATTATGATTTGATATGGTTCCTTATTCTTAAATGGAACATTCTCCTGAAGTCTTGGTAACTCATCAGTGCTGATGTGGTCCTAATGTGCCTTGCATTTATTTTATTTTTTTAATCAATTCTAATTTCTTTTACAATATTTGTACCTCCCCAATTCAGTATTACAGAAAGTGATGCTTCCAATTTCATGTTTAAAATGTATGACACCAAGCCAGGACTATTTATATATTATTGACCTCCCTGGTATATGCAATCTTTGGGAATAGTATAACTGCATTGTTAGTGTTTATAGCAATTGTAAAACAGGCAGGTTGATGGCTCATTAGTGGAAGATGAGTGGATTCTTTGCAGAGGAGTGTTTCATTCAAACTGCCAGAAAAACTTTGGCTTGTTGTTTCCAGAGTGAATAATTATACATAACAAGAAAAGTGCCATTGAACCCAAACATGGTTTCATCCAAAACATTACATGGATTTCACATCTTTCTCAGACAATCATCTTTCGACAGCCAGAAATATGCTACCTGGGAACTTGCATATTTGTTGGGACTTCCTGGTACAAAAATTGTAATATATCCATATCCATTTGTAGATTCCTGCCAAATTATGTATATATGGCAAATGTTATGGTATATGGAAAAATAATAAGAATAAATCGACTTGCAAAAATAAATCTGCCCACTGAGTATAACACTATGAGTAGAACTGACTGCATCATTCAAAAAGGAAAAGGTGACTTAAAACATGGAAACTTCTGAAGTGGTTTATTGAGATGTACAGAATAAAAATATATATATATACAGTGGGGGCTATAAGTATTCGACACGTCAACAATCTTTTTATTAAACATATTTCCAATGCTATTCACATGAAATGTTTACCAGACATTGTTGTTGTGGTACTGTGGTACTATACAGCTAAAGAAATTGTAACATTCCGAACCTTAAAAGAAGTTATGCGCAATAAAGTGGAATGACACAGAAAAAAAGTATTGAACACGCTAAATGAAATGTATTTAATACTTGGTGGAAAAGCCATGTTTTTAATATTTGGTCGCATATCCTTGGCATGCCATGACTTCCTGATGTCTGTGACTCAACAACATCAAAAGACTCTTGATATCTTATTTTCTGGTACTCTTACAAGCGATAATATAACATCTCTGCATTTGAATGGATCTCTATGGGAATTGGGGGGTGGGACTAGATTTAGCTGTAAATTACACGAGAACAGTATGGAACAGATGGTTGGCTAAATGGCTTTAAGTCATCAAGGGTCTGATGTATCAAACAAGCCTTTAACCATCACTCTGCTGCTAGAAATACAGTAGATATGGATGGATAACTTGAAGGATTTCTTCTCCTGACTTATTTTTCCATAGAGTTCAATAGAAAAAATTTTCAGGAGACACAACGTGTCGAATACTTATTTCCCCCCACTTATATATAATCTGAGAAAAGCCTTCAAGTGACTGGTCAGTTAGATGGTTTCCTTAACTACTACCAGCTGGTAAGTTACCTTTTTCAACTACAGCATGTACAGTTCGCACATCAACAAGAGAGGTAACTATAATGGTTGCCACCATTAGTAAACTGTTACTCAACACTATTTAGATAAAAACAGTAGGTAGATATTTACATAGATATTTCGATAAAAACATTAGTGCGATAACTACCTTGGCTAAACTGGCACATTTGGCACTTTTGTAATTTAAAGTTTGCTGACTCAAGGCACCATCTTATATAAACCATACCATACCACCATAATGTATTGTTTAAATCAGCATTTATTTAAAGTCTCAATATACCTTTGTACACCATTCACCAATTACAGATTTCATAATCCTGCCGCCATCGGCACCCGGTTCCCCACCATCATTGCCGCCACATCTGGACTGTCATCTAGCTGCTGCAATTTCTACTATCATGGATATTGGCAGTCAGTTTTGACCATGCTGGTCATTAAGATCTAGACCCTGAGCCGACCAGAGGAAAATGGGTTCCCCCCTTGAGTCTGGTTCTCCCAAGGTTTCTTCCTAGTTACACCAGGGAGTTTTTCCTTGCCACTGTTGCCTCTGGCTTGCTCTTGTGGGGGTTTAGGCTGGGTTTTTTCTGTGAAGCGCATTGTGACAACCAGTTGTGCCAGTTGCGCTATATAAATAAATATTGATTGATTGATTGATTGATTGATAACCATCCCCACTGGACTGTATCTGAAAACGAAGGCAGAAGCTAGTGCTGAACAGCATGTGAAAAGTGCAGGTCAGTAAGAGTTGAGCAATATATAGGGCATATGAGACAAAGTGCGTGGAGGGTTGGACCCGAGAAGCACGACTCAGAACAATGGATGTAATAAATACCCGCAAGGGCTTTATTAAGGAAAGTTCCGTAATCGTTGTCTTAGCACAAGCAAAGGTCATACACAATAAAATCCAGCCAATAAACAAAAGTACCGAGGGAGAAGGCAGTCTCGTCGTCGGTAAGCCAGGCAGTAGTTTGGAACCAGGAAGGCAATCAGCGTGGCAGAGGTACAAACGGGAGAAGGCAAAAGAATAGTCGAAAAAACAAGCAGGGTCAGACCGGAGTCCTCGCCGCGTGGCAAAAGTACTAAATCAGCAAGCAGGAATCGTGGTCAGGACAGGCAGTGAAAACAAAAGGCTGGCAGTAAACAGTGGTCAAAAAACAGGCTTGGATCAAAACAGGAAATCAGAATACGTATACTTGACAAATGCTTAAGAGTGCTAGTGAGGCAACAATTTCGCACTGAACAAGTGAAAACTGAGGGCTTATATGTGTGTGTAGTAGACAGCAAAAAACGCGTTTTGAGAAGAGAGAGAGAAAGAAAGGAGGGGAAAAAACGAAAATTAGTCATTAATTAGTAATTATCCCATCCTAGCGTTAGTAAATTAGTTAATTAGTAAGGACATGTACTAGAAACGTAAGGTAACAATTAACTACAAGAGATTAGATGGTTAGTAAGCAATGATCTAGCTAATTGTTAGTAATCTGTTAGTTAGACAGGGAATGGCAGATACAATGGAAAACACGTAAGCAAAAGCGGAAGAGAGAGAAAGCATGAACGCGAGTTTGCGGAAACACATAGAAATGTATGAAACTAAAGGGCTGCCACGTTAGCTCAACGGTAAAACAGTTGTGCTCCGAGGATCGGGGTTCGCGCCCCGGTCCTGCCATATCCGAGCGTGGCCGGCGCCCTGTGGAAGCGGCAATTGGGCGCCACTTCCGGGTGGGGGGAGGGGCTCGGAGAGAATCACTGCCCGCACGGGACCCAGGCGAGTCGCGGCCAGGAAGTTCGAGGAGTCGTGCCCTGTAGAGGACGTGGCGACCTCCTTCCAATTACTAGTACCGATAGACGGGATTGTGTAACAGTGGTTCTCTAGCGGTTGCTACATGGGGGGGAATTGAATTAGAATAGGGGTTCAATTGGCTACTAAATTGGGAGAAAAAAGGGAAAAATCAGAAACAAAATTTTTTAAAAAGAAATGTATGAAACTAATAAACTATGACAGAACGTGAGTACAAATAAGGGCGTGACATAACAATAAACATAAAACATGGCGTGGAACGGTTAGAACCGTAACAGCATACTGTTGCGGGATCTCTGTGTCAGAGACACAGATGGAATATTGGAAGTCCAGATGCGATAGCTGAGCAAACTGAAAATGTTCGAAAGAACACCACCGACTGACAATAATCCGTAGTGGAATAAAGGAAAATAACCAAACACAAATAACCTCGCGATAAGCACGAGGAACTCGATCTCCGAGCGAAAACAAAGAAATAAGCTATACGCTTATCTAACTCCTGTTAGTGGAGCGAAACAAAAGTAAAACACGAATAACCTCGCGATAAGAACGAGGAAACTCGATCTCCGAGCGAAAACAAAGAAATAAGCTATACGCTTATCTAACTCCTGTTAGTGGAGCGAAACAAAAAGTATAATACAGAGAGCTCAACAGAACCCCAAACGTTTAGGGTAAGAGCACTCCTAGATAAGAAAAGAAACCCAAAAGAAACGAAAAGCCTCTGCTCTGCACTGAGAGCGAAAAAAGAGAACTTACTTTCTAAACTTCCTAACCTTTCTTTTTTAAACTAGCTTTGTCTAGCTAACCTCCTATACCTCTTGTACCGGCTCGAATGTTGAATAACATGGAAGCAACGAGAGAGGCAGGAAGCGGAGTATAAATAGTCAACAGAAATTAATCACAGGTGAACCTACTAATGACGAGGCGAAAGCAAAACCCCGTCGCAGAACCAAGGAAAATCCGATAGATTACCGGTAACGACAAAAAGGAATAAAGAGGACGCGGAGATAAGAGAAGGAAGGCAAGATCCATGACACATACGTGGTAATAAATACATTCTTGAGAGATAATTTTTGGGTGCACAGAAATTATATCATAAATATCATAAATTTCAGGGTTGAAAGAAAACCTTACACATTTTATGTGAAGGAATTGACTTGATGTATTCATTAATTTTGGCAACACCACCTTGCAGCACAGTGTTTCTCTCTGAGAGACGTCAGTTCTCCTGAAGCCAACATGCCCTCTAAACAGCACTTAATCCTTCATTTTAGAAACATTTTGTTCTTCTGCATTCATTTTGGAACAAATGTGAATGTTAGCTTAGGGGAATTTAGGGAAAGTGAAATCCACTGATACATTTAACTTGCTATGTATGCAGGAGAGTGTCTGCAAATATTGTGGACTGTTGCGATTCAGATATTACACACATCCACATTGCAATACAGATAGGTTCACAGTATATTGCTCAGCCCAAATGGGATGTTTATGTTTTATCTTTGATAGCAATAGAATGTATGAAAAATAGGATGACACACTTAACTATAGAAAATAATAGCTTTTATATAAGGGAACTTCAGTATTATTATTCAGGATGCTATTTGAAATGTTACATGTATTAATCGTATAATTATATGTTTGTGATGGTCCCAATTCTCAATGATTCCACAACATGTTTTTTATTTGCTTTGTTCAGCAGATGTGCATGCATCTGACATGTTGAAATGCATCAAAACAAACAGCAAAGCATACCTTGTGGAATACTGTGATTCCCTTAAGGACCTTTTGGTTAGGCCATTTAGGCCAATGGTGTTCACTGCTGAACTTGGCCAGGAAAGTTTGGGGATCACAGCTTTATGTATACTGTAGAAAAGCTCTTTGTTTAATTTACCGACATACCAACATAACGTGTCTTAGTAAAGTGTCTTATAAAGTGTTGGGCCACCACCAGCCACCAGAACAGCTTCAAAGCGCCTTGCCACAGATTCTAGTCTCCGGAACTGGAGGATCATGGAATACTATTCTTCCAAAAGATATTCCCTCATTTGGTGTTTTGATGATGGTGGAGGTGGTCGAATCGTCCAAAATCTCCTATAGGTATTCAATTGGTTCGAGATCTGGTGACTGCGAAGGCCATAGCATATGATATTCATCAAACCATTCAGTGACCCCTCGTGCCCTGCGGATGTGGGCATTGTCATCCTAGAAGAGACGACTCCCATCAGGATATAATTGTTTTATCATAGGATAAAGCTGATCACTCAGAATCATTTTTTATTGATTTGCAGTGACCCTTCCCTCTAAGGGGACATGTGGACCCAAACCATGCCAGGGAAATGCTCCCCACACCTGCATTCATTATGTTTATATTTATTCAGGTTTTTCCTTTAATGTCACCTGTCTATATATATATATACACATCACAACAATACATTTTTATTATAGTCACTTTTTTAAAGGTCATTTTTTAAATGTAGTGGTATTCAACCTACTCTTTAGACAAAGGGCGCAGGAAATATAATGGACAGAAAACAAATTTTTACTGAAAAGAACACAGATGTGAAACATTCAGGGTCTGTGCTGGCTTAGCTGGATTGTGGGGTTGGAAAATATCCATGGTTTTGGCTTAGCTGCTCCACAGATCTGGCTGTGCTGTAACTAATGTGAAAACCTGCTTGTGAGGACTGATGGTGTACTTCTCAAAGCTGTTAAGTGAGTTTTCTCTGCATTTGTTGTGCAATCGGAGATGTTGTCATGTACTGTGTGACAGAAAGGCATCGTTTTCTCGTTTGCTTTTTCACGGTGGTCAGATGGAGAAAAATATAATGCCACTAAATTGTCAGAATGTCCCTGCAAATCAAGTGTAATGTCACACCAGCTGACATGTAAATTGAATGTCACCTTTGAAATCGATCCCTGAAAGTGATGCTTAAAACAAAACAGGCAATGTGCACAGCACACTTAGGATGAGTTATTTCAACCATGCTTCAAATGTAGCGTTAAAATGAACTGAAGTACCTCCAACTCTCTAAAAGCATGATTTAAAGGGCTGGTTTTAATTCCAGACCATAAGATAGTTGCGCTTACTAGACTGCTTGAAACTCCATGCACAACACAGCCCTACAGTTCAGGACGCAAAGTGAAAATCTGAGCAATACAGACATGATTTTAGCTGAGCAGAAAAAAGGACAAAATATTTTCCAATGCTTGCATGAATTGGATTTCCGTGTAATTTAACATGGTGATGAAATAGTGTTTGTGCTGCCCAACAGCATGAATTACTGCTATGACTCTTTTTGGAGTTCAAAACTCAAGACTATAATCTACAACATAGTTTACAATAGTGGAATTCAGTGTAGAATATGTGGCACTGAACGTGAAGTCATATTCAACGTGAATGTATTGCCAGCTTTTTAGACCAGATGTTTTCTTCCCTTCCCTTGAAGAAAGCCCAACATATTGCTAGCATCAAAACAAAGCACTTAAAAATGGAAAAAATGTAATGTAACACAATTGTTTATGGGTTAAAAGTTAAAGAAACAGTCTTCTTTGACTTTTTAAGGGATGGCGTTTATCTCCATTTAGAAAGCTCAACACAACATTCCTCCCTGGTGCTTCATATTGTACGTTTCTTTCCTACCTGCAATGTAAACACTTGTGGCCTGATTCATTAAACCAGCAGCCCTCATATGACAACTGAAGCAGAAGGATGTGCACTAAATCGTTATCATATTTCCCCTACACAAGGGTTATAAACCTTGAAATTGTTGCATCAAAAAAAGGGTATTCCCACTGGTCTACTGCAATCTCAGACCTCCTCCTGGTGATCTGCTTTTCATCCAAAATCTCAAACCCCTCCCTCTTCTTCCCCCTTCCATAGACAGTGCTCATTAAACACAGTTGAGGAAAGAAACCATTGGTTTTACTTGGTTGTTTTGGTATAGCTCTGATAAGCTCTATGGGCTCAGATAGTTTTTATCCGCTCCCATATTGCCTCTCAGATAGTTTACTAAAAGAGAGGTAGCAGAAAGATTGTGGGAAATGTTTCATTATGAACCCTGCTGGAAGGATCACCAGGCAAAAGGCAACTTCTGTACCTTCTGACCTCAAAAAACAAAAAAAACGCAGAATACAAATACAACTTCACACATCCACACAATAAAATATGACGTAGCTGTGCTGTCTGGACCAGCTGCATGACTCGCTAGCTTGCTAACTTCTCAGCTCAGTTCAGTTAAAGTGTAGTTAGCTAGCCAGCACAGGCATATGGCATCAATGATAATCATTTACATTAGCTAGACAGGTAACTTACACATTCTCTCTCATGGCATAACCACAGAAGTGTATAAGAACTAGAAAGGCAAATGTCTTCTCAAAACGGTGCTTTTTCCACAGCCCAGTTTTTTCTCTGATTGGCCAATGTGACATGTCATGTGAATGTGCTCATTCTGTCCCTTTTGCACAGTGCAATGGCTGCCACTGCATCTCTTCGCCAGCAAGTTACTGCTATGCTAAATTAGCTAACTTCATAGTTATAATGATAATACACCAATGGTAGGTCGATGCACATTTAAAGACCCCCTCCACTCAAAAACATGTTTTTATAAATGGTTAACTCCTCTTGGAAGTCTTTTGATGTTGTTGGGTCACAGACATCAGCAAGTCATGACATGCAAAGGATATGCGACCAAATATTCAAAATTAATACTTTATTCTACATTATGTTAAACTGTCCAATATTTTTTTTATGCCCTAAAATGTACAAAAGGTTCTATAATTTTTAAAGGGCTAATCTGATATGGATGAAAATACCCCCAAATTAAAGCTGACAGTCTGCACTTCAACCTCAGTGTCATTATATCCTTTCAAACTCAGTGCTACAGAATCAAAATAACAAAAAATGTGTCACTGTCCAATGAATTATGGCGCTCACTGTACTTATATACTCTAAGGCTTGTATGAATGGATTTATTCTAAATAAAAGTAATACATTGCACCTGACACAAGATTGCATCATTTGTAATGCTGCTAAACCAGCTAGCAGTGCTGTGTTCATGCAACAGCCACAGCTATTCTATCGGTAAGAATGCATTTCTGCTGCAACAGCATGGAAACAGTCAAAATAAAGGTAGATTGGTGCTTTAGAAATAGACCTTCAAAACAAAAAGGGAACTCCCTCAGAACACAAATCCATACCGTTGAAAATCAAACCGTCCATCTGAAAAAGAAAAAAGAAAGATTAAATCCTTTCTGAATTTCTCCCCAAGATGAATGTTCAGCTGCCTGTGACTTTTTTGGCATAGAGCCAATACAGAAAACACAATCGATCTAAACCGTTCTTGGGGGAAAAAGCAAAGAAAAAGCTTTGGTGAGTAAGAGCTGGGGAAAGAAAGGGAGGGAGACCGGGGGGCGAAGAGAGGGAGAAAGAGAGAGAATGAGAGAGAGAGAGAGATAGAGAGAGAGGGAGTGAGAGAGATCTGGAAATCGTTTTCTCTCAAGCTAGTGGGAAAAAAATAATGGAAAAAAACTGGAAGTGCTGGAGGAAGAAGGAATTAATAGCATTTTTCAGTTCACCATGAATCCCCCACCCTCCCTTTGGACCCTGCTGCATCTACATGTTATGTCAGCACGCATATGTTTCTTGTAATACAGAATAGGTTCTCAAGGCTGTATAGGAAAGAGTTTATCAGTGCAGGGCTGGGGGGAGGGCAGTCACTCTGGGTGCTTTTTTTACACAGTGCTGTGTTCTCTCTTGTGTGCCTAGCAGCTGTGCGCACAAGCACAAACTCACAAAATGATAGAATACAACAAAATGGCGCAGAATCTGCGGAGCATAGCACAACGCTCTATGCCTTCTTTTGATTGCAGAATGCCTGAAGAACATGAACTAATTATTATGTTGGTAAGATAAGAAAGATATTTTTGAATCTTATTTTATTTGTGAAAGGTTCATATAGAAGCATTTTACTACGGTATCCACAGAAGTCATTGTCCATCTTTTGTTCTTGTGAATGAACAAGCAGAGGAAAGAGGCTTTCTGTGTGTGTGTGTGTATTTGTGAGCATAAGAATAAATGATTGCTTTGGTGTGGGGTAGGGGGAACACATTTTTAGTTTTTATGAAAGCTGTTTGTCAACAATGCCATTGTCCTCCTTCCCTCCATCCTTCCCTACTGAAAGCATTCTTCTCTGCGAAAAAGTCCCAATCTTTCGTTTTACAGTGTAAACATGCTGGGAGGAATTATTCATATTCAAATGCTGTTTAAATTTCAAAGGCAGAGTAGCAATGTAACAATAAAGTGTTCAGTTTCTAAAAACTCATCTACACTGTACACCTTGCTGCACGGCACAATGAAGCATTTATACGTATACATTTCCAATAAAATGCTGGATATATACAGGGTCCAATTTGTATTGTATAATTACATCACTGTGGACCTTAGTTTCACAGTGGGATGCTGCAATGCACCCTTGCTCAATGCTTAATAGCAACGTTATCTTGCTTTACAGGCAGTGTGATCACTAAAAACGTAATTTTAACTGTGCCCCTTGTCTACATTGTTGGAGCTTGAGGTATTTGGGGAAAAACTAACTTAAGTATTGCATGCCATAGTAGTTTGTATTGGAATCTTTAATGCTAAATGTATTCATTGGTACGGTTAATATTTGGCTATTGGCTTTAGGATAGGAACGAGCTGATCATGAGACCAGGTTGATGCATCTGTTGTTGCATAGCTCTTGCGGTGTGCTGAATGTCATTACAAACATGGATCTAGTGAGGGAACTCTGGTTATTGCCGTCAGCTGAGGTGATTGATGCTCTGGTTCTGCCGTTCTCTCTTTCGCAGGAAGGCCTCTATTCCTCAGACTTACCTGCTCTCACAAGACAAAAATATATTTTCAAGTTAGTCTGAAATTAAAATATCCATCATGTGTATTTATACAGGTTGACAGCCCAGACTGCCAGCTTTACATTCATAACTGGTGACCTTTTTATACATTACCGGCATTAACATGTATTTGCTCTGCTGCAATATATAAATACTTCATTGGAATTTGGTTGTGTGTGCGTCTCATCCCTGCTAGACTGGTAGTAAAAAAACATGTATTCACTCCTGTAGAGCTGATGTGCAGGTTGCTAGATGATCAAGCACTGCTGGTAATACGATTCATGCTTCACCTCAGTGTGATGCACTAATCCAGAAGTTTCCACCAGCTTCTGGTGACATAGCATGCGCGACTGCTTATCCACATCAATCCACTAGCATGTTTATAATAACGGCCTTTACATAACCTCCTTGTATCAGAACACCCTCATCCTTACAGTCTTTCAGAAACACAACACAGCCAATCTCTGGAATGTATTCAACAAATTATATTTGATGAAAGCTATATGCCCTGCATTGAAGTTACATCATGAAATAATACCATGACCCTGTTTTTACACTCACGCACACTTATACCTATGTTATGCTGTGCTGCAAATGGATGTGATATCTGTTTGTGGTGTAATATTTTTAATGTAAATATGTTGTGTATAGTGGCGGCATGGTGGTGCAGTGGTTAGCACTGTCGCCTTACAGCAAGAAGGTACCGAGTTCGAATCCCGGCCGAGGGCCTTTCTGTGTGGAGTTTGCATGTTCTCCCCGTGTCAGCGTGGGTTTCCTCCGGGTACTCCGGTTTCCTCCCACAGTCCAAAAACATGCAGGTTAGGCTAATTGGAGACTCTAAATTGCCCATAGGTATGAATGAGTGAGTGAATGGTGTGAGTGCTCTGTGATGGATTGGTGGCCTGTCCAGGGTGTATTCCTGCCTCTCACCCAATGCATGCTGGGATAGGCTCCAGCACCCCCCGTGACCCTGAACAGGAATAAGCGGGTTGATGAATGATGATGAATGATGATGTTGTGTATAAATTAGTTTACGACATGTACAGTATGTTGCATAAGACGTAGGTTCAGAAACCTTTCAGGAGATATGGTCTGAAGATGGGCCCCACCCACATTTAATTTCACTTTGAGTTTGAATTAAAGACTGCATATGGTCCATGTATTTTCCATTACATACCTTGACACTTACTGTATGTCGCTTTGGATAAAAGCGTCTGCTAAATGACTGTAAATAAATATTTCTTTGTTTAAACAGGTACAGATGAGTATTTTCCTGTAACTTCTCAGCAATCAGCAAGATTATCATATGACTGTCCCTGAGTAGGTGTCCCATTTGAATAGTTATTCATATGGCTCCCTTGTGTTTTAACAGTATATGAGTAGTGATAGTTCTTACTTGATTTTCCAGTAGTAATGCCAATGCACTGGCACTGGTCTTTTAAGCCAGCTCATCCCTTTGCCTCATCTGGTTCCCATAATGTCTCCAGTCTTTGAAGAAGTTTTTAAGGATGGATTAAGGGGATGATCTGTTTAATGCAGTAGATAAGGTAAGGCTGCCCATTGATTTCTAAGCAAACGCTGACTTTATATTTCTGTCCTTTAGATATAACGGCTGTTAACTCCACTTTATAATGGGTTTGCAGTAGGAAAATGTGGGCACCTGCTCACCTGCTTTGTGTGTGTGAAGAGAAGCTATATTTATACCAAAAGAATGGCAAAGATATTGCTAAAAAATACATTGGGACGTAATTTCATAAAGGACAAATAATGCCATTTGTAAGGTTTTAGCCTATTTATTAAGGTGTTAATTCTCAACTAAGTAGCTAATACATATATCCTGATATTGTAATGTCATTTTATGTTAGCAATAGTGAAGACCCTCGACAGTTAACCATTTGTCTGTATATTTGGACGCAGTTTTATTAATCAACACCAAACAAAGAAAAGACTATCAACTTTCAGTCTTGAAATTTAACGACGTGATCGAACAGAAAGACAATATATATTTTCTTCTTTTCTTTTCTACACTACTGGGCACACTACTCTACCGCTAGGTGTTTCATTACATTAAATTACATTATAGGCATTTAGCAGACGCTCTTATCCAGAGCGACTTACACAGCATTTATTTTGCATTTATACATAGTATCCATTGATACAGCTGGATATATACTGAAGCAATGCAGGTGAGGTACCTTGCTCAAGGGTACAACGGCAGTGTCCGACCTGGGAATCGAACCTGCAACCTTTCGGTTACAAACGCAGTTCCGTAACCATTATACCACACTGCCACCCCACTGCCGTTTCATGACAAGAACAAACCATCAAAGCTCCCCAATCTGCCTTCCATCTAGAGCCAAGGTAGGACTACATTGTAGCGCTCCAGGACCAGGGTTGGGGGCTATCGAGTTCTGTGTCAAGCTTGGACTTGAACACCCCAAGGGTCTCCGCTTCCACTACATGATGCAGCAAGCTGTTCCACACATTCACAACTGTTCCACACGTAAAAATACTCCCTGATATCTGTGCAAAATGTCCGGTTATGCCTTCTTGTATGGCTCAAAAAGCCACCTTAGCTATATTTTGTATCCACTTTATTAATATATTTTAAAATGTATATGATTTCTTTAATCAAATCCCTCCTAGTCCTTTGCTTCTGCTGGATTGGTAATTTCATGGTCTGCAATAAATGCACTGGCATGAACTTGAGATGGGCGGTGCAGTAGTGGGCGTGTTAATAAAAAAAACATTTGCCACTCTGCTCTGTACAATTATTGTGTTTTTAATCCACCCAGGCTGCCCTTTTAATTCAAACACAGACACTCTGTGCTATTTTGGTGGCAGAACCATTGCCCACACATGGAAATATTGGGCCGACAAATGATTACACAGATGGATGTTCAGAGAGACACCATCTCTACACAATGTGTTTGTTAAATAGATATATGTATGCACAATATAGTCTAAGATATAAATGCACAGAAAATGAATATTGTTTGGAAATTAAGTGCAGTAACTTATGCCTATTTAAAGAATTTGAATCATTGGAATTGTTACTTGCATTACTGTTGTCATATTTTTATTTGACTTTTGTAGCCATAAACCTTGGTTTAAATTGACCTATAATCAAACCAACTGCATCTCATTAGAACTGTCTGCAATCCTACGCACACTCACATACAGGAAAGGCTTATTCATATTGTTTGAACTACATTGGAATTGGTAAACCAGCTAAATTAAGTTTGAATTGGTTATGTAGTTTTCTTATTTGGCGTAACAGAAAAGCTCTCATATTGCATGCTTTTATTTTTTTGTCTCGCTTCCATTTAAGCCTTTGGCTCGGAATTCTGAAACAAAGAGGGCTGCTAACACTCTTCACTGTGAAGACATTCCTCTTTCCCTTTTTGTACCTCAACAAAAAATAGTCAGAGACTGCTTTTGGTTAGAGGAGGATAGCAGACCCAGGCTTTCCAGTGGTTCACATTCTCCTGTGCATTTGAAGAGGTTACTCATAATTTCCTCATTCCTGGGCTCCCCACGGAGCTGTGCTGTGGGATTATATGCGTTCTCTGCTCTTGGCTGACGGTCCTCTGCTCTCTTGCGAAGCCCAGCAGCGGGGCTGTGTGTGACTGTGACCCTCAGTCCAATAGCCCGCAGCATGACTCATGATCTCATCACTGGGTCGAGCCCTCCCCTCCACCCCCGTTCCCAGTCAGACCGAGATAGCATAGTGCTACGAGGCTCACAGTTTCCACATGGCACCCGTCACTGTGTTCTAAAGTCACGATTAATTGAAGTTTCTGCAACTGCTGGAGTGTTCAGTGAACATGCCTAGTGTTTGAGAAATGTTTGTGTATATAATGTTAATAGAGATATATATTAACTATTATCTATGAAACTTTGATAACAATGTAATATCTAACATTCAAATCTGAATAAAAAGAGAGTTAACTATCAGTCTTGGCTTATTGGCAATGTACTAGCATGAAGTATCAGCAAATGACCCCAGACTAAGCCTGAATGTGTTCCAGTACTAGTCATCCACCCACGCTGTGTCTGAATCGAGGGAGTTACACGGATCTGTTCACACCCCCAACCTTGTGAATAATTTCATACCTACACCCCCAAGTCTCCCCACCAACAAACACGTACCAGTAGCAAATTCCGGAGTCTAGGTTGAGAGACGTTTTAACATAGTAGGTTAACCCCAATTTACCTCAGGCCTGGCTACATCCTAGTCAGTTAGGAAATTTTCAGTTTTCAACGAAATATAGCTGGGTATTCACCTGAATGCCTAGACGGCATTTCAACAAATTTTCACCAACTTTTCACCACAAAAATGTTCACTGGGGTGGACTGGTATGAGAACATAACTCTATATGCCAACATCAAATTAGATGAAATGGACCGCAAAATATTTATGTCATCTTTAAAGGTTCTTGGTTAATGTTATACCAGATAATGAGCAACGAGTCCTATGCTAAATTTTAACAAGTTTCTTAGTGTTCATTTTCAAAGTGTTACGTAGTTTAATCACTTGCCGCCAGCCGTTTCCCATCAAAATTGGTCTCCCCCACTGCCTCCTTATAATTTTCTGAGAAGCTTTTGGAAACTGCTACCTCATCCTTATTGCAAGTCCCCTTTATCCAGAGTTTCCGTTTCAGCTTCAGTCTCAACTGCCTCTTTCAACATACAGGGACAGTCAGTGAATGATGATTAGCAATAAATACACAAGGTATCTAAGCAAGAACCTTGTCATACTTATATTATATATTGTATTATTACGATGCCATATTATGAATATAGAGCTTTTTCCCCTAACCATTGCATTTGTCTCTTCTATGCAGGGACTTTTATATGAGCCTTTAATATGAGTCTCAAAGGTGTAACTCTGTAATAAAGTAGCAATCGTTTCCTAATGTTTTCAGCAAGTGGGCAGGAGAATGGCCTCACCTCTGTCTAGTCTGCCCTACTGGCAAGAGCACAAGAATAATAGACCGAATATAAGAGAACATCCTGAACTCCTCCAGCCCTACATTCAGCCCGAGTCGGCCGATAGAGCTGAGGAGCGCACATCTGCTCAGAGCGCGGTGAAACAGTCATGGAAGGCCGGGTGGAGGCTCTGCGCTGGTGGGGGGGGGGAGGGCGGTGGCAAAGGCGTGTGTCTAGACTGGTCCCGGCTTGCCTGAACCTTGCGCTTTGAAGTGCGAGTTTGCAGTGATCGGTGGTACTTGCAGAGCATGTGCTCTGCGTTTTCTTGGGCATTGTCTGAATCTTTGACTTATTGTCCAGGGGTTATCCTCACAAAGATCAGGGACAACTCAGAGGTCTGTGGCAAGAGAAAGATGCGTTTTCTCTGTTCCCGTCCTGTACTATTTTCTCAGTCTCTGCTTCGTTGCGCCTTTTGTAACTTTCCGAGGACATACCAGGACAGAGAATCCCCTAAATGTATCCATCGCAGCAGTATGTAGCAGCATTTAGATGCTTTCTTCAGTCCAGAAAACACAAATTATTCACATCGCTCATGACTGAGAAATAGAAATGTGTCTCACAACTGCCCCTAAAATGTGAGCTTATTTAGTTCACCATGATGGCTAGCTGGCTCGTGAATTATGACCCAAAAAACAGAACTTGAACAGGCATGAGTGTTTTTCTGGTTTCTGGGTAGGAGGGATATATTCTAAATGTCTTTAAGTTTTAAACTTTAACTTTGTTTAACCAAATATCACTAAATGACCATGATACATCTGTAGCTAACAGAGAATGAGACTTGATGGGAAATATTCAACACTTAAGATTGTGCTTATATCCTCCAGATTCATAATTTAACTTGCTCTGTTGGAATCATTGTTTATGAACAAAGCGACATCACTACAAGTGATTAAGTTAGGGGCGTGCCCAATGCCTCTTAAATCTACTTAATATTCAGTAGTGCTATCAAAATGGGAGACAATGCAAAAAAACAAGCTGGTACCACTGGCCTCCTCAGGATCTGAGCCAGAAATCGCTCAAAATTATAATTAACTGAAAAATACATAAAATATATTTTTTAGTGGTAGGTATCCTTGTATGAATGCAATCCTTGTATGAATGCAATACTATAGTCCCATCTTGAGTTCTAAAATTGCTTTCACAAAGAAATGACCACTTTTATATTTTCAAAATACATTATTTAGTCATAAGATTATATGGATTTTATTTATAGCCAATTGACAGACTTACAGTAAGTCATGTTACACTACAAAATCACAAGATAAAAGATATATAAAACTATTTTATAAAAGAGAGCCAATGTGCATAATATTGTGCTTGGAATCTAGTTAGTGAACCAATGGTTTCCCAAACCATGCAATTTTGAGTTGTATGCAGTGTTAAGCCAATCATGTTAGATGTATTTAGATTTTTAAAAAAATGTTGATTCAATACACATCTGTTACCGCTACAGTGAAAACCTGCATACTGAACCATTAATATTCCATATCATGAATGAATATACTGTATGACATATACTGGTTACTAGTTTATTTGGGTTATGGTTAATGAAACAATGAGTTTTCATGACTATAATATCATAGTTGGAATAGTTAAATATGTGGGTTAACAACAAAATATTACTGTGCTTGTAAACATAGGCAGTAGTATTCCATGGTTGGATGTGTGTGTTTATCCAGAACCTCACACCCAAAAAGTTTGCTCCTAAAAAACAGGCATCTGAAAATGTTTTAATAAATACGCTCGTGTAAAGTCTATACGATTAGGTGATACTGATAAGTGTTTCCAACCCTCCTTAGCTCTTTTTTCTGTTATGCTTTGGGGCTCATGTCTGATTTAAATTGCAGATGTGCAGTCACATCACATGTTTTCCTCTGCCTCATGGAATTTCTGAAAGCTCAAGAATCTTATAGCTTCCCAATTCCACCTCTGTGGCTCTGTTCTTTTCTTTTCTTTTTTTTGTGGGAGACAAGGTCTTGCTTGCCTACTCACCGTCCTGTGGTTGTCTGCATACTCAAGACATTGGCTGTCCTTGTCTGTGTTTTAATGAAGACTTCATAGCTGTATAAACAATATGAAAAGCAGCCCCTCCATTTTTGAAAGCCCCCTCTACACGCACACACACACACACACACGTATGCACACACACAAACACACACACAAACACACACACGTTGTACGCACACACACGAATCAGAATGACCCCCCCCCCCCCGTATTAAGATAACTGAATTGTCAGTGGAAACCATCTGGACTTAAACTGTCTGAAGGATTTTCCTTTGCCAGCCAGTACACCGCAGCTCATACTTCCGAAGCTAAAACTAAACAGAGAAACGGGGATTAAGACTCCTGGAGGTGTGTGTGCATGTGTCCATGTGTGTGTGTGTACTGTACCTGCGTGTGTGTATTTGACAGTGAAGCTGCATATAGTGCTGTAACGGAAACAATAATTTCTTACTTTTTATTCAGAATACTAAGCACACTTGCCCAGTAGAATTAAGCATTTACAGTTATTTTGGTGCCAAGGTTTAATATTCTATTTGTAGTGTATTACATCAGATGAAAGATTTATTAAACAGCACAAATTTACATATTCTACTAATGTGCAAACAATGTCTGTGTGTGTGTGTGTGTATGTGAGAGAGAGAGAGAGAGAGAGAGAGAGAGAGAGAGAGAGAGAGAGAGAAAGAGATAGGGAGGGAGAGAGAGAAAGAGATACATTGAGTAGGCAGGCATGCACATTTGCAGGTGTGTTTTCAGCTGTATATCATCAGATACTGAGTCAAGCTTGTCATCCTGACCTTACCCTTCCTCATAAAATTTAATTTCAATAAATGTTTAGAGAAAATGACGTATTTCGTTTAGCCCGGAGAGATTGACGCAACTTCGATTTGAAGCGTACATTATCATTATTAAATGAAATGAATAAACAATGTTTTATTTTATGAAACTAAAGTGTATATTGTCTCTTATTTAGTGTCTTAATTGTCTTAATATTAATGTAATAATGGCAATGGTAATGGCAATGTGAGTTACTGACATGAGAGAGCACATTCTGACTGGGCTACGTGACTAACAATGAAACCTGAATGAACTGGAATGAATGAGACAGGTTTGCGGAGCATGGGGGGTATTACGTGTCGACGTTTCAGATAATAAAGTGGTGTGTATTTCTCAAACGGATTGTCCCAGACAATAAATGACCACTGAATTTTGAAAGGGACATCTCTATGTATAAAATCAATGGTAGGATTGGATATTTATTTCATATTTAGTAGCAGATATCGATAGTAGAATGACATGGTTATAATTACACAATAATTTTTATTTTGCATTTGAGTGAACAGGGCTTTTCATGGCTGTTTTGGCATGCGATCGGACTATTGTTGGCTTTATCTTGTTGCTATGACGGAATACAAATTTTTAGTGGTAAAAAATAGTTTATGGACTCACACATAGACGCTACTGTCCACTATGTCACACATGGGTAGGTATAGTTGCAGGCGAGACTGAGTGGGTTGCTTGTTAAGTGGACTAGCTACGTGACAATAGTGACACTTAGAAACGGCAAAGTTGTCATGAATTGTGTTCTAATAAAGCTAAAACATGGAGTTTGTTGTTTTCACTCGTAGTTTGGTTGAAAGAGAAAATGATATCTGAGTTGAGCAAAATCTTGGCGCCAGCGCAATGGCCACTAGCGGATCTGCGTGAAGGGGTTAACACATAGGTTTTTCATTATCTGTATACTTAATGATTAAAACTTATTCGAATTTGAATTGAAATTGAATTTATCATTTAATCTCCAAAACAAGTTGTGTGTTTCTTATTATTATTTGTATTTATTATTACGATAATTAGCACACTGCATTATGCAGGATGTTTAGGGTTTATTGAATTAATGAAAACGGGTTGATACCAATAATTCGTTTCAAGGTATATTTTGAACCACTGATTAATTATCTAAGACCTGGTGTGCCTTTGGTGATATTTACACCTGTTATTCAAGCATCTCTATTAGAAAAAAACATATTTTTTTGTTTAAGTAATGATCACAAACAAATCGCAGCAATTAAAAAAAATAAAATAAAAAACATTACATTACACAGGCAACTGCTTAATTCATTGCATAGACAATAGCAGATAATGAATGTTCCATCACTCAGGATACACATCCTCATTTCAAGAGAGGAAATGGGTGGATCAAGAGGTCAGAAATCAACAGATCTCCAGACCTTGCTGTTTAGATTTCAAGAGTCTCATCTTTGTCATAAAATGGAATTTGGAAGAGGCATCACTCAAACATAGTCCAGCTCAACAAAAGAACTTTCCATAGGGAAATAGTTTATGTATCTAAAATGGGCATATGGAATCCTGGAGCCAAAAAAAAAAAGCCAGTAATGGCAGGAAGACGTAACTCGATGTGTTTGAAGGGGCTCGGTGACCAGCATCTGTTATACAGATGTCCCATTTAGTGAAAATGAAGAGGTGATTCTGTAGGCCCTTGTGTCAGTTCAAACCTGTAATCCCTTGCGCTTGTGCTTCGGCATGGACCGCTTGGAGGGGGGTAAAATAGGAAGATTTGGAGTGAGAGATTACTCCCAGCAACCGACTCGGTGAGAGAGTTTTCTGGTATGCATTACAAAACTTCAGCTGCTTGCTCTAATGGTCAGAAAATGCACACGTTTATGTGCGGTCAGGTTATACGGACAATCATCAGGAAAGTATAGTGAACAACAACAACAACAAAAAAACTTGACAAGAGAATGCATGCCACATTTTAAGATTTGACTCGGGGCTATGTTCACTTGATTTGAGTCGGTAAGTCATGCATGCTCCGAGCCAGCCTGGCACAGAACTGAGGACACAAAGGAGCCAGCTTCAAACCCGCTCTGGCAAGAATCTTGACTCAGCATAATGGTTACCCATGGTTACACTCAGCTAAAAAAAGTTTATGGCATGATTAAGCCTTTCTACAAATAATTAGAATAGTGAAGCAATTTTGAATTAAAGTCCATTTCATTCACTTCTTTTTGGAATCATTCTCAACACAAACCAGTCCCAGCACACTGAATTTATCTCAGATCCATTAGTATCAGTGCATGATAATAACAGACAGATTGCTGCTTGGGTCTGAAATATGGACAGGCACTTTGAGAATAGTCACTGGTCTCAAAGTGGTTATTCTTGTTTCATAGTTTTCTCACAGCAAAATATGAGCAGTAAATGTTTATGTTTCAATGGAACGTTAAGAGGTGAACACATTTTAAGAATATACATAATTCTGGTTAATTTGACCATGATCTTAATTATGATGAAATAATTTTTATATTCATGACTTTGCATTGCTTTAACATTATTTTAAAAATAAATGCAGAATAAACCGTATGTATCTTTTCCTTTCCTCTAAGTGTATCCCTGTACTTTTGGAGTACTGGAAGAATTCTTAATACATCCAATAAAAATGAAATAGAAATTAACAAAGACTGCAAACTTAGAACACATCAGATAACCTGTTGGTGACTTAATAAGTATTTGAGTTTGAAGAACAGGGTTGGCTCTGCTTAGGGCACACAGGTCCATCTGACTCAAACTATATAACCCAGCACTAATTGCATTGCAGACAGTCCTACATTACATTACATTACATTACATTATAGGCATTTAGCAGACACTCTTATCCAGAGCAACTTACACAGCATTTCTTTTGCATTTATACATAGTATCCATTAATACAGCTGGATATATACTGAAGCAATGCAGGTGAAGTACCTTGTTCAAGGGTACAACGGCAGCGTCCGACCTGGGAATCGAACCTGCAACCTTTCGGTTACAAACCCAGTTCCTTAACCATTATACCACACTGCCGCCCTACATGGACCTTCTGATTAGCTTTTCATTTGGTCTTTATCACAGCAACATGTTTGTAATGTTTAATTTATTACAACAACTTGCCTGGACCTGTCAACAATGGAGGAACGAGGAAAAAGCCAAAAGCTGTGTCCCATATGTCAAGGACTGGTGGAAAGGCCAGGAGTGACTTCAATAAAACAAAATAATAATACATATTCACATTTTGAGAAAAACAGTGCAGCAAGATTGAAAGCCAAACATGGGCAGTGAAGCAGCCAGCAAAGATGAGAAAATGTTTTAAATCTGTATCTTGCAAAGAAAGGGAATCCAAGAAAATGGAGAGAATATCCAGAGAGAAATGAGGAAAGAGGAAGACAGACAAATGTTTATGGAAAAATGAGGGAGGTGGAGAGACATCTTTTCTGCTAGTTGTGTAGTAATGTTTTTGTAGAACATCTGGTCTGCAGACTATAGCTGAGAGAGAGGAGGGGGGGAAGAGAGAGAGAAAGAGAGAGAGAGAGAGAGCGAGAGAGAGAGAGAGAGAGAGAGAGAGAGAGAGAATGATGTAAATCTGGATCTGTACACATTCAGCTGACAGCAACATTCCTCAACATTTTCCTTTTCCATCATCATTGGGAGAAGAGGAGTAGAGGAGAGAAGTCAGTGTCAGTGATGGGATGAGTTTTTTTTTGGGTGTAGGGCGGGACTGGGGGCTCAAATATATTTGAGAATCCATTCCCTGTTTATACAGAATTTGAGGTTTGAATGAAAAGTTCTCAGTTGCATATTTTGGATGAGGTAATGCACGGATGATTGAAATCACCCTTTATCAAACGGCAGCATATGATTAGGATGCCCTTTGAGTGATTTGGGGCTTTCCCCTCCATCATACCCTCCATTTAGAGAGTAGGTCACACAGACCACAATGAGTTGCCTGTTGTCTTTGATCTGTTTTTTTGTAACCATTCCAACGAGTCCAAATAAATTCCGAAGACTTGTTTCTGAAGTTTGTATAACTGGGCTCATAAAATTGAAAACATCTTAGTGGGTATCAAAGGCAAATGTTGGATGGGATCACCACAGGCAGACAGTTATTTCCACTTTTGTGAGATAGTTACACTTTTTCATTGTTTCCTAAAAAGTTGAACTACTTCATGATGACGGCACATTACTTATGTACAGTGCTAGACTGGAGTGCACTGCTTTCTTTCAAGTGTTAATCCAGTTTACATTATACGAAGCAAAACCCTTTCTTGTATTTCAAATAGCAAATTATTAATCTCTTAGTTGAACGTTTTAACAATGACAACTTTAACTTTAACAATGACAGAGGTTGACAAAAGAGATATATAATCCTCATTTCCAACAGATGAGTGACTGAGACCAAAGAATCTTCTTCACACCCAAGAGTGACTGGAAAAGTGAAAAATGATAGTCTACATACTTTTGCCAGCTTTGTAGTTAGTCGTCATGCCAAACCGCATCAAGTTCTGCATTTAATTTTAGGCTTTTCCTTGCAATAGCAATTGATTTTCAAAGCTCTACCTCTTACAAATCCCATAGCCCTCCCTTATCTATTTACAACATTTCATTTAAAAATCAAATCTTTTTTTTAACGATTTACCTAATAAAGTCAGGTGGTTGAACACAATAGCCTATGTGCGACGTCTACAACTTAATAATTTTGGACAAGCTGTGCTGACACAAGTAGGTTACGAAATCTTCTCTCTGTCAAAGCAAATATGATACAGACACTGTCTATCTATTAATCCATCTAATATTGGTCTGGTATGATATATCATAGCCTACCTTTACATATTTTTCTTTTTATGATAGTTTTTTGATAATTGCAAGTTTGCTATGCAGAGAAAAATATGACCAATATTATGTTCAAATAACATGCACTCATTCTAATATCCATTTATGCGAAAGATGCTGTATTTTTCATAATAATCTATTGGTGGCGCAAGACATAAACCACCTTTTTTTCCAAACAAAGTTGCGCGAAAGTGAGAACTCTGAATACGCGTATCTTGCAGACACGCCTCCTTTTCGCGCGCGTAATGCCACGTATATACTGGAGAGCCACTTAAAACAGTGGATAAGTCAAATGTCTGAATCACAAATTGCTTAAGCTACGCGGAATTTCGGGAGTAAGTCCCATTTGTGCTTATCTCAACTCTGAGTCTGACACTGTCCCATGATATAATTCTTTGGATTACGAGGTCCTTCACACATACCACAAAAAGGTACTTTTTCAAAATGTAAATATTGTACAACACCCACAGTACCTATAGCATGGTTTATTGTTCCGTTAAAGGGGATTGGGTATTGCAGACATTCTTGATGCTTTTGTTGTGGTTGCCATAAACACATTTAAATAAATGTTTGGAATGAAAATAAACTGCAGGGGTTTTTAGTAGTGCACATTGTATCTCTTCTTGAAAGGAATATGCTTGTGCAAGTGGAACTGTTTAGAAGACATAAATAAGAAGCTGTAAGTAGAAAGCATGTCAAATCTATCTTGTAAAATTTTAGGGTATGAGAAGTTAGGATAATTACACTCTTGCCACTACAAAAAACCCTACAAAAAAAAACTGGGCTGACAGTAGATTACACAGTGGTGTCTTCGGAGACAGGGTTTGTTAATATTGTAGACTACAGGCGGCAGTTTTCACATGTTTGAAAGAGTTGTAACTTGAAAAGTTCAAATGTAATTAATTATTTCAAAGCAACACAGGAATGAAGAACATACTACGTGTATGCAGGGTATGCAGTTGCATACGTACCCGGCAATATTTTACTTTTCAATAAAGTTTCTAATTAGTATTTGTTGACCCAAGTCACATTATGACACAGGTTGGCTGATTGTAAACTCACTAATGTGACAGTGGTAGACAGGGCCCCCTTAGAAATAATTCCACATTATTCTTTGTAATGGGTGTTCCAGTAGGCCTATAATAATTTTTTTTTTTTAGGCTATAATGGTCAGATGAAAAAACAATTAATTACAATATAAATTGTATGTTGTCAGACGTTTTTTTTCTGTTTCTTAAATTATAATATCTGTTCGTAAAAGTGGGATTGTGTCATGAACACAATGGATACTGGGAAGTTTTGTGATGCCTTTTTGACGTTGAAAATTTAAAAAAAATTATTAAAAAACTCGCAAGCCAAGCTGAGGTTTTGTTCTTGTGAGCCAGTTTTGATAGCCGTTATGTCACGCTTGCAGTGTAAACATAAACATGGAGCTTCTAAAAAAGAAAGAAAAGGCTGTAAGGCTTCATGATATTTCAAAGTTACCCAAAATGTCAGATATTTTTCAGCCAAGACTACCCCAAGGGAGACAACCTGACAACGATGCAGGTCCAGTGGGGCCGCTGCCACCATAACCACCCAAGATGTCGGTAGAAATAATGATTTGATCATAATAACAATAATAATAATAATAATAATAATAATAATAATAAATTCACATTTGTAGGGCCCAGTCGTCAAGCTTGCATACAGGCCCAGTGTAAGTTAGTTACGCCTCAGCATCTGTCCATCGTTTCACCGATAAGTAATAAAAATGTGATAAAGTTACTATTGGAAGAGGGAAATAGTAGCCAGCCAATGAGTTGGCACCATGCACACTGATTACATATACATTTGTGAACATGAATGAAACAGATTTGTACTTTGCAACAACAAAAACAAAAACTTTTTTGTTTGTTTCTAGTGTGGTTACAAAGTTACAATTCTAAGCCAATACTGTCATGGATCTGACCTTTCTTCCCTTATCTCCACGTCGCTTTATTCATTTTTATCGTTTACTGGTAATCTATCAGATTTTCCTGTGTTCCGTCACGGGTTTTGCTTTCACCTTGTCATTAGTGAGTTCACCTGGCAGTTATTTCCGCTCACTATTTATACCCCGCTTCCGGCCTCTCTCGTTGCTTCCATGTTATTTCACATGACATTCGAGCCGGTAAAAAAGGGTATAGGAAGTTGTATTGCTATCGACCGCTTTGATTAGCAACGCGGGACTTGTTAGCAGTACAACCTTAGAAAGAAAGCAGTTCTAGTTTATACGCTCTTATTTCAGAGCAGAGGTTTCGTTTTCTTTTGTTTCTCTACTCTACCTACGAGTGTCTCACCCAAAGTTTTTGGGGTCTTTTCAGTTCGCTGTTTTTTGTTGTTTCACTCCACATACGGGAGTTAGATAAGCGTTATTGCTTATTCCTTTGTTTTGCTCGATTATCGAGCTCCTCGTTTATATTGCGAGGTTTGTTGTTCTTTCATTTTTAGTTGTTTCTCCACTACGGATTATTGTCCGTTTCTAGTGGTGTTCTTAAGAACACTTTAAGATTGCCCAACTACTTGCATTTGGATCTCCAACATTCCCATCTCTGTTTTTAACAGAGATCCCTCATAAATACTGAACATGATGGATAGTATTTTAGAATACGTAAAATACTGATATGTTTCAGAAAGAAAGATGCTTTATTGCATTTGAAGAGTTACTGAAAGCTGATTGCTGTAACCCACCAGATAAACACAGCTATTTCCCCTTGTATCGGCAACAACTTAGTCTTATAATTCTGTGAGGTAGAATTGGTTTAAACCTATTGAAACTAACATTTCTTGTAATATCATTAGAGGAAATATCATCTGTCTGCAGCCCTGGTCTGGAAGGGAAAAAAAAGAGTGGAAATCTGCACTCCGGTGGTGTAATGAAAAACCATTAATGTGTTGTGGTTATTATGACCACTGTATACCAACTTGTCCTCATAATAACTACATTTATTGGAACTGGAGCCCCATACATATATCATTGATGCTACAGCAAAACTGTGTCCTTAATTTTTTATATTTAATTAAGGTAATGAAATAAAACATTACTACTGAAGCAATGCCACAATCAAACTAATCTGGTAACTGGAAAATCGTAATAATTTTTTCAAATGTGAATTTAAGGTGTACTATGAAGCAGGATGACTGCGGGTTAGCTGGATAACTGCACTTTAGCCCGGAACAGCTCTTTTTACTTCAGTCCATGTTCCTGATTTGGGATCTGTGTTTGGGATCTGTGTTTTGCCATTACCCAGCTAACTCAGTAATCCTGCTTAGTAGTATACCCCCAGTTGGCTTAAGATACACTTCTCCGGGCACTAGCTCTCCTGCAGTACTCAAAGCAGAAAAGTCAAAAGACTGCATTGAAGGATTCACTTCAAGTGCTCCTTGCATGATTATGGGTGGTGCAGCTGTAAAAGTTGCCAATTGCAAAACTGTGGAGAACCAAACGGGGGAAAAGATCCAATGGAGCAATGGAGCACTGATAAAAATCACAAGCTGTTTGTGTCATTTCATGCAATGACCGTAATTCTGAGAAAAGAAGCTGTATCACACGGCCAGATGCTGATATCGGCAGCAACTGGTTCCCATTAGGTCTGCTACATTTTGTAAACAGATGAATGCCGGCCTACAGTTGGATTATGAACACGCACTGCCGTAACATACTGATGAACAAGGAACATGTCAGAGGAGGTGTTTTTCAGCTTAGTTTGTTTGCCTTTTTGTCTCCCCGATTTGGAGTGATCAGTCATTCCTGCAACCTCCAACAAGCATATGTTCTTTTGCTCTCCAAAGAACATGAAGTCGCTGCCATTTCTTATCACACCACAGTTCAAAAGTTGGGCTTGCAGAGACATGCGTCCGTGGAGGTGTAGCTCAACAAGCGGATTTGCAGGCACCTGATCTACCAGTGGGGGTTGCTAATGAGTGAGCGATGCAATGCTGTAATCCCGGGTTACCGAAACCCTTCCATCCCTGGGCAATACTAGAGCCAATCAGCACTGGGATGGTCTGGATTCAAAACTGGTTTGGGGGTGGGGGCATCATCCGAGAACATCTTTTATTGTAAGGATCTTCATAGAAAACAAATAAATAAATAAATATTATATATTATATTATTATTTATATAATATTATATAATATTATACTATTATAATTGTACTACTGTAAGGTCTGCTTTGGAAAAATATGGAGCTTTTGTCTGCTTGGCAAGCCACCACATTGTTTTGGCAGTATCTGGTTTGAACAGAGTGTAACAGTTTTAATGTGAGCTGTGTTTTCTATCCAGGGTTCTTTGGTTGTTTACTGGCTTTTTTCCTGAGACATGAATTAACCACAAAAAAAAAAAATGAACTACTGCTCTCTTTTCTGACTTTATTAATTTTATTGAACACACAGCAGACAACACTCACTCGTGTGAATGTGCGCGTTCATACACACACACACACACACACACACGGAAAGCATTATAATATATGTCAGGGTCACAACTCTATTTTTATGATCCATACCTTCCTCCCACACATATGGAACATTGATTGGATCATGGATAATTTTGGAACAAATTATTATTTTTTCTCACTTGGAACATTCTACAAATTTCTAGCGAACAGTATCATCCACCATCTTTTTTAAAACTTTTTTTATTGGATTTTAAATTTATTCCCTCTGCGGGGAAGGGTGCAGTCATTATTACACATATTTATTGGTTATCTTCAAGTGCGTAATATAATTCTCACACAATGAAAAAATAGAGAAAGAACTAATAAAATGTAGATAAACAAATAGAAAATGTTTAAAGGGGTTTATATTTAATATGCTCCTTTGATCTGTGAATAATTGCTCTAAGATTAGCATCAAATGGCACTTAATTTACTGATTTGGTTCTGATATCTGCTTTTTTCCCCCACCCAGACTGCACAGATAGAGAACACTGGCAAAAATTCAGGCAATCCTTTGTGTAATTGGAAATTTTTGTCCCGTTATTTTATTTCTGAATGTAATGTAGTGTGCACAGCTTAAGCAATGATAGCATCTCGGTTTGGAAATGTTGTTTAATGCTGATAAATTAGCCACAATTTTTAAAAAAAAAAAAGAAAAGGCATTAATTTGAAAAAAACAAAAAAAACAAAGCATGGGTGCAAGCAAATTGGAGCAAACACGTTAAATACATCTTCAATTGCCAAGGCCAACTTCTGAAATATGCATTTTTTACATGTACATGCAGAATGCAGAGCAATTATGCACATTTATCAGCGTTCTTATCCAGGCAAGCTTCTTTTTCAGATTCTCTCTAGCCACGTCCCAGGAGCTCAGTGGGCAGCACGCCGGGGGCAGGTTGATAGGCAACAATCATACAGGGATCAAGAGTCATTGTCATTCGCACATGATATGTAGAAGAAATAGATATACCATAATACCCAGTAGATGAGATGTGATGGTTTGTTAGACACACCCCCCAAAAAAAGAAAGTAAAATTTGTAGAAGAAAATCATTTTGAATTTGTGTTGTTTATAACAGACAAATTGTTACACTAAACTATAAACTTTTCCTAAACTATAGAGGGTGACATTTTGCTAGAGATAACAATATATTAATCGAATTGTAAAATAAATGGCTACTCGATCATGTTGTGTTAGCACCATTGCTAAACAGCTAGCTAGCAATCTCAGCAGTTAGCGAAGCAACTAGGTTTTCTTTCCACTCTGGTCCATACGAAAAAGGTTTCTAAACTTTCTAATCGATAACATTAAAGAAGAAGTGCTAAACTGTGCTAAAAGTGTTAAACTACAAAAATGTATAAATACATAAATTATTAAATAAATTAATAAAGATTAGAAAGAATACATTGTCGCTTATTTAGATAATTAAAACGATGTATACAACAAAATTATATGGTGCATATAACTGCAAATAGCAACACATAGGCCAAGTGCAAACAATGGCTAAAATATACAGCACCAAATATGAACTCTCTTCAGAAATTGATATAGGCCCATGTCTGCCTGACAGATTTTGAGAGTTTTGAGAAACCAGCATGAGACACGGTGGATGAAAACAAAGAAGCAAGGCAAATATTACTGAGAATGAACAGCCATCATACCTTAGGTTCAAAGAAAAAAAAATCAACACCAGATGCTCTTTGAGAAGGAATGAACATTTTGTTGTTATTAGTGGATTGAGTAATTATTTTTTTAAATCCATGACTAGAGTCTAGAACAGAAAACTCTCGAACGGTGTATCTTAACAAGAAAAAATTAATGCGCTTGAGCAGAGAAGTTATTCCCTGATCCAAGAATTGAAAGTGTGTTTCTGCAGTTGTGTCTCTGGAATTCATGGACATGCCTCTTACTTTAAATAACCAACCCAACCCCTAACCCTAACCCTAACCCTAACCCCAACCCAACCTTGTGCAGAGGTCTTTTTTCATGAGCTTTCATTTTTTTGTAATATGCAGCGGACAAAGCTTGCAACAGCGGACAAAGCAAAGTGATAAGTGAAGGATTTCTAGGTTATTAACATCATTCAGCCTACCAATGTTTGCAAACATGACCTGTGATATCACATTGACTAAGGGCCAGATTCAGAGTTGAGATAATCACACGCAAATGGCACACACTCCCAAAATTCTGCTTAGCTTAAGATATTTGTGATTCAAATATTTGACTTTCTGCAGTTTTATATGTGCGCGGGGCGGAGATTTGATGAAAACGAGGCATGTCTGCAATATACGGATTCAGAGTTTTCCCTTAATAATTGTTTTCCGGTATAATATGTAATATTTGATAATGTTACAAATAAACACTTTTAGAGTTGATTTCATGCAAGTGACTTTGTATCTATGCATAGCAAAGGCAAATATTTAAATCTGAAATTTGTGGAAGAATCTTTTTTCTCTTCCCTGAGTCAGCAGAATATGTGTAGTTTTAAATATGCATGGTCTGTATTCCCTCAGTCTGTTTGAGCATGTTACTACCTGGTAGCCAGGAGCAGTGGAAGGTATTGGAAGGTACTCGACAAGCTATAACAATTCTACCAAACTGCAGTCATTACTGTTCATTCAGTCAGTGGAAATGAATGCTTGTTTATGACTTACTGCCGATTGCTTTAATGTATGCTTTTTTAATGCAAGTGCAGATTCTGGAAGATGAAAGCTGAGACAGTTTGGACCTGATGGTAACAACATAATTGCCAGGAAAATTTGGTTTATTCAGCTTATAATCTCTGAGCCAAGTAAGTAGCAACGGCACTAAAACTAAAGTGCGGAATTAAAAATAATATATGTAAACTTTAACATAATATGGAACTTGCAACATAATTGGAAAAGTAAAGCATGTTACTGCAGTGAGAACATGTAGTTTTTACGTATTGAAGCACTATGCACAAGATCAGTTGATCAAAACATTGCTAATATTATGCAGGTTTTTAAATAAATCAAATAATTTTTATTAGTGTTGCATCCTTTTCCTTTATTTACATATCATTTGTTTTATATGGCAGCACCTACAGTTGAGGTGCAACGATGATTTAGTTAACAGTGCACTATGCAGGATTTTTTACCTAGAAAATATTACAAATAACCATGTTCAGTCACATCTATGAAGCACTGGCAATTTCTGTGGAAAAACAATAGCCGAAACCCTGCTCCTCTGCCTGTATTTATTATTCTAAGATGTGTTGGGTACGTTTCTGGGCATGGTGCTCTTTTCTGTGTGGGGAGGGGTGGGTGTGGCTACAGAGCCTGTGGGGTGAAATCAGGTTACTTTCATCAGAGCGTTTGTTGCTAGCTAGCTACTGCAATGGCGCGCAACAAGCAAAGCCAAACAAGAAGCCTACAGGGCGCATTCAAGAAGCAGAGTCAACCTAAGATTGACTTTTCCTCAATGGCGACACCTGAAGTTTAGCAAGGAGATGAAAAGCAAAGCAGAGTTGGATTGTTTTCTTTCGACCTGTAGGTAGCGTTACCTCTAGCTATACAGCTAGCTACGTTAGGTAGCTAACTTAGGCGGCCGGAGTCAGGTACATTTTGAATCAAATTAATATAATGATGCAATATAATGTTGCATTTGAGAAGATACATATTTATCTACAAAGTGAAAAAAAAAGTTTATTTACATTACAAGGGTATCAGCTAGCAATAATAGACTATATATGGTCTGCTAATGTTACTTGTCCCACATGCAGTTCTGTCCTTACGTCCCAGTTCTGAATGAATGTTCAGAATAAGGTTAGCGGAGCTAAATACTGAACAAGGAAAAACACCACAAGATAACATTAGCTGAACTACGGAGTAGCCACTGTTACAGTAACGATGCACCTACGAGGTGTACGAGTGTAAAAATATCACTTCGACTCGAATCGTCAGCCATATTTAATAAACATGCTTCATTCTATTACGAGTGCTCCAGTGTTTACTCTGAGAGCACCTTCTCCCTTTCATAAGCTTTGACTGAAGTGCTCAGGATAGCTTTTATTTCATTGTTATAACACATTATAACACTGCCTAATTGCTGTTACCATCCATATAGAACAATGCATGTTGCTAAAAATGTAATTTTAATTTTATCTTCGCTTGACATTTTTCTTGCTGTGGGTTTCTTGCGCTCAATGGAGGTGAGTGGGTGGGGTTTAGGATGGAGGCGGGGGCTTCTTTGATTGTAAACACAGGACTACAGCAAGGCTAACAATCCTGCATAGTGCACCTTAAAAACTACATGCACTTTTTAAAACACACTTAACAGAATGATGCCAAACAGACATACTTGTGCAACATTGATATATGTATCATGTAGAGTGTGGCATTCATGTATTTTTTTCCAAGCACAATTCAAGGGAGGCCAGAGAGGCATTTTGAATGTGATTACACGTCACATTATGGAGGCAAAGCTGGCCACGTCAAAATGCCTGTGTGACTACTTTGGCATTGCATTTTAATTGCATTCAGGTCATGCTTTACCCAATGCTCGTTCAATAAAAGAATCATTCTGCACACAATGACCCTGTCTACAGACTTACTGTCATAAGGCTATTCTGACATTCTCACGCTGAACCACAACAGAAAAACAACCATGGCCTACGGCGACATTTGAGTTAAAGCCACAATGCAGACATTTTTGCTTCAGCAATATGCACTGCGACCAAGGTCTATCTTGCATCTGACTTCCTACTGACAAAAGCAAGTGGACAAAAAAAGTGGAAAATTATTTCCTGTTAGCCAGACTGTGCTTACACATGGATATTTTCAATTATATTACTTTATTCACAAATCCAATTTGTATACACCATGCTACAAAGTATGTACACTGTCAGTATGTAATACCAACTCAAAGTAAAAATGAATTGCAATGAATAGGGTTTTAGCTGTTATATATAAAATTAATTGCAACCTCCTATATATCAATAAGGACACCTAGCAAGTGGACTAAACAGAAATACATTGTCCTGACATTGCTGGAAGGTGCTACAAGGTGCAGACTTGGAGTATACCACACTTATCTGTCATCCTGTGCCTTGTTTGCTGATACAGCCCATTTCATTTATAATTACATTTGTCAAACCTTGTGTTTTGAGAATAAAACAAAATAGTTTCAGATTTTTCCCGTTTTCTCCCAATTTAGCAGCCAATTGTGCCCTGTTGTGATTCGATTCCCTGTGTACTGCTGAGAATTCAGCGCTACACAAACCCATCGCCACACTTTCTCCAAGACACGACTCCTCGTGCCCCTGACTGTAATTCCAGCACTATACGGGGCCTCTATGTGCGCGACGAATCTCCCCGCCGAGAAACACCCACCCTCCCCAGGAACGGCTGCCCCAATTTTGCTGCTTCCTCAAAGCACCGACCATATACTCGGATCTGGCAGGACCCAGGCGCGAACCCAGGTGCAAACCCAGGTCCTTGTGTGCAACTGCATTGACTCAAAAGCCAATGCTTTTACTGCTGCACCACCGTGGCACGTGTTTTGAGATCTTTAAGCAGTATCAGGCAGCGTGCTTTAATCAAATTGCCGGGAATTAATGAAACTACTAGTATTGCAAAGTGGGACACATGCCATCATCATTTTTAATGATGATTTAACTTACAACTATGTAAAACAATTTTCATTACTAAGACTACATAATTATTAATAGTCAGCTATTGGGGCGAAGCACAACACAACACATTGCCAAGAATAGGAATCATTGTTGCCTTGTGTCCCACATGGGGATGAAGAGTATTAAGAAAATAAACACAAGAATCAGAACAAACATTATTTTTTAAAATTAATTTTGGAGGAGTGAATACAAAGGTAAGCTCATCGGTTGGTAACCAATTGAGATCCTCCAGACCATGAAAAGCACAAAGAATTTTTTTTCTTAACAGAAGTTCATCTCACCTTACTATGACCTAGCCGAGGCAGCAATAAATATCAAAGAACCCGGTAAGTGATTTATTGTGCATTTGCCTTCTAAAACGAGTGTCTGAATGCTAAATCACAGCACTTGTCTCTGCTACTCTGGAAAGCAACTTTAGAAGAGTTACACACACAGAGTTGAGTCAGAGGAAGACAAGCAGCTCTGGCATGCGGTCCAAGAGCGCCCGGTCGACCAGCGGGGGGTAGTCAGAGAGCAATGAAACGTAGAACCCAAACCAACAGAACGCTCCCATACCCCTGGCGAAGCAATCGCCAACTGCACATCACCCTATGGACTGGTGCCGTAACCGAATGAGCCGCCCATCAACCCCGTCTTCTTACATTTTAACCACAGTGAAAATATGCCGTCTTGCTGTGCAGCATTCACGCCCCACATGTTTTGCCACTATCACTAAGCTATGGCGCTGTGGCATTCCCGATTACTAGAACACTAATTACATTTCATTAAAAGACAATCACTTAGCAGACGCTCTTTTCCAGATCAACAAACGTGGAGAACATCAGTCTACATCTGAGGAATACAAAAGTGCAATATCACAAAAGAAGCTTCATAAGGTATATTTATAATCAAATAAGTATAAAGTTAGCAAAGCAAACACATGGACAATTAGCATTGGACACAAAAGTAAATACCACTACACAGCTATACCAGTAACAGTATTATCCTTAAAGTTAGAACCAAACAGAAAAAAAAGAGGATTTCTAAGGTGGGTCAGGGGAGCCACCTTCAGTGAAATCCGAAGAGGTGGGTCTTAAGTCTGTGTCAGAAGATGGGTGGGGTTTATGCTGTCCTGACCACAGTGGGAAGCTCAATACACCACTGGGAGCGCAGAGTAGACAGGAGAGATGACTGGGCAGTACAGGCATGCAGGGGGGAGTGGCCAAGAAGTTGCAGAATGGAGAGGTCTGTCTGGTGTACGGTCTGGTGACCTTTTGAAAATATGACGCATAGGGCCATTTAGCTGCCTGATCAACGATTTGAATTTTATGTGAGCTAGAAAGGTAATGACATGGATGAGCCTGGGCAGGTTATAGATCAGGCAAGCAGTAACTTTCTGGATGAGCTGCAGAGATTTGATGGTGGAAGCAGGGAGACTAGCAAGGAAGGAGTTGCAGTAGTCCAGACAGGAAATGACCAGTTCCTCCTGGACTAAGCCCTGGGTTGAGTAGGTGGTGAGAAAGGGTTGGATCCTCCGGATGTTATACAGAAAGAATCTACATGCTCTACATAACGCCATAATATTCACAGAGAGGGACAGTTTTTCCCCCAGTACCACTCAGAAATGGCACAGCTTGTTACAGTTTAAAAAAACAAAAAAACACAGACATTAATATAATAAAGCAATTATTACACTGAAAACATAAATCTTACTAAGGCTTTCAGTCAACATACTGTATATCCCTAACTTTGAGTCACAAGAATTCGCCAAAATTGATTAAACAATTTGTTTGTGCCAAAAACACATTTACTTATAAAAGCAAGACATGAGTTCATATCTTGATTGAATCCAGGCCTTATCTCTCAGAACAGATCCAAACTCCAGCTAGATATTCTATATATTCTGAATATACTAGAGTTACGTTTATATTATATATGGGCGGCAGTTTAGTACAATGGTTAAGGAACTGGGTTTGTAATCGAAAGGTTGCAAGTTTGATTCCCAGGTAGGACACTGCCGTTGTACCCCTGAGCAAGGTACTTCACCTGCATTGCTTGAGTATATATCCAGCTGTAAATGGATACTATGTATAAATGCAAAAAAATGGCTGTAATGTATATTTAATGCTTACGTCCCAATACAAGTGTAACTGCCTTTCACATTGTTTCAGTTTCCACAATCAAATGTCCTCGCCAATGGAAATGTCCCCCCTAAAGGTCATCAGGCCATGTGTGACATGCTGTGCCTGGTGAGAGAGGAGAATTTCTGAGGGACGTTTGTGAGGTTTTACGGAAGTATGCCCCCCACTGGTTTATTAACACCAGTTACAAAGAATTACGCTCCTAACTGCAGAGTCTAGTCTATGCCATGCTTTTGTCCCTTCACAAAGCTGACTAAAGAATTTAAATTTGGGTGGGTCCTCCCCCCTTCCCCACAATATTCCTCTTACTTTTCCACTGGGTATGTGTAGCGCAGTGAGGTTGGAAGAGGTTGGAATGCATGAGCGTCATGGATTTCCTCAGGGGTAGGCAACCCTGATCCTTGAGAGCCGCAGGGTCTGCTGGTTTTTGTTTTCACCTTAAATACATAAATTACTGAGACCATGGAAACCAGGTGAAGTGAGTTAACTGTGTAATCAACTGCTTTAATGGATCAATTAAGTGGCGAGTAACAACACAAACCAGCAGACCCTGTGGCTCTCCAGGACTAGGGTTGTCTACCCCTGTCCCAGGTGAACATCTGTATCTTCTTTCAACTGTACAATTGCTTGTCTTCGTTAATCCAATTCGTGTTACATCGTCACAAACCTGCATTGTATCTATTCAATCTATTTAGGAAACTCAGTGATGACCTTATGATCATGCACTTTAAAGGGTTTGATCCCTACTTCCACTCATTTGGCTTTCTCCCCCCATCCTGTCGGACACGCAAAGCATGAGAGCAACTGGTCTTTATGTGTTTTCAGGTGTGAATGTGCTTAAATGTAGCTGAGCGCCTCTACTGAATCTGGCCCTATTTTATTCTTTTTCTCCCTTCCACTTAATTTCCCTCCTTACCCTGGCTCTGCTGTCAACTATGCATCACATGTATGCATAATGGCCTGAATTTATACTTTATGAGTCTCACATGCATGCTTAACTGTAATCATGATCTAAATGACCACCCATCAGTTCAAGTTGATCATTAAATCAGCAATGGGTTAAAACAAACAATAAAGCCGGATATATATTTTATGGACAATGTACACCCTCTTCATTTTGAGTTCCAGCTTCTACGTTCCGGCCAACAGAGTTCCCAGGGCCAAGTTTAACTTTTATAAATAGACATTCTGCTAGCTATCAGCCAGCTTAATAAACTCAATATTAACCATTCACATTTTGAATCATGTTACCATTTTATGTATTACACATTCACATATTGCTCATTTTCATCTGCAGTGCCAGGCCAGTTTTCAATCTATGTGTCACATAGTTGTGATAAAAAAACGAATATACATTACATTACATTACATTACAGTCATTTAGCAGACGCTTTTATCCAAAGCGACGTACAGTAAGTGCATATAGAAGGTCATCGAGAAAAACACACACAACAGAGAAAAAAGCACATTCTTCCCATACAGTATCATCCCATCCTACGAACACAGAGCAGACAAGTTCACAAACTGGGTAAATCATCTACTACAACATATATATTAAAATATATATAAATATAGAATACGTATATTTACCCAAACAACAGACAATGTGGTTCACAATGAAATATGAAATTATAGCATTAACACTGTTCAAATAAATTCATAGGGCAAACATAGCATAGATATGCATACATAATGTAGAGATTAATGCAGGTTGACCAAAATTTGTGCAGCAATGATACATAGTGCAGTTATCTCTTGTTGAGGTTCTGTTGGACCTAGTGATGCAATCTGACGATAGTTTGGCACATTATCGTATAGGGGCTGCTAATTTGTGGATTATTTTCTTTTTGGACTTTCCTTTTTCTTCACAATTTGAGTCTTTGCTAATTCCCAATCCTAGCATGACTCTTTGTCATCTATGACTGTGATTCTGGTGGGCAAAAAACTAGCACTAATCTCATCTGATGGTATCAAAACCAGCCGCCACCTTTTTTCACGTAGTTTGTTGTTCCTGTAACTAGGCAACGTAACACACTTGAGGAGAGCACTTTTTTCGCAGGCGCAACTAACCCAAGTGCCACATTACAAGTAGAATTTTCTAGAGAGTAATGCATGATTCACCATGCTTAAGCTGCGATTAACAATACAATGAATTGCACCTACATGCAGAACGTCCTTGTTCTGTCAAACACAAGGTCCTTCCCATTTCTCACCGCACACTGCAAGCATATGTTGGTCCAGACCCTCGCGGCCTCCTGTTTGGTCTATTACAGCGACATGCTGGCTATTATCTGGCCCCCCTGCAAATCATCAACAACTCCAGTAGTCTAACTGGACTTCAACCTGGACTTTAATCTACTATCTACATTCCTACTCATTTTCCAAGACTCCATCCATTGCACACTGTACCTATCACTTCTGCGGACTGATTCAAAAAGGATTAAATCCTATTTAATGTCTATGCCCAATTATCACTTGCAGATTGAAATGGAGCCACAGTGCTTTTGTAGTGTTCATTTGTTTATCATTTACTCATATAGTACATTTAGTACTCATATAGTGCAATTCTGCAATACAGTATGAGATGAGTTCATAGTATGTTATTTCTGAAATAGGTCATCAACAAACCGAATCCAGAAAAACAATTTTACAGAATTGCATGTTCTAAAAATATTCGAAAGGAATGCACATTTGCATGACTGAGGGATTGCAAGTTATGCAAATAATTGGTGCCATTGTAAAAAAAACTTTGTCCAAATTTAGCTGTAGATAACTGCTTTCTAAATAAGAGGCCACCATTCCTCATGTCAAAAGATCACCACCTGCTCCGGCCAACGCGCTCCAGTTGTCGCCTGTGTCAGAGGTCTTGACTCACCGGTTTGTCTTTTAATAGAATGTTCTGAATTTTACTTTGAATTATGTTTAAAAATGTAACTTCATCAATTCATATAAATAGATGAATATTGAACGGTGTTTTCTTTTTGTTGTAGTTCGGTCAATTAAATAAAACTTGAGTTCGCGACGTAATCGTTATTGTCCTTCAATGTCATATAGCCTATTTATGTAGGCTACAATGTTTACTAGGATTGTAGAAATTCCATTAAAGATATTTCAATGAGTTCAAGAACCGTTGAAATATATTCTGTTAGTCTAACTAAATTGCTGTGAAACTTAACTTTTCCCGCTTCCACGCCTACTCTAGAATAACGAATTTGGTTGGAGAAGAAAGAAGCAAAACCATACAATGGTTGTCTAATAAAAGGAAACGAAAACTGCTGTCTTGGGGCGGAAAAACTTTCACCAAACTTTCTCCCCTCCAGTTACATCCAATGAAAAAGCCAGCCTACCATGTCGACAACGCTGATTTGCTGGTTTTTCTTTCTGGCGTTCTGAATGACAGACTCGGGAACATTTTACTCTTTATTTCCAAAATCTTTCAGTGTCGATTCAGAAAGGGGGCATCACTTCTGATCAGGCTCAGTACAGGGTAGGTCAGTGGAACGGAGAGAGGGGAGAGAGCGAGAGAGAGAGGGAGAGAGGGTGCCCCATCCATGAACTAACCCCTGGAGGAGTTGACTGCAAACTTATGGCTGTATGAAAAATAACGTTATTTTCTCCTTTCTCTGGGATCTTGGCGACGAGTTCTCTCCTGATCAGAAGTTATCACACTTATTTTAATTGCTTAAATTAAGCCACAATTGCTGTGGACATTGGTGGTCATGGATACCCATATCAGATGGAAAATAAAACGGCGGATAAGGGACTTGCACCTTACTTTAGCAATAATTCTTCTCTTTGTAACTTCGCAAGCAAGTTCAGGTAAGTCCCACTCCAATCTATTGCATCCTCTATAGAATTTCTCCATGAAAAAAGTTAGAACTTCACACCGTAGAGGAAACTTGACTCTTTACTGTTCACATGGGGAACCTCGTTTACATGATTTTTTCAATGCAACTGCTTTGCAGGCTGTGCCCTTTACACAGTTTATTTTATGGAATGCATTCCATGGTCTTTTCGGTTTCCTAAGCAGATATGACGGGGCCCCTTTCTGGGCTTTTGAAGAATTGCACCACGGGTTTGTTTAATTCCAGCCCTTTTCGTTACCATAACAAATGCACTTGCATTCACCATGAGCTCTAAGTTGTCAGATGCTTCACAACCAGAGCGAAGACTTACTATTGCTGTCAGGTGAAACTAAGTTTTTTATCCTATAAACTTAAGCATGACGTTTTGTATCTTGAGTCCAAGTGACATTTGTTGCCTGCAGCAGTAGCCTACTTCCCCAAATAATTATTGCGTCCTGCACCATCTATTGTACCGATTATTTCTGGGGCACAATGAGAGTTTAATCATATTCAATGCACTTCGGCGTGTTCAGACACACGAAGCTTTGGTTTTTACGTTTTAACACTTTTCTCCTGACTGAGAGAAACAGCATTGCACAGTGAAGTGTAGCATAACATCACCCATTCTCACATACATTTTAACACCCTGGGATAGCTGGCATCCAAACGAAGAAGTTTAAACAGAAGATACAGTTTGTTATATTAAGGTGTTTTGAAAAAATGTAAATTGTATTAGAATCATGCTAAGTTATGTGGTCTCACTCAGGTGATGCGGGCAACTGGTCCACATAGGTCTCTCACCTGCTCTCCACTCAACCGCGAATTAATAAGGCATGGGCGTGGAAAAAATATACTTCGTCTGAATTTAAATTAATCTCCTCCAGTAGATTTTTTAAATAGTTTTTTTCACCAGCTTTGTTACAAACCCTAAAGTACTTTGTAAAAACTGTAGCTGTTGGAGTTTAAGATTGTATTAAGACTGCTGATTTAATAACAAATTGATTGATACCTATACTCATTGGTGTAGTGAAAGTCAACAATATGTTTTATAACTAGAGTTAAAAAGTCAACATTAAGAGTTTACAATAGGTTTCCATTAGCATCTTTAGTCGCTAAACACTTTTGAGAGGGTGGGGTGACCCCTCTTCTCCAGCTGTAGGGTGGAGACGCCGCGTGGCTGCTAGTTAGTCGAAGATGCTATGATGTTCATGGACTATTATATGGGCAAGTCGCATATTTGGCGTTTCGCCTCAACCATTTTTCTTTTATTTTCATTACATTTTCAGAATATTCTGAAGTATTATTAATGCAGTTCCACTTTAACCATTCAGTTACCGTTAAATTTAAATTAAATTTGGAAGAAATATTCCAATTCTGCCGAAGAGCAAAATAGTCGGGCTTGTATAGCTTTTCATAATGCATTTAAGACGGTGTGCTACTTTTTCTCGATATGCATTGTTCCACTTGGGGGGGGGGACACAGAGTAAAAAATCAAACAAAATTCTGTGTAAATTTGGAATTGCTGCAGCACTTCCACAATGTTTTGCCTTAATTAAGCCCACCCCGTGTTGCATCCAACTCAAAGTTCAAGCAGGATTTGGAAAGGGATCACATAACCTGTTCAAGTCTATTTGGCATGTCCTGACTCCTGGGCCTGCTGGACCTAGAGTAAGAGGCATTAGACGGAGGGTTGATAGGATCTCCTATTTCATTTGCAGGCTGTCAGGGTGGGCCTTCTTTGGGCAGTGATGTCATCTTAAGAGGTAGCCCCAGAGCAAGCCTGGGACTGGTACTGTTTTGGAATTTACCTTTATGCTGAACCAAAAAAAAAAAAAGTGTATCTATGGTTTCAAGGCTTGTGTTTACACATCGGGGTGGCCTCAGACCTGTTCCAGGGAAGCTGCCTTCTACCAGAGGATGTATCCTGAGTGCAGACATCACACTACTGACATTTGTTAATTATCTGCTTTGTATAAGAGTGGTCACCAAGGCAAAGAGGAAGGAAGTTGATAAAGCAGAGAAGAAAGCATATATTATTATTGGACAAGGCTTCAGACATGAGATACCCACTGGATTCCAGGGGCCAAATGTAGGCCTGAATACAAAGAGATAAATGTAGAATGATATGTGCTGTCCTCTCATATTTAAAGCCTGGTTATAAGGGTCCACACTCTCAAAACTTTGTAAATTCCTTAGTGCCAGGAAGAAGGGGAATGAGTCTTGATTTATGATCTTACATCCCAAGTGTAACATTGGGCGTAACATTTTTGAACGCAGTCACCGGAAATTAATTAAGATTTAAACCCAGAGTGTTTTGATCACTCATCTCAACAGCAATGCAACGAGATCAGCTGTGCGTATTTGTATGCTGAAACTGCATTGTGTGTGAATTCTATAAACAAACCAGGAAGGGAGGAACATACAAGTCACTTTCACCTGCTGTGCTACATAGTCAATTAACCACATACCTGGCATTATTGGTGGTCTGTTTGTTCCTGTGGAAGGCCCAGTTGGGGTTGAGCCCTCATGCAGACAGACATGTTGTTCTCCAAGCCTCCCCCTCACGAGTATGGAGAGCCAGAAAGGCTTCTTTGTCTCTGTGATAATGATGTGCTAGGGTATGAAAAAGATTCCCCGTGTCGTTTTTAGGTGTTACATCGCAGGAGGAGGGAGCTTCTTTCACCTCTTTATGGTTCAGGGTGGCATCCTAAGCCAGAATTTAGGACTGAGCATGTTTGTATGAGGCCTTCATGCATGCCGGGTTGAGAGACTGATTTTAGCTGGAAATAATTAATTCAGACCAAAGCGTAAGCAATAAATTACCTGCAGCATTGCGATATTTTCTGAATTATGCAGATCATTTCAATGCATTAACCTATGCACAGAATGACATTAAAAACATTTGCCATTGACTCTTTTACATTTCTAATCTGCTTGAAACCCTGACCTCTAATTTAATTATAAAGTGCTTTAATTATGAAGTGGTTGTTGAATAGTATGAGGCTTATCGTAAAAAAAGAAGAAAAAAAAACAGTTGGGAAAGATGCGCTGTGCAACAAGGCAGCTAGACATATAATTACAAATCCAATTATGTAACAGAGGTCTTGGCTTGAACAAAACTAGATGAGCTTGCATTCAGGCTTTGGATCAACTGGAAACCTTTGACCTCCAGAATTTGTCCTTTTTACAACAGATGTCATCTCCCTCAATGACCTATGGATAAATGGATAAAATATCTTCAATGTGTAAAGCAACAGTTATAATAAGAGCAAGACTATCATGCATGCTAATGTTTTACACTTTATGCAGTTCATAGTAGTTCATTTTTAATTGAATAACTACATAGTTTTGTTAAAATTTTGTTTCAACATCGGATCCTTTTATGCAAATACATTTCTGCTCATGTAGTATTACACTTGCAGGCCTTATGTATCTATGTCTATGTGTACACATTTACACACAGACAAGCCTTTATCTTGTTTATGTGATTTAAAGATGACATTTCTGATTGTGATTACTTGTGTACAGGTTACAGCTGATGCAAGTGTTCCACATGCACAATCTATGTTGCATTTCAATGAAATCTATCACTATCATGTAACATTAAAACCAAACATCCAAATATACACCGCTCCATTAAAATGTTAGCTGCTGTGAAAGGAAGTGAAGAGTTGTCAAAAAGCTACCCCGCCCCAATAGAACTTACGGCTGAAAGTACTCGTTGGATTCCAGAATGTAGTTTAAAAAGCATGCTGTATTCAGGGGTCTTGTATTACAATTCTGACCTCAGTCTTTCCAAGCCTTGAGGTCCAACATCAGTGAATAGGCATCACCACGGGCTAACCTCTTATTATATGTATTAAGTGTACTTTTGCTTTCCACCCTAATTTGAAGTGTGCAACAATGATTACAGCCCCCTTGGGGTTAGATTGAGGCCTGTTTTGTTTTTGGGAGGGAGTAAAGCCAAAATGGTTGGAACTTCATATTTATTGCATGCCATTGTGGTCTAGCTTTTGAGGTGTTGGGGCCCCCTTTTATTACGTACTGACTAAACATAGGCATGGCTGTTCCATCTGTCACCCAACCTTCTGACCGGTATAAAGGTCAGGATGACATTTGTTTTAATTGAGTTGGCACAGTGGAATTACTGTTCCCCTTATACAATTTGTACCTATGCACAACTGATATGTTTCGTACGAATAATTTAGCTACTGTAAAAGCAAAATAACTGTCACTTTTTGCCAGTAATTGCTTGTTGTTTTAAATATGGCTTTACAAGATGTCATCAGAACTCCAAGTGATTCCTGATAGTTATTTCTTATAGTCATTTTTTAATAACACTGGCCTCACTTTTAGTTGAGAGTTCAAAAGAGTTTTCAAGCCACTCTGAGCTTTGGAATCTATACAAATTCTGCCTCCAAATGCAGCTGACAGAAAAGGCAGTTATGATAACTTGGAGCATGCACATTATGTTACAGCATGTTTAACTAATTAGGTCTTTTTCTCAGAAAACAAAGGCTCTTTATTGTAACTTTTGTTTGATAAGCGTGTGACATTTTTAAGCAGGCCAGTGTCCTTTAGTACTTAAGTTGATTCTCAGTGTCTCAAAGCCATAAGCCTCTTGGCAGTCCTGCATCTCCCTCGCCTGGCCAAAATCAATGGAACCTTTTCACAAAGACGAAATGTAAGACACATTTAAATGTTTGGCTTTTTCGGTCTATTATTATTAATTAAGGAAAGGTTTTGAAATGGTCTGTGCACCCTGCCCCCTTCCTTTGCAAACACGGGCAAAAAAGGAAGCCACGACAGGGCTAGAACTGTCAAAGTAAGACTATTTTATTCATCAAATAGACTGCAATAACATTCCTTAAATACTTTGTAAATGAAACTAGGGTGGATGGACCCCTCAGCCACACCTGCGTAGGACCTTAAGGGGCGGAGTGGAAAGAAGCAAAGAGTTTCGAGAGACGTTTCTAAAATGCAGTTTTTCCTTTTAAAGAGGGAAAAATCAGATGTCGGTTGATCTCCATGGTGCTATTTCTCTGTGTCCTTGTACACATCTGGATCCGATATGAACCATTGTGCCGTCTGTTTATCTCAGAGAAATGCATTCCAGATGTTTTTATTCCACTCCTGCTGGAATGGGGACTGTGAAATAAAATACTGTTTCATTTAAAAAGAAAATACACTATTCTTCCTTATATTTTACAGAGGGTGGCTGGAAAAATACTGTGTCCCATTAAGTGAATTTGGTGAGGATTAAAGACAGGGTGCACATTTCATATAACTGCAATGCTGATTGGGGTCAAAAAACGTATATGCTTTATTTGCACATAGCGGACACTCATTATGATCTGGTCAAAGGTGAAGCACAACAACTGTAGCCATTTGAAATACATTGTTGGCTCTGGGTGGTTTCAGTAAATAAGCATTAAAGGAAGAAGAAATGTTGTCTTTGTTGATTCAAAGCCCATTTTTCTCTTCATACCCTCTCAAAATATGCACAGTGCTGCAAAAGCACGTATACTATTCATGTGAGAAAATAAATCGGTTAATATGAATTAGCCTGTATGGATACGCAAGACATTGTTTGGCAAGGAGGCTGTGAAACCAGAGATCAAGGCAAGCATGACATCATATTTGGCAGAGATGCAAAGTCTGGAAGCAGAACAGTTCATTGAAGACCCGCTGTTATGATTATAGGATGGAATTAATGTCGAGACTGGGGCTCAGATTAGTGTTCTTCGGTCTTTGTCATCTGCTGGTGAGGTTTCTATCGAAACGTCAGCTCTTCAGAACTGATCGTTTTTGTCACTGAAGTTTCTTATTGCATATCTCTGGGTGGACAGAATTCAGCGAGGAAACTGAAGTACCATTCAATCTGATAAGGGGAAATGAAAAGGCGTTTTGTGCTGGTATCGCTACTGTGTAGGAGATGGAATTCGAGCGAGTCAGACACTAGAGAGAGTCAGTGACCCCATACTTGCATGCACTGTTTAAGTTCCTGAATGGAAGCTCTATCAAAGCTAATGTGGCCACATGGGCTTATGATTCTGGATTAATTTAAAATGCATAATATTCCATTGGACCCCAATCACATGTTATAATTTTATATAAGTGCAAGCTGATGACAAAATTTGAACAAATATACATGTATATGCCTCAAAGAATCCTGATGGTCTAAAATTCCTCATTCCTCTGTCACAGAACACGTTGTGTTCTGTCAGAGATGCTAATAATATCTCACAAAAATAGCACATGGTACAAGGATTCCAAAAATACCTTAGAACTATTGACCTCTTGTCCTGTAATGTTGGTCCATTTTGCCAAGGTTATAGGTACAGTTTGGGTTTACGGAGGTCAGAGTGGGGTTTCTGGGGTTAAGAAATTCAAATGGTTAAAACTGGAAAGAAAGATTTAGCATTTTTGCACTGTTTATAACCATAGCTATTGAGTTTTGGTAAGAACTCATATGTAAACGATTAGAAGTCTTCTCAGGATTATATATCAAAGACATAATTGGACATTAAGGCCTTTGCATATTTATAAATCACCACCTGTTCTCATTTTTCATGGATCAGTGCCTATGGGAATACCATTTAAAAAGCAACACATGCAACACAAAATCCTACCCTAAATTGCCATGTCACAATGCACATTTTTGTAAATATTATATACTTGTAGCGCAGTAATTGCAGATAAATTAGGCATTAGCCCCTATCCATTTTGGAGAAAAAGGGGACTCAGTTGGTGTATATGTACCTTCTACCCAGTAATTAGATCCCTGATGGTCAAATTTGCTTGCTGAAGCATAATTGTAATATGGAAGAGCTAAGATAACTTCCTGTATTTTTCAAGAAAAGCATGCATGCATGCAGGGTCCAAAATTAACTTTTTAGCTCACCGGCCAAATGTCTGGTAGATAAAAAAATCTACCCGCCAAACATTTCTTTTACCAGCCAAAAAAGCAAACGCATACAGCCTTTATGGTGGTGAATAAAAACTGTGGTTTGAGCAGATTTTAAGCGAAACTAAAAATTTAGCCACCAATAGGAAAATGTACCCGAATTAGCGCCTGACGGGTGTTAATTTTGGACCCTGCATGGTAGACAAGCTCATAAGTCTGTGGGTTTGAATACTGAACATTTCTTTTAGTTTCAGTACCTGGTTATTGTACATTCCCTTTAAAGTACCATAGATAATATAATACTCTTTCTTTGTGTGACTGAACTTTTTTGGCATGCTGGTTAGGGCCCTGAATTTTTCCTAAACATGTGACCTGGGAACCATGTTAAGCTGTAGTTATGTCCTTATCTTCAATAAGTCATCATAGCCACTTCATTTTTAAGCAAAATGTTCTCTGTCCTTAGCATGTTTTTTTCAAACATTTGCTTGAATTTACCCTGTTGAGTGAATTGGATAATTAAAAGTTTAAAAAAAAGTTCCACTCAAGAAGCTATAGAAGCAGATAAAATATTATCAGCCTTGACTATGGTGAAGACTGGTTCTGATTGAAGAGCACACACACGGATGTTCTGTCCAGGAATTCTAGGGTTTCAACAACATGGAAACCATTACACTATTCATTATCAACATCAACAGAAGAACATGACAAATTTACCCAATAGCGCCATTTAAAATATGATATCACAAAGATATCTCAAAAAGGAGTGTTTCTCAAAAAGCAGTGAAATCAAGAAAGTGCACTCATCACTAGAAAGTCTGCTGGAATGTGGGTGTATTACAAATACGAGGCACTCTCTGGCTACCTCATGACTGTCATTTGTGTTACATTATTTTTTGATTTCCCAGATTAAGCCATACATACTAACTGTGTGTGTACGTGGGGGGCTGTGTGATGCAACTTATAACGGCTGATAAAGTCAATATTCTTAAAGCATCTTAGTTTAAGATGAATAGTAGAACAGAAGAAATGCAGAGTAACATTGGAAAATGGTGTTCTGCTGCATTGAACCCATGGAAAGCTTTACTCTAGAACATTTGACCTAGCAAAGCCACAGTATGTTATACTGGCTGATGGAATGCAGGGATATGCAGTATTTGACCAGGGGAAAAGCTCTGTGCTAGTGTATTATGGGGATGTTATAATGATGGAGCAATTCACCATTTCCATCCTCAAACCCACGGAAGACATGAGCCTTACCAGTTTGGGGGAAATTCAAGAGTGTGTGCTGTGGCCCCTGTTGCTGCCAGAAACCACTTTTCTGTTGGAGCCTTACTATTTTCATTTTATTAGCTGAATAATTACATTTCAGCTCGGTAAAACAATATGAGATGAGCGCATGCTTAGTCAGCTCCATGTTAAACCGCGTCATTAGCGCAACAGACAGTAGACAGAAGGAACACACACCACCCGTGTTAACTGTGGTTTTATAGAAAGAATAAAGTGCTCTGGCAGTGGGAGGAATGTCCAGCCTAAACGTATGAGGCTGGGGCACGGATGGGGTGATGTAAACGGATGCTGCAAGGGGGCTAGTGGAATAATTCTCCTCAGTGTATTTGCAACACTGCTTTGCTTACTGTAAGAATACGCCTGTTCATTTTCATGCCGAATGCACAGTTAAGAAGATAAACTACAGGCTATGCTTATGCTTGCTAGCAGTGTATCATGTATGATATACTTTTCCTACATGGGCTGCCAACTCTAACTTGTGAGGGTTTTCATACGGTGAACAAGCTGTGTACTTAAGCAAATCTTCTTCCATTGGCTCTTCACCAGTCTTATATGCAGCCAGTGATCTGAGTGTAGTTGATGAAGTGATCAATGCTAGCTTTGTGCTTGATGAAAAGTCCTGTCATGACCTTGGCAAGGTCATCAAAAAGCAGTGAAAGTGGTGGGTAATTGAAGGCCCGGGTCCTTCTTCGTATGTCAGGTGATCATTATGTGCCTCCCACCTCATTTTGGGTCAGAGTCACCAGCCCCCTTCACAGTGGAAAGGATGAGTGCCACAGAGAAGAACAACCAACGATCCCAGAAACTGGGACAGGAAGTGGTTTCCAAGGAGATGAGGGTGAGAGTTCCAAGGCTTCCAAAGAGTTCCAAGGGGACCTCCCAGAGAGATCTGGTGTGAAGATTACGGCTGTAGACTGACCGGTGTTTGGCCTCTTCACCTTGAAATTACATTACATTATAGGCATTTAGCAGACGCTCTTATCCAGAGCGACTTACACAGCATTTTTTTTTTGCATTTATACATAGTATCCATTTTACAGCTGGATATATACTGAAGCAATTCAGGTGAAGTACCTTGCTCAGGGGTACAACGGCAGTGTCCTACGTGGGATTCGAACCTGCGACCTTTCGGTTACAAACTCAGTTCCTTAACCACTGTACTACACTGCCGCCCGAAATAATACAGGATTACATTTAGAGAATAAAGTGTGTGAACATAATAAATTGTGCATTTTAGAGGACACACTTACTGTGTGAAAGCTGTGTTCAGTGTGTCGTGTGTTCTGGGAATTCCACTATATGGAGGGAGCCAGATGGTTCTTAATCTCATGATGTTTAGGCAGATTCGGTAAAAAAATAGTTGCAGCCTGCGGAAGTAGAAATGCCGTGTTGTGTATTATCACCGACAGCCGTCGCCTCACCATCTATAGCTGGTTACAGAAGCAGTGGGCGGCAGCCATTTCCCCCTCTGTGTCAGGACAGTGAAGTCTTTGAACCAAGAGGGGGCTTACCAGGACCAAAGCCTTCTGCTCTCTCTGTGTTGCTTTGAACGGGGGGTGCAGTATTGGGTCTTCCCTCTCTCACTTACACTGGGCTGAGAATTGTGGAGATGTTTGAAACGTGGGGAATGTCTGAGGACCGTAGATGTGGTTGGGGCCGTGCACATTTTTTCTAGTATTAAGAAAACGTAAATGTAGTTATGTGTGATGCATGTCATTTGTTGGCCAGTCTGACCAACATCTTTATCTTTTTCATAAAGGCCATACAGTTTAATTACATACATACAGCTTGATAAAGTGGCATTTTTAATAGCCCTCCTAACACTCACACACGTGCACACACACACACACACACACACACACACACACACACACACACACACACACACACTTAAAGCCGCTTTTACCGACACGTTTGAGTGGCACACACATCAAACAGCAGAAAATAATGCAGAACGAGTTTGCATTTGTCACACGGTCAGGAACATAAGCAGGCTGCAATTTATCCTTCTACTTTGAAAGCCACCTTTCATTCTAACTTATGTTCCCTTAAAAACAGTGATACCATAGTGCATGCAAAAGAAAACAGTGTTTAATCGATTATGGCGCCTTTTTGAAATGAACCCAGAAAAGAAAAACACCCGGATTTCCTGCAGAAATGCAATCTCTGAATCAATCAGGGTGAATTGGACGTGTATTTGATGGGCTTTTGCCCCCTGTGCTTGGGCAGTCTACTGCTGCAGGATGTAGTGGCACAAAATGTTTCTGAAAATGCATGTGCAAGTGACACAACTGAATCCTGATAAATGCAAATGTGTTCTGAGAAATGTGTATGCATTAAACACACTGGACTTGGGGGGGGGGTTATGGTAGTCTGCACAAACACCAGGATTTAAGTGGATTTTCATTAGACCCCAAGTGTGCAGTCTTCTGTCGACAACCCTATTTGCCTTTAAGCTTGGCCATTAACTAAGGCCGTCTGTGAGCTGCTATTGGAGGTGCACTAGGGAGGTCAGGTCTTGGTCTACTTTTAGACTCCTAGACATGCATTTTTTCTCCATTTCTCCACCAATTTCAGCTTTTTTGTATTTTTGCATTATGTAAATGCAGGTGAACCTGATAATGACTCATTTGCTTAACATAAATAACATATATGTATGTGTAGCATTATATGAATCTGAGTTAAATTAACCAATTAAGTTTTTCACAGTATTTACCAATTAGAATATAGTTTATCCAAAATAAGAACACTGGAATATGTTCAAGCTAAATTGCTAATTTCATGAAGAACTTTTATTGTACGTGCTGTCAAGAACCAGGGGTATGGATCTATAGCCACGATAAAGCTAGCATTGCTAAAGCCTCCACCTTCCCTTCCTGTTCAAGTAGAGTGTTGTCATGCTGGGACAGAGAGCTCGAGATACACTCTCTGTGCTGTTTATTGACATTGTGTGCAGTGATGCTGAACTGTGACTGGGAAAAATGGAGAATGGAATACTAAATGCCAAGGAGGTTATTGGTAGAGAGCAGATAAGAAAAAAACATGAGAGGAAGAGAAGAAGAGGGAGGGAGAATCTGTGTGTGTGTGTGTGTGTGTGTGTGTGTGTGTGTGTGTGTGTGTGAGAGAGAGAGAGAGAGAGAGAGAGAGAGATAGAGAGAGACAGAGAGAAACAAAGAGAGAGAGAGCGAGACAGAGAGAGAGAGAGAGAGAGAGAAAATGCCTTTCTGTCTCATGAGTGTAGTTTCTCTGGAGTCGAGCTGTAAACTAAGCATTAAAAACAGTGCCTGAGTCAGTTTTTCCATTTGAGTCTGCACCGGCAGAAAGTGATTTATCTCCACTTGCCACACTTGCCTGCTCCGGCAGACACTGATTTATCTCTACTTGCCACACTTGCCTGCTCAAGCTCACAGCACAGACAATGAAGTAAACCATCTGCTTTCTCTCCTTTTAGAATAATAAGCACAGATGACATCAGATGAACTGGGATTGAATGCAAAAGATATTTTTTCCTTTACTAAACACCATTTTATGAGTGTGTGTGATGTGTGGGTGTGGTGTGTGTTTGTCGATGTGTGTGTGTTTGTGAGAGAAAGTGAGAGAGAGAGAGAGATCAAGTGGCCATATTTAAATAGAAATGATCCACAATTTGCTTGGTTTTTGGGTACTCTAATTTTTATAGTGGGGTACGGACCATTTTGACAAAATTATTTAATTTAAATAATAAATAAGTACAATTTTAAAAAGTAAATGCATGGATAAATAAAAAAATGTTTTCAGCAGTAAAATTTCCCTAGGGCATCACTGTAAATGAGAAATGTGTTTTTGATTTACCTTGTTGCTTAAATAAAGTTAAATAAATAAATACTCACAAAATATATGATATACTTAATATTTTAATAAGGTGAGGATCTAAAAGCAAGTTTGGTGGCTTTGTTATGTGTTTGTTATGTTTGAAAGTTGCAAATTTTCTGAAGGTCGTAAAAAAAATAATTCCTGTCGGAAATAAATATTATTAGTTAAATATTACAGAATTTTTTGTTTTTTTGTTTTTGTTTGTGTGTAAATGTTAAAAGAATTTGTATGACTATAACTAGTGTCAAGTATACTTCTGTAAGGGGTGGGGGGATTCTGGGAAGGGAAAATCTGGAAATCTGGTCTTGTCCAAGTTTGGCTCCTTTTTTCTTGCTCACAGAAATATAGAGCATTTTCAAGTGAAGTATGAAGTTACTTTTACATATTAAAACATCCCAAAACAACATAAATATATTTCATGTGTGTGTGTGTGTGTGGGGGGGGGGAGGTTTTCCCCTCTGGTTTCCAAAAGCGTCTTTTTCCGACAAAAGCGGATGAGATCGGCGTACAGTAAAAAAAACTCACTTATCAGGGAATAGTGATGCAAGCTGGGGAAAGATGTGCTTCCTATTTTTGGTGTCCACGTTTCCATTTCCCAACGACCCATGGTTGACAGTTTGTCTGCTAATTACTCGTTGTCCTCAGCGCAGGGTCAAGTATGTACAAAAATAGTCTAAAAAAGTATGTCTAAAAAAAGAAAGCAAAACATGAGGAAGAAAGAGCACAGGAATGAAGAATGTTAATCCTGTTTCATAAAAAAAATTATTCTATGGATTTGCCCCCCACAGCTCATAACTGTCCAGCCTGGTGATGGTGAATTGAGTCGTTTGACTGGGGTGAAGAGGTTTGGGGCAGCCCTGGCACCCAGCCTAAACACGATTAGAAATCTCGCATCATTGCTACTGAGAGAGAGATAGAGAGAGAGAGAGATTGGGGGGTGGGGCTTTCCTGGATTGTTGTATCCTTTACGCTATTCCTGCGGATATATATATATTAGGAATTGGTTATTTAATCCCATCAGACTGGGTTTGTGAGGGTTTGCGAGTGCGACATATGATACCAGACTGCTGATTCAAAACTCATTTTTAGTTAAAGGAATTAAATCTAATTTGAGAGTTACAGTAGTTCCACCCAGTGAGGCTGTAATATAACATTGTCTCTCCGAAGCAAAACCACAGAATAGGGAATATACTGTATGTCTGTAGAACATGTTCAGAGGAACCTCATTTTCATGTCTGGCTGGAGTTATCATTTGCCTCAGATTGTGACCAGATGATGGTTAACTAATATGGCTGTTAAAAGAAAAGAATTGCTTCCACCCAGACAATTAAGTTGGGAAAAAAATAAAATAATAAAAACAGACATCGGTGCTTGATTGAGGTTGTCTGGGAGGGACATTAAGGTCTGATTGAGCCTGTCTGAGAAGAATACATTTAGGATTGATTGAGGTGGCCTGGGACTGCAGAGTGGATGATGTTGACAAGATTGAGAGTTCCTTGGGTTCTGTAGGAAACATCAGAGCTGGAATGAGACTGTCTGGAGCTGCCACAGTAAAGTGCTGCATGCGCCCATGGCCCTGTGGCTGTTTTGATGTGCCAGTCCATCAGTGCTTAAGAGTCTCTTGTAGCTGTGGGATGGGACATGTAATTAAGACTTGGCAGCAAGAGATCGAGTCCTCTGTGTTGTGGCCTTGTTGCAGACTGTACCATGTAGAACCAACAACGGAGAGAGAGAGAGAGCAAGAGAGTACATGGGGGGCATGCGTTCGCTGTTTTGCAACAGGGTCATAGGTTTACGACTGTCAAATATTTTCTATTGTGATTATAGAACTCATTTTTGGCTGTTCAATTATAATATCTGTGAAGCTGCCGATAAAAGGAACCGGTCACATTTATGACTAAATTGTCAGAGAACATTTTACATTTGTCCACCTTCAGCATTCACTTTTGCTTTTCCAAAAGCTCAGTTCAGTGATTTACTGCTGTGGCAGGCAGTCCTTCTGCTGACATGCAGCATTAGCTGTGGTAGTCACTGTGTGTTTTTAAGAGAAATGTTAGCTGTTGTGAGGCAAACTTTTTTCCCGCAGACTTGCTCTCTCGAGAGCCAGTAGGCAAACATTTCATCTTAACAAGGCGGAATTAACGGTCGCACGTTTAGGCAGTGCTGTGGCTCAGGGCTGACTCCCATGCCCCGTGGGGAAGTTAGCCCTTCCTGAGCCAGCTTTTGAGCGGCACACCGTAAAAATGGTCTAAGGACAATCGACAAGAATGCCCAAGGTCAGGAAAATGTTAGAAAAGCAGCGTCAGTTGGAGTGTCCATCAGAGGGAGGGGAAAAAGAGCACCACGCCTCATGTGTGAAACAGATTCCTGAGCGACCGATTCCCAGGCTTCAGTGATGTCATGGGGGGTGTGTTTTGTACTGTCATGGCACAGGGAGGAGACATAGTAAAATGGAGGAACACTGGAGTGACAGTCTTGAAAAGGTGATGCTTAATGTTCTGGTCCATTCTCCAAATGGGCCGGCTGCCTGGATCAGCGGATTTTTTTGTTCTTGGCCGAGAGTGCCATAACCGGATCGCACGCTCTCAGGGAGGTTCCTCAGACGCGAAAGAATAGTTACTCTGTTCCAGTCCATCAGAAAGTCTTGTTTCCCTTTCTAAATCCTCCAAAATGAAAGTAAGCTTAGGGGGAGTGGTATGAAATATATCCAAATCTGCAGGTCGTCACTTTTATTTTTTTCATTTATCCTTTATTTTACCAGAAAACTCCTGTGAGTTTGAAATCTCTTTTTACAAGAGGCACCTGAATAATCACTGCTGCGGGGAAAAGAAATGACTTGGACACATTATTACAAAAAAGGAGGAGAGGAGTCTGTTCCAACATTAGCAATCTTAAAACATTAGGATCCAGCGCTGGAATCCCTGTAGTATATCTGCATACAAACGCACACAAAGCAAGCAGATGCATAAACAAAAGCATACGCGGATACGACCATTCACACACGTAGACATTGAATCGGTTCAGCATGAATCGGTTCAGCTTGTCCCTGTACAGCCAAGCCAAACTAACAGCTCACCCACCCACACTACTGCTTGCCTGGCCTCCCACCTCCCAAAACATCCCTGATCCCTGATTTCTGCATTGTGTTTGCATTGTAAGTCACCGGACAAGAGCATCTGCTCAATTCCAGTATGCAGAGAGTCCACTCCATTTTGAATTAATTTTACTATGTAGCCTACTGTCTCTCAAGTCACCTACATCAATCTTCTTCCCCCATCACCAACACTGAGGTGAATGTGAAAAACATGTGGTCAGTTAAGGTCCAAAGAGCCACATGACATGCACCGCTTATAAGTATAGTCCCTGGCAGTGTGGCTTCTTGGTATATTGAGAACCAAAGTGAGACTGACAATTATTGGAAGTTGTTCGCTGTGCTTAGTTAGGGGTATGACTTTTTCAGTGGATATGAATATAGTATATGCCTTTCCCGTATCTATGTTGAGCTACGAGGCTGACACAGAAGCTGTGATTTGCACTGAGATATTATGTATTTAGCTTGCGCATTATTTATTTTCCAACATTGTTTATTTGCCTGCTTCCTGATCTATATTCCACATGTTGCATTGCTGTTTGCATTGCTGTCAATGTAAACTTTGGAATAGTTTTGAGATTTAATCAATTGTTGTATCAGCAACTGTATCACACACACTTTGGAGTTTGGTGTTTTTTAAATCTGCCTTTGCGCGATAAGACACTAGCCCTATCTATTTTTACAGAAGAGGCATTCATATTCTGGTACAGGCTGATTTTATTGGATCATGAACCCTGTGATGTTTATGCTGGTGAGTGAATCTAGCATGAGTGTGGAGAGATTGTAGTTAGTTCACAAGTTTTTAGTCAAGCATTTCATAAGGGAATTATTAAAGGAGCTGTGGCAGTATATTTAGTCAATAAGCAGGCTCAAAAAACATGTTTTGGCCATCAACTCAAATCAGGAATAGTGTGAAGGATACAAAAATCCAGGAAAGCCCCACCCCCTAAGCTCTCTCGCTCTCTCTCTCTCTCTCTCTCTCTCTCTCTCTCTCTCTCTCTCTCTTTCTCACTCGCATACACTCTGTCAGTTACTCTCGGTGTTGTATGGAGTGAACAAATGGCTTGGCTACATTCCTGTGCTGGAAGGGATCTAGTCCTGCCCCCCCCTCCCTCCCTCCTGGAAGTCCTAATTGCCCTTCTTCCTCCTCATTGGCCAGCACTGACCCGGAGGAGGATGAGCAGATATCCCCTCAGCCCAGCAGGTCGGTGGAGCAGCTCGGGCCTAGGAGGGGATGTGGAGGTCCTCACGCTTCCGCGGTTTGCATGCCCCCCTGCCAGGGAGAGGGGCGGCTGTGATAACTCTCTGTGCCGGGAGAGAGCTACGGCTCGCAGGCAAAGAGAGCTGATCAAAGCGGCCTGACATCCCTCGCTCCAGTGGACAACGTCAACACAAGATTTTTCCAGTGACTTAGCGGAGGAGGGCGAGGGTGGAAAGGGGCGGGTAAAAGTGGAGAAGAAAATTGAGAAAAATAGAAAGGGGGAAAGGGAAGGAGGGGATAGAAGAGGGACGAATGAAAAGAGGAAAAAGGCACAAAAAAAGGGAGAAGGAGAGAAGGCAAGTCAGGTGGCTCCCATTTTTTCTGAAGCTGCTGATCTTGATTGGATTACATTGTGTTGAGGAAGATTAGTAAAACAAACTGCCCTGACCCAAGGTCACGTACACAGTTTTTTGTTGGAGCTCATCATCCAATACGACATCTACACGCATCCTAGTATTTTTTATTTATCTTAGTCAAAAAAGTCAGGTTATTCCTGCAGGAATTGTCATTAATTCTGAATACCTGCCTACTTGGAAACAATGACCAATAATTTCATATATACAGCTCATTTGAATTATACATTTAGCATGCACATATTCTTATGAAGGATTTAGCTTTTTCTCTTGGCTGTACCTCATCGCAATATTGAAGAGTAGAATCAGGTGCCGCAAAAGCCATAGCTCCAGACACGAGGGACTGAGTAAAGTTGGACTTCACTGAGCATTGGCTTTAAACTTTAGGTTTGTTAAATCTATTAAGTGTAGCAACAGTATTTTACGTGGCAACTTTTGTCTTATACACATATAATGAGTAACCCAGGAATTATTGACACCCCCCCATCCCATCCCATCCCATCCCATTCCCCCTAACCCAGCCCCACCCAGGCTCAGAGCTCAAAAATGAGTGCACAGGCTCATGGGGTCAGAGGTCAATGCTGCTGGTTCCTGTCCTGGATGTGACTCCTGCGCCTTGGCTTGTGAACAGGGGCCTCTGGCACGAGGATCCCATCCAGGAGAATCAGCTCAGCAGCCGCTCACTGACACAACCCATCAATCAGCCACTCTGTTGGCTGGGCTCTGTAATTAGCGCCAAAGAGACAGCCTTATGAGGTTGGGGGCGGTGAGACGTTAGCCCTGTAGCAGCTTTGAGTAATTACCAACCCTCGATCCACTTCATGGTCCCGTTTGAACATCCACCTTCACTGGGCCACCTCCTTTTATGGAGATGGAGAACCCACAGACCAGAGAATGGTGGGTGGGCGGTGTGATGGAGCTACATGGTGCAGTAACGGTCTAAATGCACAATTATACTCTGTTAATTTACCGAGCCAGCACCACTGCAAGTTCTCCGGCTCTTTTTTGCACCATAATTTAAGTTCTGTTACATAAGGCATGATGTGTGGGTGCATGAGCTTGGGGGTAATTATGATATACTGTCATGCCTGTAGTATTTTTAACCGTTAAAAGCTGCATTTAATGTCAGACACTGAAACAAATGACTCCTGCTTTGGGGATGATCTGTGATTTATCAGTAGGCTATAGAAGTTGTGTTGACTGTACCTTGTGGACAGAGCGGTTCTATTGTGAAATACCGAGTGCACATCTCCCCGCAGTGCAATAAATAGGAAGGGTCCTTTTTGTGATCCAGTGCCAGATGCCCTGCCAAATTAGAAAGTTTGCTTGACTACTTGTGTTATCCAATAAGTTCACAGCTCCAAAGAGTCTAAACATATTATTTAAGGGCAATTACACTGAACTGTGCTTAACTGAGCTTATTTAAGGACTGTTCTGTTCTGTTCTGTTCTGTTTCAATCTGTCAGTTTGTAGAACGCAGGTGGACTATAGTACCTTGATTGACCAGAGGGGCTAGTCCTGTACAGTCTGGCTGTGTAAAGCTGCAGACAATGGCCACAGGTCAGAATTTTATAACAGATTATGGGTCATTTCACTACCCTTGAACTCTAGCGAATGTTCTAGCAAGACCAGCCCCCTGGTCAAGTCTTTTCTGTACGAGTTCGGACTTTTTTGATACATATCAAGACTTGTGTCCACATTTTCATGCATCTGTGATATTAGGATCTTTGGCAGACTTCCTGTCTACTATAATTTCTTTGGAATTTTCAAACCAAATTCCATGTAAATATAACTGATTCTGATATGTGGCCTGCTGTGTCCAGCTGTTGAGACTTGTATGTATTTTTTGTTCGTATTGAGTTTTCTGACCCTCCAATGGCGGACAGCGGTAAATACGAAAAAAACGGTTCTTTCTGAATAGAAGCAGAGCAATACTGGCTCCGGGTGCAGGTACTGCTGTTTGAATCTCTGTAGAGAGAGTATACCTCTCACAGCTGCAATCTTCTTTAAACTACACCGTGCTTGTGCATATGTGTGCAAGCACGCGTGTGTGTGTTGGGGGAGGGGCACTGCTGTATTTAAGACTGTGCGTGTTCACAGGAAGGGAGGTCATTTCCCAAGCATTTAAAGTGTTTAATAAGGGGTCACTGAAGTTCAGTGGACAGCACTCGCAGCCCTATGCATCAGTATACTCTGCCCATTGTGGTGGCTGTGGTGCAGCCCTGGGTGAAATGCGCCAAGCCTCGTCTGTCTTTGGTGGTGTTCCTTGCTGCGCTGCGGCATGCATTTACCATCGGCGTTATGTCTGTGGGTTACCCGGGAGACGGGAACTGCAAGCCTGGCAGATTTGGGTAAATGCTGTGGTTGCGCAGGGGTGTGATGAGATGGATTTCGTAGGTATGCTGGTTGCCATGGAAACCGCAGACCAGGCAGAGAACCAGGACAGAGTAGATATGGAATTAAAATAACTAGAAAGTGCATCCTGTCCTGAACATTATTTCTCAAAACACATCTTTGTAAGTTCAATTTTATTTACGGTATAAATCGCTGGGATGGGGAGAAAGCCTCCTTCCCAGTTATGGGTCGGCAGATTTAAGGTGAATTAGGTCGCTTTTGCGCATCAGTTTAAAAATGACTTGGAATCTTCTATATTTTCATTGGTATACAGTAGACAAACAGGTTTAGTTCACACGCTGAAATCGCCAGCCATTTTAACATAGCATTTATTCTTTCTGTCAAAACTGCACAAAAGTTGTCCTCTAAATCACAGACATGTTTGTATGGGCTTTCCAAACAGGAGATGATTCATAGTGTTTTAAATACAAAGCAAAATGGAGATTAATGGATGAAACATGCATTGTATTGTTCATTTCCTGACACTGTACTGATTTTTGTTTTAATTATTTGAATACGACACCTATTCTTCAGCTTGTGATTGTAAAAAAAAATATTAAAATGTTTTAAAGGTGGATAAACTTACTGTTTTTTCACAATTGAACTTCTGAAGTATGCTTTTATCTTCAATTGTATCCAGCTGTTCTTTATCACATAACAGGAATACATCTTATATGTTAGTGAAATGATTCTCGACTTTGTCCTCATAGCGATTCCCCAGCCAATTGACAGTATTGTCCCCCTAAAGATCTTAATGGTCATTATGCTGGTAGACGCTGGACAATGTGTCTGTTCTTAAAATGAGGACGTAGGAAAATGGAGACCGCAGACTCATTTGGTCAGGGGGGGGTGGCTTGAATCACAGCATTGCAAGCATTCTTTCCTTCGTCTAAAATCCCACACATTCCCTCTGAATCCCATACTCTGATATGAGTGGATGATCACACTGTCCTACAAAAGTATTTAACGGATGAAATTTAGGACAACTCCACACGGCAGTCTGTACAATACACTGCATGTCTGTGCAGATATTTGCTGTGTTGAAACATCAGTCTGCCTTATTTGTCCCTGTTCTATTAAATTAAGTTTAATATGTGTGTGTGTGTGTGTGTGTGTGTGTGTGTGTGTGCGTGCATGTGTATTCATATGTGTGTATATTTTCACATTCATTTTCTACGTATTGTAATTTTTGTATTTTAGTTCTGGGAAGCACAGTTTTCAGAACTGACAGCATTGTCGGTGAACGTACAATAATTATTAGCAAACCAGCGGTAGTGTAACATATGGCACCAGTTCTGGTTGCTTTTAGGTCATAGCTCTTGACTTTTGTTCTTCATTGTTAGATGATGACGAGCCGACCTGATTTTAATTGCTTTCACATCAACATGAGTGTACCTTTAATGAGATCCAGATGGAGGGGATTGGACGTCAGTGAAAGCGTCCCTGTGTCCCGGACCCTGAGAACATACAGATCCCACCCCCCGCCCCCAACCCCCTGTGTTTCAGTGGCAGGAGGGGGGGGGGGGGGTGTCCTCAATTGAAAGCTGTTCTCTAACCAGACTCATTTTCTGTGTGTGTGGTCTCAGCTCCCAGACACCCGATCCCGTCTACCTGTGTTTGTGACTTTTACACCCGCCCCTTCAGGAAAATGTGCGATATGTGTTTGAGGGGCGGCTTTTTCAGGCTCGCTGCCGCGTATGAGAGCAGTGCAGGAATGCTCTGCACTGCATAGCCAGTAGCCGGGCTACAAGTAAAAAAAAAAATGTTTTTTTTTGTTTTTTTAATCATATTTTTTTAAATACCTCAGCACGGTTTTCAGATTGAAAGCGCATCCCAGAGGGGAACGGTTTCCTGTCTGGCCCGCCACTGTCATCGTTCCTTTGCTTATTTTCTCAGTTAGCTGGGAAAGTATGGATCAGATAAACACCTGCGTGTCACTGAATGCTATGGGCTGGTCATGCAGGGGAGCTTGATGTCCAGTCCTAAACAATGCTAAATGTATCTGTTCTGCCATAACTGCCCACCAGCTCGGAGAGAGGTATAGAGGGTGGTGCTGGAGCGCTTCCACAATGCAGTAGCCTGCTTCTGACAGATGCATTCCTAATTTAGGGCGGTCAGTAATCACTCTGCAGAGGCGCTGTTGAAAAGCTAGTGAGATTAGAGGAAAGACACACTGATAAAGGAGGGAGCTAATGAGCAGGTTAGGAGATGAGCGCTTTAAGGGGAATGGGGATGAGCGCCGACTTATCAGAGATTTAATCTGGCTGCCCAGTGTCATGCATGCACCCAGCAGTCCCTGCTGTGTAGAGTATCAGGCCTGTCATTGTACCAGACTGTCATCCTGGACTTGTGGTGCTCGCGATGAATATGACAGAAATAGCTGAATTTCTAACGTTTCTCATTTTTTTCTCTCCTTACAGTTGAACCCGCCGATCTCCTGAAGATATTAGATTTCCAAAGTTTACCAGAAGGTGTAACGAAAACGACAGGTTTTTGTACGCACAGGAAGCACACAAAAGGACCGGATGTGGCTTATAGAGTATCCAAAGAAGCCCAGCTCAGCGCACCCACCAAACAGCTGTACCCTGGTGAGTACCCAAATTCCCTTCCTTATGATTATCTTTAGGAATATACAAACCTGAAGGGGAATATGCCCTCTTACATGTGCCACTATCTCCTCAAAACATTGTACTGCACACTGACACAAGTCTCTTCTGACTGGCAACATTCTGTCTCACAGCAAGCATTGAAAAATACAAACCAGCGGTTTGCCACATCGAGATCCCCTTTAGGTGGGCCTCTAGTGGCCAAAAGCTGAACAACACCAGGCTGAACTGACATACATCACTGTTAAATAAAAGCATTTCTAAAATGTAGTTCAGTTTGTTTTCTTGTGGTCACCATGGTTAGGAATTTTATAACACATCTATCAGAATAAAACCTGGAATAAGAAAAAGTATTTTATCTGGGGTTTTTTTTTTTTTTTTTACTGATTGTGTGAATCAGGGATAACCTCTTTGTTTTAGATGCAGTCACAGCTGAGATGAAGCCACAAAATAGTGCATTAACTTTGCAATTATTTCATATAATTTCCGTATGGCTCTGAACCAAAATGTCACCACAACGTACCTGGAATGTTTAATCGCAGATTCAAACATAAATTATTCTAATTGCTAATTTCCTGAACAGTTAAATTTGAGGACTTCACAGGTACTGACCCATTGATGATGGTCCTATTCTATATTTGAATTTGACTGTTTTGCCTTTACTTGGCAGGAAAGTCCCAGTGAAGTGTAAAATGGCTAGGACTTCTTTTATGATATCTCCACGTGGTCTGTTATTGAACTAGTAATTACATTATACTGTCAACTGGTGCACTAATCTTTCATAGACTAATCTTTCCGACAATCTCCCTTCCCACCTCCAGTTGGCCCACCGCCCCACACTGCCTAATAATTTTCCATTTGAACTCGTTTAACAACTGCTCATTTAATGAAACACCTTTTTTTAGTCTGCACATTTTATGAGACACTACAACTGACTCATACTGAGCACAGTGTAATCACATCAGTATTGCTTTACAAAGGTCTTGTTGTTCGGTTTTAACTCCACTGAGAAAATCTTGTCCAAGGTATCTCAAAACCCAAACCTTTCCTGCAGAACAGATCAAAATAGACATGCAACAGGAATAATGACTTATCTATTGATATAGCTGAATTTGTGATACTCTATAATACAAATCTATCACAAAGATTAAAATCAGCTCCTGACTGTCAGTTTGGGACCACTGGCCTTTGAGGCAGGGACTACAGTGCACAGCTGCGATGTGGTGGGAATATTCTAGTGTAAATCCATTATTCTTTTTACATCAGCCTCATCTAGCCACATCTGCATTGAATAAAATCTGTGTTCTTTTGGTTTCTGATTCAACTCCACACCCCCTCCCTTCCCCCCACCCAAAAAAAAGAAGGAAAAGGACACGTAGAGGCAAACTACTTTTTTCCCTTTTTGGATCTGGAGCAGAATAAATAGTCGCACATTAAGAGCGATTGGAAGACCATGAGGAGGGAGGTTAAGGGGGTGTCTGTGCCGTTGGGCTGACGTGGCTGCGGATCTCCGTGCTGAGCATGCTCCACAGCTGCGGTCTCCTCTCCCCCTTAAGTCCTCTTTTTCTCAATATGTCCTCTCCACCTCTTTCGCTGCCTTTTTTCACTCAGTCTCCTCTTTCCTCCCACCCTGTCGTCTCCTTTCTTTCTCTCCCTTTTTTCTCGGTTTGTACCGTCCGCATTTCCTCTCTCTTCTCTCGCACGCTCCCTTCCTCCCGCTCTGTTTCTCTTTTCTAAATTGCCTCCATACTCTATTTCTCTCTTGCTCTTTGTTTGTTCTCCCTCCTTCGGTCTCTTTTGTCTTTTGCTTTGTCAGTCTTTGTCAGTCTTCATCACATCTGTAACAGTTGGATTACGCTTTCCCTTAGTGCCTTGTTGCAAATATTTGAGGTATATTGATTTCAACCCCCGGAAAAACAATGTGTCCTTTTTACACCAAGGAATTAAAATAGAGAAAGAGCAATCCACACAAGTAATTCTGACTGAAAAATCTAAATGGGTCAGCTGCCAAATTTGTGAAAAATGTGATAACAAAATATGTCACTGAAGAATATGATGTTGTGCAGGGCTCTACAGGCATTTGATAAAAAATTTTTTACATCACATGATTTTTTTTTATTAATGAGTTGGTAATTTTTTTACTGTGCAGTTAAGGGGTATAGCTGTCTAAGTGGACTCTGTATTTTTCATTTACATATCTCCATATACTCTACACAGATTACTATTTCCTCTCAGTAATGTATGCCAGGAGAGATGTTGGAGGTATGTTGTTTATTGTTCCCTCTGCCTGACCTCCATTTTGTTTAGCACTAACAGCATTTTGGTGCCCTCGAGATATGCAGGTCAATAGCCATTGCTGAGCCTGATTACTTTGTGTCTAGGCAACTGGACAAACTGTTATGAGGGTTGACTCATCCCAGAGAAAATGATCGCGCTCTTGTCTCTTGTCTCTCTCTGTCAGCACTGGCACTTGATTCATTGTTTCTCATTATGTAAAGCAAATAAATATGCAAGATAATAATAATAATAATAATAATAATAGTATAGTAGTACTAATAATAATAATAATAATAATGATAAATTAAAGCTTAATCCTGTAGACATCTGCAAAATGTCTTTCTCATAATGATATTCAAGAGATAAATTGAGCAAAAAGTACAATTTAGAGAAACCGCATTGCTTTGAGATTTAACCAAGAGATTAGACATGCGATGTCAACACTCTGTGACTTGTGAAGGAGTTATATTATCGGGTAACCTCCCCACTAGACAACACTGCCAGTCACTTGTTGTTACTGTGTTTCACTCCCCCATCTGCCAAGGATTCAAACCTTTGCCAGTGGTTAACATTCAGGCGTATTGTGGCCCCTCAGCCATATGGCTGGAGGCATAGCTTCAAGAATAAAAAAGAAAGAAAAAAAACCCTTCTAGTTAATGTTTTCCAGAAGGCAGTGAGTGAGGTCATTTATTATATTTTAATAGTTTTTTCTCTCTTTTTGCTACTCTGCTAGTACAGTCCAGATCTCTGTTTCTAATTACTGCTGGTAGACAAGACGGCCATTTTGCGGCCTCCTATCCCCTGTCCACAGTAACATTGAATGATAAATTTTTCTGTAGGGGACACTGTTCCTAAAGGGACAATGATTCATACCCATCTCTTATCATAAAGTTCAAGAGCAAGTTTAGTTCCCTCCATCTATCCTAGGGGAGTCATGATGCGTGTGTACTTGTGTCCGTTGTGCTCAGGGACCTTATGTCAGACACAAAAACCGAATAAAAGGTAAAAAAATAAATAATAAAATTGGAATGCTTACCCCTTACATAATATACTTTTTGGAGTCAACCATTCTGCTGAAAATGTAGAGGCTCGGACATGCAATCATTAAGAAAACATTTGGAAGAAATGAATCATTCCAAGCACTGAGACCACGCAGGAATGTGGGAAGAGCGGTCCGCTGCTTCCACTGCTGAAGTACTGATAGGAGTGCTTTATTCGATTGTTACACTTCAATTCTCCTCGGAAAAAATTGTTCAAGCTTTTCTCCTGTGGAGAGTTCAATGGGCGAGTGGACTGCAGTAGCCTGTAAGCAGCACATTTCTGATTGGGAAGAGCAATGCTGTGGACGCCATTTAGAACAAATTACAAATCTGATCAATTTTCATGGTAAATTGAAGTTTCTCTATTTCACTCAATGTAAAGAGTGCACCTGTCCATGTGCAGCCATCTCTTATGAGTATGTCTCCCCTCTCTCTGAGTATGTCTCCCCTCTCTTACTGTATCTGAGTATGTCTCCCCTCTCTCTGAGTATGTCTCCCCTCTCTTACTGTATCTGAGTGTGTCTCCCCTCTCTCTGAGTGTGTCTCCCCTCTCTTACTGTATCTGAGTGTGTCTCCCCTCTCTCTGAGTATGTCTCCCCTCTCTTACTGTATCTGAGTATGTCTCCCCTCTCTCTGAGTATGTCTCCCCTCTCTTACTGTATCTGAGTGTGTCTCCCCTCTCTCTGAGTGTGTCTCCCCTCTCTTACTGTATCTGAGTATATGTCTCCCCTCTCTCTGAGTGTGTCTCCCCTCTCTTACTGTATCTGAGTGTGTCTCCCCTCTCTCTGAGTGTGTCTCCCCTCTCTTACTGTATCCCTCTCTCTGAGTGTGTCTCCCTCTCTTACTGTATCCCTCTCTCTGAGTGTGTCTCCCCTCTCTTACTGTATCTGAGTATGTCTCCCCTCTCTCTGAGTATGTCTCCCCTCTCTTACTGTATCTGAGTGTGTCTCCCCTCTCTCTGAGTGTGTCTCCCCTCTCTTACTGTATCCCTCTCTCTGAGTGGGTCTCCCCTCTCTTACTGTATCTGAGTGTGTCTCCCCTCTCTCTGAGTGTGTCTCCCCTCTCTTACTGTATCTGAGTGTGTCTCCCCTCTCTCTGAGTGTGTCTCCCCTCTCTTACTGTATCCCTCTCTCTGAGTGTGTCTCCCCTCTCTTACTGTATCTGAGTGTGTCTCCCCTCTCTCTGAGTGTGTCTCCCCTCTCTTACTGTATCTGAGTGTGTCTCCCCTCTCTCTGAGTGTGTCTCCCCTCTCTTACTGTATCCCTCTCTCTGAGTGTGTCTCCCCTCTCTTACTGTATCTGAGTGTGTCTCCCCTCTCTCACTGCAATAGTAATTGCCTCCAACATTTACTTGGAAGGCACTGGCGTGGATGTTTGTAATTACAAACAACGTCATGCTTTTTCCCTCCTAGTGCTAACTTGGTCTTTGATCGGGGATAGTGACAGAGCGAGAGGAGCTAGCACACATGTACAAGCAGGGAGACGGAAAGGGTTATTTCTGAACTGCCTTGGTTTTCAATTCTGAGTCAAAACCGCAAGCCAGCAGTAATCCGCTGAGCTGGTGTTTTCTTCGTCTTTAAAGAGAGCGGGAATGATATTGGTCTACTACAGTGCCCTATGTTCCCTGAACCTCTCCATTCCCTCTACTGTTCTCTGGAGCTGATAGGCGGTGGTATCTTCTAATGTGGCCATATTGCAGGCTCTCGTGGTCTGGCCTGCTCCTGAGGGTGCTGTGTGTTGGCCGCAAGGGCTCATTGCCAAGCACCAGCAATGCCAGGGCTGTAAAAACATATGGGTGAGGAAAAAGTGATGTGCTCTGTTCAACTTACTTTTTTCATCATCTTGGCACTGGGCTCCCGGCTATAATGAGGGCTACAGTGGCTGGGTGGTCTCTTCCTATAGAATTGTACAATTAGCAACAATTACAGTGAGGAAGGTGTAGAACATAATATATCAAACATCAAATCAAAAGAAGAAAAAATATATATATACTGTATATACAGTGTCCTCCACTATTATTGGCACCCCTGGTAAAGATGAGTAAAAAGGGTTATAAAAAATTTACCTTTTGCTGAATTAGCTTAATCTATAACAAGCGATACTATAACGTCTCTGCATTTGAATGGATCTTTATGGGAATTGGGGGGTGGGACTAGATTTAGCTGTAAATTATGCAGGAACAGTATGGAATACATGGTTGGTAAAATGGCTGTCAGTCATCAAGGGCCTGAGGTATCAAACGAGCCTCAACCCATCACTCTGCTGCCAGATATGCAGTAGATATGGATGGATCACTTTACGGGTTGTTTCTTCTGACAAATTTCCCTATTGAACCTCTATGGAAAAATAAGTCAGGAGAAGAAACCCTTGAAGTTATCCACCCATATCTACTGTATTTCTGGCAGCAGAGTGATGGTTTATGGCTTGTTTGATACGGCAGACCCTTGATGAGTTAGAGCCATTTAGCCAACCATGTGTTCCATACTGTTCCAGTGTAATTTACAGCTAAATCTAGTCGCACCCCCCAATTCCCATAGAGATCCATTCAAATGCAGAGATGTTATATTATCACTTGTAAGAGTACCAGAAAATAACATATCACAGACATCAGGAAGTCATGGCATGCAAAGGATATGCGACCAAATATTAAAAATTATTACTTTATTATATATATAAATGCAGGGTTGCCAATAATTGTGGCACATGTGGTTTTGTTAAAAATAATTATTTCTTGGTGAGGGATTTTTTTTGTCATAATAAATGTACTTAAATTAAAGGTTGGATTTTTCAAAATTTTTCAGTGTGAGATTAAGCTAATTCACCAAACAGTAATTGTTTTATAACCCCTTTTACTCATCTTTACCAGGGGTGCCAATAATAGTGGAGGGCACTGTATATATAAGAAAGATATTTCATACCCACCTTCCCTAAATGGCTTTTACCAGACAGATTTTAGATTTATTAAAATGCATATCATCATTATTATTTTATTTAAAAAATGTTTATGAGTACCTTCCTCTGGTGATGACAAGCTATTCATCATGTTTTTATCTTTCATGTAAGTAGGATTCCCTCTTTCTATGCCTCAGTCTTTTTTCTCAAAGCCTCTGGCAGTTTCTCAGGAATGTTCCTTGTTCCATTGTAAGACTTTTAAATCTGAGATGACAGGCTGGTCATTATCTCAGAGGGCTCATAAATCCTACCTACCTGGTTGATTGAAAGGTTGACGACACAGACCAGAGCCACTACTGGCCAGTACTGTTTAACCTGCCCTCTGTTATATTAAAGAGTGTACCGTTTGGGTAGAAACGCACTCATAGGAACGATGAGGGCTGAACACATGTGCAATGTCAGAGATTAGTGAGGAATGCCAGGATAGCGAAACTGGAGACTTCCTATCTAAAAAAAAAAAAAAAAAAAGTCTTTAAATCTAATAATACCTGGGGAGTTCTGCATACCGCTATTAAAAGATGCTTATTTTCAGAGTGAAAAAGTAGTTCCTATACATGGTTGCTCTGCATATAGATTCACAATTGTGGGTTTCCCCAAGTGGAATTGTAATTGGACCCTCAGAAAGGGTACCTTTATCCTTTGATTTATGTGGGAAATAAACACAGAATAAATTCCCACAGAATAAATAAATAAATAAATAAATAAATAAATAAATAAATAAAACCAACTGAAAAACTGGATGTGTGTGAAGCAGTAGCCAGGGATAGCTGGAATCTTCTAGAAATCTTGGCTTCTGTAACCGGTAGTTACTTACCATTCAATGTTTACGGGTTAATAGAAAAAATAAATGACGGATAGGATCAAGTAATTGGATCGACACCAAATTCTGTATTTGGATGAATGCAACAAAACATTTTTAAAGGACCTTTTTTAAGACTTTCAGTGGTGTTAGAACACTAATTCAACTACAGTAATTCAACTACAGCAAAAAAATAAAAGTGTCACACAAAATCTGCCAAGGTGTATTTAAATAGACAGCAACAAAAGGATAAACTGTGAAATGTTTCCAATACCCTAGCTGGCTTGATGTACACAATGTGTACTGACAGCAGCAACATTATTTTGAAATGCGACCCTTCATGAGAATGCACAAATTTACTAGCTAGCCTATCCGACATAAATTTTAAAGGTTGTAAAAATAGCACCTATGTTCTGTGAAAAGAAGAAGAACTGTTGGGTTTTGAAGTGACAGTAACACTAAATAAAAATTCTGACTTCATATGAAAGCAGGGAGTGTTATGACATTTATTACGACTTATTACTAAATCTCATTTCATGGTGCTGTGCATCATTATCAAAACGAACACGCACAGTCTAATATTGGATTATAAAATGGTGTGATAAAGGAATATTTCTTATATATTGTGAAATTAAGAACTGAAAAGTGAAACTGTGAAATACCCTGGAACTGGCAGTTTTACTGTTAAATAGTGGGAATATTGATAGGTCAGTGAAGTTAACCGTGTAAAATTTCACGTGTTGACATTGGGGACATTGTGTTTTGCCATGTAACACAATCTGCGGGGATTAGCAGCAATTTATGCATTTTTTTTCTTTTTAGTTTTCCATCTTGAATGATTTGTGCACTTCACAACAAGTGCGCTGTCTTAAGGCACAGCGGTCTCCCACAGTCCGTTCCCTCTGATGCTTCTCCTGATTCAGCCACTTAATGCTGGCTGGCGGAATGTCTGGAAGCCAGATTTAGCTTCTGATTGGCTCATAGTTGGACGAGCAGTTCTCTGTGGGTTCACGATTGGCTCATAGTTGGACGAGCAGTTCTCTGTGGGTTCATGATTGGCTTTCGGGGCGTCTGGGAGTACATTGGGTCTGCAGAGGCCCTGGAATTTCCTCTTGTTTTTGTCTGAACGTTATCTGATCTGAAATGCATGGCTGCCAGCATAAACTACGGCCATTTTACTGGCGCTTGGCTTGCAACACTCTCCTCCTCTGCTTTCTTTTTCATCCATTGCGCCCCATTCATCTGAATATATCACCCAGGAAGAAGAGCAGCTCTCTCAGGCACTATACAACAGCAGTCTTCTCCGAGCATAAAATAAAGACTTTTGACGTTCTACATTTTTGGGGCACTTTATTGGATCAACTACTAAGTCAATGCGTGAAGGTTAAAATGTTGTACTGCTGGCTGTAAATGGCTTGAACAAAATTTAAATATTTTTTTGTTGTTATCACAGCTAAGATTTATTCCCCATTTTGTATACACTCTGTTTATTTTAAGTAAAGTGCCATCTATCCTCCAGAGCTGTAGAACGGCCAGTCACTCTTCACCTACAAAGGGACCCTGCAGATGACAAGAACAGCACAAACTCACTCCAGGCTATCTCCAAATAGGCAATTAGCGAGCCAGAATGAAAGTGGTTCAATGGCCCACTGCAGAAATGGCACACTGTGGAGGTCAGATCAGTGTCGCATTCCTCAGAAACTACATACCCCCCTCCCACCCCCTATAACCTGTGCAATAATGGGAGGAGAGAGAATGGTGTCTGCAGTTAAGAATGTCTTCCTTTTTTCCTGCCTTACATTCTGAAGAACAAGAGCTATTCTTTACTCCCTACCCATCACCCCCATGTTCCACAAAGGACTATTTGTTTTGTTCCCATTGTGAACTCGCGCAGTTACCAGGTTTTGTTCATTACCTACACTGAGTCAGTGGTGTGAACGCAAAAATGAGACTGTAAATAATCACTGTAGTTTGAGCCAAACTTTGCTAGTATTTAGAAAAGATAATTTAGTCAGAGGTCATTAGACTCTTTGGCATATGTTTGCAGATGCATGTTGATGGGGGGGAAAAAGTGCAGCACACAGTTTTTTCTACAGGGCTAATGTGTTTATTTTAGCACAGCAATGACAGAACTTCAGTCCAAACCGGATCTTCATCACTACACACATGCAGTCCAAATATACTTTTTTTTAAAAAATCACCAATAACAGCTTGTGCAATAGAATCCATCACTGAAAGTCATATCACGCCCTCACATACACTGATAAAGCCAGGCGGAACATACATGATATATGGAGGTTACGTGTTAGATATACAGCTGCAGTCTTAGATGATCAAAAAAGTCTACTTTGGAGCACAGGAGATTTATGTTAAAAAAATTTCCCTGGAAATAAAGCTGAAGCAGTCACAGCAAGAAGCATTATGCTATCATGTAGCACTGATTACATGCTATATAAGATACATTTTGCTTTAAAAAGATTTTTAACAGAGGATTGTGTAGACACCAATAGTTAATAACCTTCAAAATGGAGGTAAGCACAACATCCAAAAATAAGGAATTTACCACTCTATTCACAAATGTAATTGAACCCATATGGGAACTTAATCAGGTTACTTTTAATGTGGTTTGTAGTATAATTCACAAAAATGGTAGGTATAGGCTACGGAGGTTGCTTTGCCAACTGCAGAGAGGTATAAAAGCGAAAATAATAGGAGACTGACCTATTTGTGGCAAAAATAGTGTACCGTCTGTTTAATAAACTGAAGGCGCTAGGCATACACAAAATAAACCCAAAGTGAGGGCTCAAATACAGACAGGTAAGACAAACAATACTAAGCTATGGCTACTTGCACTAAGGCAGCAACGCTTTTTGACCAGGTGCGGTCATCTTCAGGCAACAGGTTTGTATTATAATCCCTTAGATCTTTACCTATCTACCAGTTCAGATGTAGTTCCCACCTGGAAGCTCCGTTAATACAATGACATGTAGAGTAGAGTGGGGGTTTGGGGTGCATATATGTTTATCTTGACAGACATATCCCTAAGATCACAATGGTCTTATAAACACCGCTTGTGGAGGTTCTTTTAAAATGTGGCTCTGGGAAGGGTCTATACTTTCTTTTGCCTTGACATTTTCTGGAAAACACATTTTCGAGTTTTTGCTGTATTTATTGGCAGTTCTGCAGTAAGCCTAGGCTTCTGCACAGCCCCTTTCCATAAATTGCTCAAAGTGCCAGATGTATTATTTTTTTCTGTGAAGGGCATGTCAGAACAACACTGCAATAAATTAATAGACATTATTCTTGGAAAATGGAAAATGATTCTTTCATGTACCATTCAATTGTTACGGCACCTTCAGGGCATATGTTTGAGATTTTATGCATACAGCTTGAGATGTGTATGCATTTCCTTTGAAGAGTTCCCCTGCGTTTTTACCTGAGTGACCTGGGAGATACAGCGGACAAGTCTGCGGTGTAGGTTTTGCATTCATTTTGTTTACCATTCCATCTGATTCTAAACTACAGGCTTGAGTGGACCACTACTTTTATTGTGCCTGTAAACATCTACATATTTGATCTACTCATTCATACCTGAATTATACTGAATGGAAAAAATATATGAATATTGGCCTCATGCTGGCCCTTGTTCACACGGTCATGGTTTGACTAATGACGTAACAATTTAGCATGATTCAAACTTTGATGGTGTAAGGATGCTTTACAGACATTAATGGCTGCAATAAAACAATGAAGCAGTAAGCAGCATTGTACTTTGAGGAGAAAAATGTTTCGGTTCATATGTATCTGATTTTTAAAAAAAATTCTAATAATAATCACAGCTGCATCCCATTGCTGAAATGTTTGTATCGTGTACTCTACTGCTCTGGTGATAATACCATTGACAATATGATCCCCATTAAGAAATAAGCAAAATTGATGCACATGAATGATTTAAATAGACTGTTAGCAAATGGAAGGTCAGTTATCATGACGTTTAATGGTAAATGTCCGTCCTATTTCCCATGACCTTCCTGGCGTAATACTGACGTGTGGCAGGCAGAGCTGTGTAAATCCAGTCTGCCTCTGCGCATTATTCTACCACCTTATCTCTCCTCGGGCATGGGTTGGTGTCACTCTTCAGTTAGCAAAGATACAAAAGAAGATGCGGAATACCTTTCTAACTAAGCCGCATACTGGTGAGCCTGAAGCCCTCAGTAATTCTTCCATCGTTTCTCAGACTAGTCTAAACATTGTTGCCCCTGTATCAGAAAGAGGCAGCCCAGCACCTATTACCTTGATGCGCAAGCCTGCTCATTCACCTGCTTGTCGTAGCTTTTCAAAATGTACAAGAAATGACCTTGTAGAATAAGAGGCATTAGAGAAACTATTGGTGTATATATTACTAATTCTGGGGCCAAAGGTTCGATCTCTGTGCCTGTGAGAAGCACAGACAAAGGAACAGCAAGCTCTTTCTGTCTGTGGGGGGGGGGGTGTATTTTTGCGAGGATCCTGCTGTGACTTTAATCAAGTGAAGGCCAAAGGTCAGCTTCGCTGCCCTCTCTTTTCCCCCAAGATGTCAAGACCTCAAATTGTGCATTTTTACTCAGTCGTCACGTATTAGGACACGTATGCTTAATGTGTACCCACAGTCGGAAATGACCATGTTTACCTTACAATTATCCTTTAATATATGTATGTGTATCCTTTAATTTGTCATCACTGTTGCTAACTTTTTTTTTCATGGGTTTTTTCAGTGATCAGTCAATTTGTTGCTATACGTTTTTGGATGACATAATGATGCGAAACGTGATGAGGTATTGACATGGCATCACTATGTGTGTTAAATCAATCAACAGACTTTAAATTAAATAAGCAAAGATAACATTTTTCTTACTCATTTTAATAATGTATTTCTACCGGTTGAGCATACTTTTGTGCTTTTTATTTCCGTACATACAGCATGCCCCAGCATGATACACTATTGATCACAAAGCACCAGGTTCTAAGCCCTTCCAGAAGGTTGCCTATGGTCCCTTTCTGAGACTTAAATTAGAATGCATTTATGGCATTCATGAGCTGTTGTGAAGTACCCATAATTTCACAGAGGCTGATGCAACTTTGTGAGCCAAACTGAATTCCAATTTAACAGGCGTGTTCTTCCACAGAGCTCTGCTTTAAGGTCTGTTCTCACTGCCAAAAAGGAATGGCATGAAGAGGGGGTATTAAAGACAGCTGATAAGACTTACAGGCTCACTATGTAGAACTGAAGCTCCTTGGCTCTTTCTTGTCTCTGCTGGACTCTGGGACTGCTTAGGAGCAGATGCATGACAGACTCATAACATCATCGGGAAATACAGGCAGCGTGATTGGTCACCGACTTTTGTAAATTGCCAAAGGAGGGTTTGGGTGATTTCATGGGGTCAGGCAACAGAAAGAAACTTAGTCTGAGGTCAGCCTGGGAGAAAGTAGTGCTAGATTGTGAAATAACTGTTTTCTGAATTGTATATTGTAAAGTTAAGGATTAAACTTTTTTTAATAGTATTTAATGCAATGCATAAGAAGGAGGAAAAAAACCTATAATGCTCCAAATATACACATAGATACCAGTGCTTGGATTCAAATCTAAGAAAATGTATTTCCTTTCGACTGTTGCATTTGTTGAAAGCTTATTGAGCTTATCACAGTGTTGATACCAAATGTTCGGTGTTCAATTCTGATATTTCAACACATATTTAGATATTTTCTTTTTGTCACAAAGTGCTGATTACAAGCATGGTAACAGCAGCTATTCAAAATGGCTTCTTTTTCCAGCTGCCATCTGTCTCCCAGATGTGGGCTGTGAAATCAAGGGAAACGTTTAGACTGCAGAAACATGCGTGCAGATGTTATTTCAAGGGAAAGAACCCAGGCTCCTCGCTCCGGATCTGGCAGACGGATTAACTCTGGGAAAGTGTTTTAAAGTGGAGTCCAGAGAGATCATGCTCTTCTCGTTACCCTGTTCTTAAAGGACGACAGTGCTGCTACACTGGAAACTCTCTTCTCCTCTCTTGCTCCTTTGCACCAGAAGGGGAGTGGAAATTTGAGGACCCGCTCATAAAACCTTTGTTTTCCATTTGTATTCAAAGACGACTGCATCACTCTGCGCTGTAAATAAATGATGTGGCTCATTTCTGCAATTCGGGTCGTATTAACTGTCATTGTCATTGTTATCCTTGAGACAGGATGATGTTCTATGATGATCCGTTTAACATGGTTTGCTTACTGTGCTTCTTTTGTGTCTGATTGTGTGCCTGATTTAACTAAGCCAGGTCTTGTTTAAATGACTCTTCTCATTTGTGTAGTCTTTTCAAAAAATGCCCCTGACACTAAATGACATTTACAATACAATTAATATTCTGAGAACACAAGCTATGCCCTTGGGGTCTAGGAATTTTCATTTTCTTTCATCATAAGGAACTATTGTGGTTTATTTCTTCTTGGCAACCACACAATGCACAACTCTACTCAAAAGTGCATGGACAAAGTTTGTTTGTTTGTTTGTTTATTTTTCATTGTTAAACATCATTGGATGAATCTGGCATATTGTAATATAAACCTTCCCGCCCACCAGCTACGGCGTTTCCGGAGGATTTCTCCATTCTGGCCACCGTGAAGCCAAAGAAAGGAAGCCAGTCCTTCCTGATGTCCCTCTACAATGAGCAGGGAATCCAGCAGCTGGGCATGGAGGTGGGCCGCTCGCCTGTCTTCCTGTACGAGGATCACACGGGCAAACCCGGACCCGAAGACTACCCGCTCTTCAGAGGGCTCAACCTGGCTGACGGAAAGTAAGTCCCATGCCTGTCACCTGCTTTCTGAGCCTTATTCTCAGCTCTGTCCATCAGAGATGCGTCTCAGTTGTTCCTGTATGCTGCTAACACAGCTCACCTGAAGCTCTTATCTCAAACCAACTGCCATTTAGACACGTTTCTGTCATGAGCACAATAAACTCGAGAAGCTTAATCTTTTAATGGCCAGCTCAACGATGGATCTCTACCATTTGATTTACGTGGTAGAGATGACTCAATCAGGTGGAGTTAAGTCCAACATATTTTTCAACAAGATATCAAGACTCAAAATGTGCTATACGAAACGGTTGAGCTGGCCATTAAAGGGTTAATCATGGACTGCATAATTTAGACTATATATTTGTGTATTCTTCTCTATGTATTGACAGGTGGAAAAGGACTTGATAGTTTTGACATGTGAAATAGGCTTCCCTGGGGTTCCTCACCTATTTTTGTTTTGCATGGTACTTTACCAGGTCTTTTACATTTTGCAGTCAACACATCCCCTGTCCGTCATGGAGGCCTTGAAATGAACCTGCTTGAATTTTCACTCTGAACATAAAGAGCAGGACACCTCCCTCCAAAGGGACACCTCCCTTTGGCTGGGTCTTCTGTCTGTTGCAAAAATAATGTATTTTATAAAAATAAACATCATGGGGCCTGTTTCTGGATTCAATATATCCTAATTTCAGGATTTCATTGGTTATGAAAGCATTAAAAATGCTACAAGGTATATATTGTACTGTATATTTATTTACCAAACTGCTATGCAATTAAAGGACATTTTTCCGGAATAATAGCATTATGGGTAATGATTGCAATGGCAGTTGGCCATGAAGCCAGTATTTTTAGTGCACGTTCATTTTGTTCTTATATAGTAATGTGTCAAACCTCCGTGCATAAGTACATAGCCAAATGTAGAAAACATAGGACATGTGTTTGCATGTTCAGACTATTGGATCTCCAAATCTGTGTTTTTTTAGGGAGGTTTGAGGGAACCTGTACAAATCTGTGTCTTCTGTCCCTCAGGTGGCATCGAGTGGCCATTAGTGTGCATAAGCAAACCATCACAATGATATTGGACTGTAAAAAGCAGACCAAGAAGACCCTGGCTAGAAGTCCACATCCCATCATTGATACCAAAGGCATTGTGGTTTTTGGAACTAGAATACTTGATGAAGAAGTCTTTGAGGTAAGTTAAGAATATGTTTGAGTTTAACTTCCATTAATTGTATATAGAAAATTTGGAAAGGAGAAATTCAGATTTTTTTTCTGATAACTTTTCTGATAACGTAGTCTAACGTTGACCAAACTTTACATCTGTCTATATTTTACCATGTTTGAGTTACCTGAGCTGTTATTTCTCAAAGCGTTTCTTCCTTGTAACATTTTAAATCATATCTGTATATCAGTCATCGCTGTTTCAATAGCTCCAGGGCCTTGAAACAATTCACAGAAGTAATGGCTGGGAGGAAGGGTGAGCCGGATGGATGCCTTTACATAGTTCTGTCACACAGAACAATGGGCGATGTTTATGGTTGTTTACCAGACTAAAACATTGTTTAAGGGTGTTGTTTAGCCTTCTTCAACAGTGAGATCCTTATGATTATGAGCATTCCCCACTGCTGTGAAGCAACAGGTGGAGGCAGGCATTGAGATCTGTGCTGTGTTTGCATAGCTTCAGCCAGCTCCTCAGACATTCATTGAAATGCTTGAGATGCTGCCACGCTTATGTTTACACTCAGGTATGTTTAAAGGCTAGGAAAAGGCTAAAAGGCGTCTCCCCACTTCACTTTGTGAGGTGTAGTATGGCCTGAATAGGAAAGGTGGATATTCTAAATGTGGCAGCTTCCAGATTTTACGTTTAGAGATGGAGGGGAAAAGTTTTTAGTGTATAGTTTTACATGTACAATAGATTCAAGGTAAATTAATTTAGTCTCAGAATTGAGCTTGAAGGATATTATTTTTGGGGGGATGTTCATGTTCTAAAAGCAGACTACTGTAGATGCCAAATGAACATTTCACCGTAAGCAACTGCTGTTCAAAATCCTATGTAACGTTCTGTATGCAGAGTATTTAGAAAATAAATAGCCCAGTGACACTGCACTGTATTCATTAGTCAGTTCTTCAGAATTGATAGTTAGTATTAATCTAGTCAATACTAAGTCAATAATATAAATAATAAAAATAAGGTGTTGTGCTACCACGTGTGACCAGTATAGTCTGCATGTGCTATAGTAGTGATATAGTCTGCAAACATGTGGGATTCTGCAGCAGGAACATGACACTACTCCTAATGCGTTGTTGATGGCAGTGGGATATGCTGTCTCAGATGTTCCACAGTATCCCATAAATGCTCAGTTGGGTTCAGAACAGGTTACTAAGAAGGTCATAACAAACTATGTGGATAACATCAGCTCTGTGCATGCAGATATTGTAGTCTATCCCCTCTGCAGGAAAGAGATGCTTTAACATGGGGTAAAAGTGATCATCAACTGTAGAACAATGTTATAGCAGATATCTAGTTGTTTTATGTATATTTCAGAAACTTTCTAGATAGTGAATTGTCAAATATAATTGATATACTGGCATATTCACAGGTGATATGACGCGATGGAAAGAACAGTATAATAGCCTAGTTTATGATTGCAAAATAAAACAATGAAACAATAAATGTCACTCTATGACGAGACTCTCCTAACTTAATTACATTCCAGGAATATGAACAGTTATTTCTTCCACATTATCATCTTTTCAAAATCCAGTCTTTCGGGGACCTGTACTAATCCCTCTGTTAATATCTGGGGATTAACGATGAAATGTTCAATTGTAATTAATATTTGAGCTTGACTGATATGTTTGAGGCAGCGCCAATGCACCTTCTAACCTGCAGCTGCTCTGTGAGAAGGAAGGCACAAGTTAGGTGAGGTGACATCATTTCAGAGCGCTGTTGTCGGTAGACACGGTTTTGTTGTCCTCAGGATTCCTTCAAGTAAAACTATGAAGAGTGTGTTTGTGTCAGGTAAACAAACACATCAGTGATTAAATAGGTACTCTGTGCCATACAACCACCAAACAACATAACCTGTTGGATTATGGGATTTTGTTCCTGTTTAGTGTGTAAATGTGTTCTTCTGTGTGATCTAAGAGATCGTCTTAATTGTCTTTTTTGTGGTCACGGAATAACTCCTCACAAGTTTTAAAAATGGATTTTCCAGTTTTTTCCCACCCTCAAAATCTCACTTCTCAGTACTGGGTGACTACTTGTAAATAGCACTACACAAAATAAAGACTGATTAGATGGGTGATGTGATTCTCATTTTATTCGGGTAGCTTCAGCACAAAATAGAAGGCAATGGGGGAAAAAGCCTGGTTGTTTTTGTCCCTAATCCCGCTGCTCTGTGTCGAGTCTTAGTCACACTGCACACTCTCAACAGCAGGGCAGCCTTCACTAGCCGTGGCTCTTCTTACAGGAATCAGGTCATAAAACAATTAAGCTTCTAGGCCCAAAATACCTCCCCAAATGAAGTGTCTGCTTCTCCGGTCGTTTCAACCCCCCCAGTGATCCTGAGCCCCACCACTAAATTCCTTTGTCTGTTCATTACCCTCCAGGCTTTTATTGGGCAATCTGTTCAGCCAGCCAGCCAGCAAAACAAAAACAAAAAAACTGTTTATTTGACAATGTGAGTGAGTTTTCTTTTATATCCACAGTCACGTTTTTGACTTGTTGTTATCACTGTTTATTTGATTAGGGGATCTCATTGTCCAGGCAGATAGAAGGTATACACTAATTGTTTGTATGCAGTGGTAATACGTATGACATTATAATTCTTATTAAATGGGAGGCTCATCTTGTTTAAGTAATAGTTCACCCATAATTGATGTAAATATATTTCTTTACCTAACAAATCAGGCTTTTTGCAAACTTACCATGTGCATGAACAGCGAACACCCCCACAGCTGATGTGATGTCAAAATTAATGCGAAAATGAAATCTCCATCAGTTTTGGGTGAACAATCATTTTAAGGCACTGTTCTAATGCATGAGTGGGCCCAGGGTCTGAATGAATCAGCATTGTGCCACCGCTGACTGTTATGCCCCAAGGCAGCACATACTTGGTCATAGCCTTGTATGGGGGGGGTGACCCCTCATTGCGGGTCTCATTGCGCGTTGGTGACCCCTCCAGTCATTAGGGTGGGGCCACATTCTGCCTGCCCAAGCTACAAGGGAAGTGTTCTCCCTCTGCTGAGTATATTCTGTCGGAAAGCAGAGGACATGTTTATGTAATGTGTAGCAATGTTCAGTACAGTATGTGCATAGTTTACAAATGATTTTCTCAGCTTTCTCTTCCTCCCACCTTCATGTTAAGTTCTAATTCCTTGTAAAACTTTGTATTGATATTTTTGACAGAGTTGGCCAGGAAAATGTAGTTCAAAGTAACATTTCGCTCTTCTAGTTACGATTCGATATAGTTACTAACCATAGAGCAGATACCTGCATGGGAAATGGCCATGCATACAGCACTAACAAATATCAAGGGAATGATGGGGTATGAGCTCATCTTAAAGCTTTGTGAGACATAAATAGATTTATAGGCTGAGAAGCTAGGAGGTCTGCCACACTGGGGGAAATTAAACCGTCCCATTAAAACCATCACAACAAAATGTAATAATAATGTACAATTCACAAAGTAAACCTGCATGCAACTCCACTACTTCCTCAACATCAAAAATAAGGTTGAGCAAAACCAGCCTTTTGCTTTGTTGCGTTTGGAGATAACTTTACATGCAAAAACCAGTCTCAGTAAAAAAGATAAGTAACTGCACAACTGAGATGGAGTGCAGCCTAAAATGTAAGCGAATGCAGCAGAGAAGTTGAAAGTGCATCCCTTGCTCAAAAAATTGTGCGTGTGAACTGCGCTCGCTATTTGCCTGTGGTTCTGCGGTTATTTCATTTCCATCAGTATGTTATTGAATCAGTCAGTAATATGACACTGATAGTGTTTGCAGCTGTTGCACAATAAACAGCATGAATTGAACTCAAATGTTTTTTTTTTGTGAATTTACCCCATTGTTTTTACAGCTAGTAGGATGTTTTTTTTTATTATTAGTATTTTTTTTATTTAAATATCCACCTTGGCTAGAATCAGTTGTGGTTAAGCATTGTGTTTCTTAGCACTGCTGGCTGTGGATCTGGACATGAAAATTCAAGATGTGTCATGTCTGGTTTTTATGGATTATAGCTAGCTTGGAGGATAATCTTAGTTTATTCTTAAATAATTGGTGTTTGGATGGCTCATTGTTCTGCAGTTGGTAAATACCCAAACTGCAAAACATCTCAGTGGAAACAACAAACATGTTCTGTCCCAAAAAAACCACCTTGTTAACATCTCACAATGCGTACTTATGTGAAAACGTCCTCATAATTATTTTTAAGAGAGAGAGTGAGAGTGAGAGTGAGAGAGAGAGAGAGAGAAGGAGAGAGAGAGAAAGAGAGAGAGAGAGAGAGAGAGAGAGAAAGAGAGAGAGAGAAAGAGAGAGAGAGAGAGAGAGAGAGAGAGAGAGAGAGAGAGAGAGAGAGAGAGAGACCCAGGTTGTGTGTAGGAAGATTTTCCCATTGACTCTCCCAAGAATAAAGCAGAATGACGCATTGTCAATCCAGCTAATGGAAACAGTTTTAAGATAATTTAAAGGCTGCTGGTGGAAGCAGTCAGGAGAAGGTATAGGGGCTTTTTTATTACATTACATTATAGACATTTAGCAGACGCTCTTATCCAGAGCGACGTACATAGTGCATTTCCAAACAAGTAACAAGTGCGTTAAAACAATCCTAAAAAGGCAAACACGAATCTAAGCGCTAGGCGCAGTCAGTATGATTGGGGAATTTTTTTTTTTGTTTTTTTTGGGGGGGGGGGATACACAATTCTGATAATAGTCACAATTTGAGATGTGAGATGTGTGCTTGTAGGCTTCCGTTTCTCCAGGCTGAATAAGTGTACTTCCAGGGGTTTCCAGTCTGCGAATGTAGCCCCAGTAGTGCTTTTTTTGGTTGTACAATGAGTTCTGCCGATTAGAATCTCCAGTAGTTCTACCCATTCACTTTTTTAAAGTATTTTTTAGATTTGTTACCCTCACATTTGAAATCTTGAAATCTCCATCTGTGCTAACAATCGGTCTCTCTCAGTTGTACACACCTCCATCTCATCAGTACTATCCATAAATATCTCCATCGGTATACGTTTTTGAATATTTATCAGTGCTATCCAGCAATACATTCATCAATACTACCCCTTAAATTCCCTGTCAGTAACACCCATGTATATGTCAATTAGTACTCGACATTAAAATCCCTAGTCATGTATCAATGTTTCCATCAAGTCTACCCATACATACAGTATCTCCCTCCGTGTCACCCTTCAGAATCGCTATAACATGATGAAACTCACCCTTAATCTCCCTCCTTTACCTCACGATTTTTGGCCAATAAATACAATTTTTGTATTGAATTTATTACCATGCAATGAATGCCGATCATATGACTGTTGGAATCATGGTTCATTCTCTTTAAATGGTTACACGGCCTATGTCCATGTGGTGGCCATTAATCATTTTATATCCAGTGAATGGAACACTCCTATATGTACGAGTGGATGTTCAGGGAGAGGGAGACTAAAGTGGTGGTAGTCTGGACCAGAAATCTCACTTCCATTTGGAATGCAAACTCATTTCTGAGGCGTATGATTGTGGCATGTTTTTTCCTGTAATAATATACTGGAGGGCTGCAATAAACAGTGCACTCCTTCCAGATGTTTTCCGCTGTTCTATACACAATGTCAGCGATGTACCACAGATCCGTCTGTTCTGCCTATAGCCAAAATGAGGTCAAGGGGGGGGGGGGGGATCTAAATGACCAAGGTGCTGGAAAAATCTTAGACGTCTTAGAGGAGAAGAGATTGAAACCAGGTTGTCGTAGCTGTTAGAGAGCTGAGGCGAGGATACTAAACGTTTCTGTTGTACTGGTGAATTCTAGGCAAATTCTAACGTGCTAAAGGTCAGGGTACCCAGCTATTGGAGCATAGAAATTTGAAAGTGAGGCTCCCACGTGAAAGATGCTAGAATGTTGTGTATTTATGGGATTGGTGGAACAGGGGGACTAACCCCAGCACAGCAGCTGCTGTGCATCAGTCTCAGGTTTTGACGTGACAGCCTATGGTAGTGAGAGAGGTGGAGCTGATTGGCGTCTTGGTTGGAGCCTTGGAAAGAGTGAGGATCTCTCTCCCAGACGCTGATGTAAGGCTTGGAACGGTGACTGCGTAGAGTGATATCATCCGGAGGTTGCCAGAGCGCTCCTGATGGGACATTCCAGAGCGGAGGAAAGGGGGAGGTCCAGCGCATGGCACAGGTGGTCGGGGGTAAGCCACGTGAACACGACGAGAGCCAGGAAAAAAGAACTGTGAAACACAGCGGCCCGTCGACAGTTAAAGTCTTGACGCCAAAGGTTATTTTAGATTATAACAGGACTTTATTATGGTTCCTGCATCTTTTTTTCCTGCACTTGCCTTTTCCTTCCTCTGCTTATACCTTTTCTCCATGTTACAGCCTAACAACAGTCTTCTTAGTGAGAAAATGCAGCCCAACACTTTTTAGTGAGTGACAGACAGTGAGGGAGAGAAAGTGAAGAACTCATGACAGCATGTAGAATAAAGGTGGGACTGCCTGTTTGGCCCTGAGCCAAACAGCTGTAGGGGAAACATCTAGACTGGGTCACACCCCCAACCAGCCCCCACCGCTCCCCCCTTTAGACCTCTATCTAGTTGTCATCCAGGTGTACGTTTTGGTTTATTACAGGGAGTGACTGGAAGACTTGGACAACGTTTTAAATGCTCTCACAAGGAACCATGACAGTCACTTTTACTTTCTGATACACAAGTGATATTATTCAGTTATTTTTATCCACATTCCTGACCTGTGTGATTATAGGTGTTATACGGTATTGTAGCCAGCAGGTCATACTATGGGTTTAAACATGTGAGAAAGCCAATTTCTTGCAAAAAAACAAAACAAAAAAAACAATGCTATCTGTTCATATCTCACTAAATTTATGATGGTGCAATCAACCTTGTTTTTATTATTTTCAGTATTGGCTTCACTGTTGAAAGATAAATGCTGTGACATAAATCAGCGCTGGTTCTAAAGTCGCTTTCATGATCATGAAAATTATTAATCTGTTTGTGCAAGCAAGCTTGATACTTTCACATAAAATGGATACACTGCTTGTTTGTGCAATGAACATCAACATTCAAACATACGAATAAACTGAGAATATTCAATGGTTGTATTAAATTCAACTTGCACAACGCTGTAGGTCATCTGAAATTTGAGATAATGTGAAATCTGTTGGATTTTACTGCACTTTTGAATCATCTGCTGTATCTTAAATTGGTGATATTTGGGACGATGATATTTTGCAAACTGGAAATGTGATAGCAAATGCACATATTAGACAAAGCAGATAAGAAACACAACCTGATGAAGATCACTCACATGATGTCGTGCAGTCAGAGGGCTGGGCCTGGGCAGGCGGTTCATCTGGCACCTCAGGCCAGAGATTAAGTTTGGGAGGACATTTTCTTAACACATTACAGATGTTTGCCGTCCAGCTCCTGAGTATCGGAGCAGGCCCAAAACTTGTGCCCTCAGCACTTTTTTGCGGGTCTCGGAGAACCGCCAAGCATAACATTCCCAAGCGTCCGCCGCTGGTCTAGGCCCCGCTTCTTTCCATCGGCCCAAAGAGCAGGAAATGGGAGCCGGACCCAGTCATAGCCGTCCCATAGCCCAGCCTGCGGTACAACTTTTAGGTGGACGGCCTCACGGGAGGGACGGGGGGGGAGGAGAGAAAGGGGAGAAGTGAGGTGGCGGACACGTTGTTGCTCTTGGCAAAACTCCACTGCGATCTCAGAATCCCACTGCAGTCTACGAGGAGAGAAAGTATATTGATTTATGGTCACCGTGCTGGTACTTGACCTTTGCGGCGTGTTATATGGTTCTGTGGTTGGGTCAAAAATGCCCACTTGTTGGGCTCGACTATTGGTTTAGGCTTGGCTTTGGGGCGCTGTAAAAATAAATGCTTTAAGCGGTTGGAAATAGACCACCTGGACCTCCAGAGCCCCTTTTTTTTCTCTCATTGACAAATGAAAAGAGATAGGCCCATGCATTGCAAAAACCAAATCTTAACAAGCATTTTAAGCTTATATTTAGACTTTAGAATCTAATTTCTGTTACTTTTTTGCTAAATAAGACAAACTATCTGCCAGTGGGGTGAGATAGTTTTACTCATTTCAAGATTTGCCAGCGGGGTAAGATCAATTTACTTGTCAAGCAAAAAGTAACTTAAAACAATTAACAAGTAATTTTCCACTTTTGAGAGAAAAAAAAAGATTTTAAGTCTCATTGCGAGACTAAAACACTTGTTAAGTGCAGCATTATTACATTACTCATAATGGGCATTTGTTTCACTGAGCTTGCTTGTTCAATATGTCATGACTTCATGCTGCCTGTGATGATGAATGAATGATGACTGCTACTATTTAACTCCTAATACTGTCTCTGGAGGGTCTCTGTTCATTATGACTAACTAGCTGTTTTAATTTACCCACCTGCTCACAACTAGTACAATGTACTCAATTATACACAAGCAGTTGAAACAGATGGATGCTGTGTAGAATTATCTACTTGTATATTTTTTGATTTTCGAGCAGTGATCTTTGTTACTCAGGATTGGCTACCTTGACACATACGGTTATATGTCTGTCTGCGCGAACATGTGTGTAATGCATAAACCATGACATGCTGTTCGCGTACGATCATTTATGGCACAGCTGGGATAATGAGTTGGCCCGAGGTAAACACTGAGGACCATTAACCTACCCAGAAGTGCTGTATATTTTTATAAGTGCTCATAGTGTACAGGCCCCTTGTACATGTGCATGGAGTGGCTTAATATCTCTTTCACCAAACTCGCAGGTCAACTAAATGCAAATGATTCAATTAAGAGCTCAATCCTAATACCTAGGGACGGCAGTGTAGTATAATGGTCAAGGAACTGGACTTGTAACCGAAAGATTGCAGACACTGCCGTTGTACCCTTGAGCAAGGTACTTAACCTGACTTGCTTCAGTATATATCCAGCTGTATGAATGGATAAATGTAATACGATGTAATAAGAAATTGTGTAAGTCGCTCTGGATAAGTGCGTCTGCTAAATGCCTGTAATGTAATGTAATGTCTAATGTACACCTTGGCATTACACAAATTTTGTGGTTTATATTATATATCTAATTATTGATAAACTGTAATAAGTTTGCCACTTATAGAGTTTGAACCTATCTGACCATTGATGAGTACATTGCTTGAAATACAGTAGACCAACATAGCTACAGAACTGTATAGCAGTCAGATGTAAAGAAAACGGAATACTGGAAATCTCTGATAGCGTAGAGAGCTGAAGTTTGGCTTGGTGGTGCTCATTTGAATTCCCTGTCTTTTGCGGATTTTGACCAAGCCAAACTTCTCACTTAAAACGCAGTTTTTTGTTATTAATATTCTATAGACATGCAGAGGCTTCCTGCCTCTGGATGAAGAGCTACGTCTTGGTAAAGTGTTCCTCTGGGCTGAAACTGGAAAGAGGTCAAGAGAAATGGCAGGATGAGAGCAGATGTAGCCTTCCGGGAAGGTCCTCTCTTTTGTCAGTACCCCCCCCCCCCCCCCCACCCCCTTTCCCCCAGATCAGACCTGCTCTGCTATACCACACCCATCCTCATGCCATGCCTGTACGCCACAGTACTGTCTGCTATGAATCCTCTCTCTGGCTGCTAGGGGCCAGAAATCAGAACGGTCCCACACGTGTTCCTGGTTAGAAACTGGGCGCACCCAAGCATTTGGTTTACAGGTGCTTCGTGTGCTCAGAGTGGAAATAAGTTCTTAGTCTGGCTGTTAAGAGAGGAAGTGATGTGACCTGTCTTTTGTTGTGCTCAGTCCATTAGCCTACGGTTTTATAAGTGCCGCAAAGTCTGGACTCTAGAAATAGACACCACTTCCTATTAGGCTTTTTTATCCTCTCAGATGAGCAGGCGACGCATTTGTGAGTCCAAGTCGGTTGATTACAATTTGGCCCGATTTTTTTTATTTTTTTTCGGAGAGATTCCTCTTTGGTTTTCTATGGCTAAAATCCCTCCTGCCCCCATCTGGATGTAAAATGAACTGCAATTCAGAGGAGGATGGACACAATTAGAACAAAAGGAAGAAAAAAACACTTTTCAGTACTGTATTATTGATTACCACCTATGCATTTAACTAATTTCCATGCATTTTTTCCTTGCATAACACATAGACACATACACACAATCTAAACTGCTGTAAAAGTATTTTATTAATGTTTTAGTGTATGAGTTGCATACTGTAATGTTATAAAATGCCTAGAGCAATGAACTAGAATGTTTCATACACACTGTGAATAATGTGCAATATGAATTATGTACTATACATGTAATTAGTGGACCCAGAAAAGTTAAACTACTGGGGTCCAAATTGGGAAGGACTTAACGCACATACCTTATGCTGCATTTGTGACTGGATGAGGGTGGGGGCTTTTTCTATAGCAAGACCACTGCCCAGGTGGTAAACTAGACATGTCCTCACCTGTCTCTGTTTTTCACTAACAATAAGAAATCCAGTGTATTGTTCCCTCCACTCCAGGATGGTCACATAGTTTCACAGCAGCTGAGAAGCCATGAACTGTGGGTAACACAGGGATTCTCAAACTAGGGGAACCTTGTGTATGTTGGTTTTTGTTCTAACTAACATTGCAACTCCTGGATTGTAACAAGCCGTTAATTGTTCTTAATTAGACACATATAATATATTTTGAGGGACGATCTACCCTCTCAACCCACAGAAATAACAAATGTCCCATGCTCACGTCACAGGAGTTTTAATCTGTCAGGTCAACTGCCTGCTTTTGTATTCGTACGTACCATATGTTACATGATTCCTTAAGTAAGGTGGTACATTTCTAATTGATTTCATTGTAAATGTATCAGTGAATTCAGTAGGTGGCCGAATGCATGGACATGACACCTGGTCACTGAAACTTCACCATGTGTGTTTGAGTTCAGTTCAAAGACAAAGCGAATAGGCCAAACCTGCATTTTGTTAACATGGGAAGGAACTTAAAAGTAGGAAATAATTTTAGCACATGTTTTCAACAACTTTAACTGATTAAGAGCTGGCTGTAACAAAAAGCAGCATACAAGGGAGCCTTCAGGACCAAGTTTGAGAATCCCTGGTGTAACATGCTTTTTCTCAAGGAAAATATCTGAGCCGCTCACTGGCAGGGCTCTGTGATGTACATCATTTTTTTTTTTTTTCAAGTGTAGCCTGAGGAAGACCAGTTGTGTTCACATGCATGTTTTTAGCCTGACTCCATTACATTATGGTCTTATAGCCAGTGGTCGATTTGTGAAAAAAAATTCAAGGGGGATAGTGGGGTCTGTGATATCACAAAAAAAAAACATTAAAATAAAGGGGATGAAAGTTTTTCAAAGGGCATGGTTCTTGTAAAATAGTTTTAACATGCTTATAACTGTGCCTCCCAGCACTATATTAAAGGTTCACTGTGCAATCAGAGGCTGTTCTCATCTGAGTCTCATTTGTATGATGTGTGTTCTTATGAGGAAATGTCCTAGCATCCCTCCCTATCCTGCGAGATTGAGTGTCCTAAGTTAGCACTGGTCCAGCTGCTGCATAGTCATGGTGAAATTAGGAGGAGCTACGTGCAGACAATAGGCCCGTTCATTCTCTCTCTCCCCATGGTCTATGAAAGGCCTTCTTTTTGTTTTAAGGAGAGGGCAGACGTGAGGGTTCACGGGGTGAATGCTATGCCTTTATTGCGTCCCCTGCTATGAGCAGACAGGCAGATGCTGCTGTTCTTGCCTGGCCCAATGGCCATCAAGTCAGAACAGCATACCAAGGTCCCATTGCCATGGCGATGGAGGGTGCAGGCATGTCTGGTTGCCAAGCTGATTTCTAGGGGGAATGACAAAATGATGGCAACTTACCTCTGAACTTTGAGTTGCAGGCCTTGTGACATTAATCCCAAACAATCGTTCATATTGTGCTGCATAGCAGGCTCTTGAATGGGAGTGTTCATGGTGTCTGTTTTTCTGCTTCATAGAAGTGGAGCAGGCATGTTTATGTTTCCCATTGTTCAAGTGATAACGATATATCCACGGGGCCTGTTCCAGAGAGCAGGATTACTGAGTTAGCTGGATAACTGCACTAAGTAAAACCATGAACAGCTCTTTTTACTTCAGTCCATGTTCCAGATTTGGGAGGGTTCCGGGAGGTTTTACTCAGTGCAGTTATCCAGCTAACTCAGCAATCCTGCTTTTTGGAACACGCCCCAGGTCAAAGATTTTCACTGAAGGGGAGGACTCTTTAAAATTGTCTGAGAATCAGGAACACACTCTTCCCCCTGCTCTCACATACAGTATCTATAGAAAACCTTACATTTGGATTCACTCAATACTAATTCAACACTGACAGTTCATTTAGGTGTCATAAAGCCAGAATTTATACATTATGCATGTTTGGGTCAAAGAATGCACACCCGTTCAAGTCTGCTCCCTAGTAGTGACAGCATGTAGGGTATGACACCTTTGCTAGGGCAATCAAAAAGAGATAATAAGAAATAAAAGATAGATAGAACCCTATAATAATAATAATAATTTAAGATGTATTATATAATATGAACACACCCTAATGATATTAAATGTTAACTTTAGAACAAATAGTTTTTAATAAGATTCAGCAGCAACAATCAGCTTAAAATGTCTGACTGAAATAATTTGTGGAAGCATGATATGAAGTTTATTCCAATCTATGGAATATTCTGCCATCTCAAGTGCATCACAGCTCATCCAACCACAGACAGGTTTTGTGTGAGGGTGTGGAAATTGCAGGCAACCATATTTCACCAGGTCCTTTCGATATGTTTATGACGGCCAGGCTGTTATTGTCGACATCTGGGTCGTAAGTGGTGCTCCGACGTGATACGTGATATTTAAAATGATAAATGTCGCTGTCTGATACTAACACCGAGAGGTCTGGTTGTGTGCTTGCTAAAATAGGCCTCTAAATTGTAAGGCAATAATCTCAGCAGTCGACCATAATTTCAGAACACAGCTATTGTTTGTGTTTGTGAAAGGCCAGATGAAAACAGGAAACTACAGGGTGCCTTTTTTGCACATTATAATTAAATACCTTATCTTTTCGGTTTGGGTTTGTGAACTATATTTCAGGTTAGCAGCGTCAGGTTGCCGATATACAGTAGTCTTATAAAAGTAAAATGTGTTGATGCTAGGGGTGCAACGGATCACAAAACTCACGGTTCGGATCGTATCACGGTTTTGAGTCACGGATCGGATCATTTTTCGGATCAGCAAAAAAAAAAAAGGGAGACAAGTATATCTTTGCTTTCCATTTATTCTGTAAAACACTTAAAGCAAGGAACTTTTGCCCATGGTCTTAAATGAAAACAACATTCAAGATGTCCAATGTTTAAGTAAAATCTTAAAATATATAAAATATTCAATACTCAATTGTTAAATCAAAGTGCAATATGAGGCATGATACCTTCTTCCTTTAAACATGGTAGTGAATGAAAAAATAGCCTGTGTAAACGTTGACGTTAATATTATACTTTAGGTGAGTCTGGCTTGGTTAACATTAGCCATAGCCTTGGATCAAGATGGTCAGGCTTGTACCAACAAGGCTAGTTAGCCATATATATAACGTTATAATTAATAATTAGAACAGTGGTGTTAACATCACTAGCCTTGCCTTATCCATATGAATAACAAAATTAAATACCCCGGGCTCCATTACATATTGTTTGACGAGGCGAAGCACAGACTGGAAAGTAACATAGCGTTAAGGAGACGCTCCTTCTAACGCTATGGACCAGAGCTAAGTTGTAATCATAAAACTCCGTTTTTAAAAAAATAGTCATGCACACATTTTTACAGTGCATACGGCAGGCCTTGTTGACGGATTTGGAAGAGATTTCGTAGCTCTGGTTCCAAAAATGAACGAGTATTTAATGTGTTAAATCCGTGAAAATTACATTACAGTGGGTGAGCTGGCTCTCAAACTGTCTCCCCCTGCGAAGAGGGGCGGGGCTTAGCGATAGGTCCAATGCGCTTCAGAGTAAAACACAGCACGCATCTGTCTTTTCACTGCAACTCTGCATCGAGATTTAGGGAATTATTACTTTAAAAAGTACTAGCGGCAGTAAAACTGTAATTCACTATGATGGTTAAATTTTGCAATTAATCCGCGGTTCACATGCGTGCCGAACCGTGGGGGGCGATCCGTACGGATCACGGATCAACTACGATCCGTTACACCACTAGTTGATGCTACATTGTATTTAGCTATCAGTGTTAAGCAGTTGTTTGGTTAATCTGTACTTCTTCAAAGGGATGTCAATACAATGCAAGACACTGTGCTGATCAGTGCTTTCTTTCGCAAATCAACAGTTTTTTTTTTTTGTTCTGAAAATGTTTTCTTTTTTTGGGGGGGGGGTGACTTAGCCACCTCAACCTATGTAGGCAGCGCTGCAGCTGAAGCCTGTGCACTAGTACACTCCCCTATTAGTACACTGATTATATTCCATGAATCCATGCTACAAGCCACACAGTGTACTACAGGAAAACATCTCTCAATGAAGTCCCCTGGAAATCCATAGGTGTAGTGTTAGTACATAGGAGCCATTTACGCAACAGAGGAATGCTGGCCAACTTAAACTCATCAAACCCTTACAGGTATAAACCAGTTATGTGCCAGCATGGCACACTCCCAGTCATTGTCCAAATAATATGACAAAGCCCAGACTCTAACGGCTGATGCCTAGACTGCATGGCTCAGTCTGAGCTTAATTGTGTCAAAATGCTTTCATCCCCACAGACTGTCATGCAATTCACAGTACTATAATTCTTAATTACTCTTTCAATGATAAATAAACCAAAAGTCTGTGCAATGTATAGCTGTCTTCTACTTTCCAGCAGTTCTGGTTTGATCACAGAAAGCTGTTAGCTCCCAGTTTGCTAGTCGATTCCACTGCAAATTACAACATCACCCGCGATATCTCTTTTTTCTCTTTATCCAACCCCAAGTGGGAGCCACCCTGTCACAGAGGAGAACGTTTTTGTGGCTTGCCGTTGCGCGAAGACGAACTCGCTATCCAAACTGGAAGGCGCGTTCTGCCATTAACATGGCCGACGTACCTTTATGACCCGGCATTATTTCCCCTCTTTTTCCCCGCGAGGACTTGATGTGTTTCTGTCCAAGCCCTCTCCAGCTCCTGGCATCATAGGCTCAGTGTGCGGTAAACGTGTGCCGTTGTCATTAGGGACGTACCGCAATCAAAACCTCAGCTTTTCCTGCTTAAATACGTGTCATGAAATCCCTGATAACACAGTGTAGGAAAATGTTACTAAGTCCGGGCTGCGTTGATGACCTCATTACTGAAGTAATGATTATAGCTGTGTGGAAACAGCCTCATTTTAAAGACGGGTATGTCATAGCTCTAGTGTTCCAGGGGCACAATGCTCCTTTTTGGCCCCAGTCAGAGCTATGTTCTCTCTCTCTTTTTTTCCTACATTCTGCCGGCGGGGCTTATGCCCCGCATCTCGAGAGTTGCTGTCCGGCTTCCTGTCCGTCGCCGCTTGCCCCTCCCTCCTCACCACCGCTACCAGCTGCTCTCGCCGCCATCGGCACCCGGTTCCCCACCATCATTGTCGCCACATCTGGACTGTCATCTAGCTTCTGCAAATTATATTATCATGGACATTGGCTGTTTTGGCCATGCTGGTCATTAAGACCTAGAGCCTGAGCCGACCAGAGGAGGATGGGTTCCCCTCTTGAGTCTGGTTCCTCCCAAGGTTTCTTTCTAGTTACACCAGGGAGTTTTTCCTTGCCACTGTTGTCTCTGGCTTGCTCTTGTGGGGGTTTAGGCTGGGTTTTTCTGTGAAGCTCATTGTGACAACTAGTTGTGAAATGCACTATATAAATAAATATTGATTTGATTTGATGTTTTTTTCCAAACATCTCTGGATCTGTCTGTTTATATGTCGGTATGTACACAGGTAACCATGCAATACCTGTTTTCCTAGAGAGAGACTAGCCCCATAGCGCTACCTTTGTGATCAACTGTTAGTTCCCCTGTTTAGATGCAGCATAATAGCATTGGGCTGATCCGTCTCTCTGTAATTGGTCTGACATGCTGTAAACTCACTAAATTATCACTCTGTAATTAAGTGACATACCAGGGATGATGGAGGCCAAGTGACATCTTCATGACCTTTCTCCTGTCCAAGAATCCAGTCTCCTCTCTTGTTTGAATGAACAAACTCCAGGCACTTTGCCTTTGCAATTGGCCACAACTCCTATCAGGAATGGGTCATCATCATTTACGTGGAATTTTTTCTTCTCATATCAAGTTTGAGTTTTGTGTCCAGTGATAACTGAATTTTGTTTTCAGTGATAATTCAGAGGGCCTTTAAGATTTTTAACCAGTACAAATGAAAGACTGGCCTATGTTTTCATTGCATGTACCTCCTTGGTATATTCTGAACGCCTTTTCTTAGAGTAAGAGTAATAGTTATTTGCTGAGTGATATCATATTATTTGGAAAATAGTCCTTTGGCAGGCAACTTTAATACACTCCCATCTGAAATCCATCTAGGAGACAAGAGCAATTTCTCTTCTAATTTTAGGGGAAAGACGTGGAGTTGGACCCTGTTGCCAGAAAAAAAATTGTGGGAATAGGGGGACATATAAAGCCTCTAATAAGCAAGCAATTTACATAAGTGTTTGTGTGAGAGTGGCTGCGCGTATTATGGCTGGTTTGGCGTACAAATTTACTCACAGAAAATTGTGAGGGGGTGCTTCTGGGCTGATATGTGAGAAATCAATACCATGTGTCATCGTGTGTACACATGTTTGTGTGCATGTGTGAGCATGTGTGTGTGTGTGTGTGCATTCATGTATGCATGTGAACAGAGGTGGAAATCCAGGGGACATAAAGTAAAAGTCATACCATGTGTTTCTTCCACCCGTAGTCTCAGCCAGCTGATTTCACTAATGAGTTCTATCTCCTCGCTGAGTAATTATGTTAATTAGCAAATCTAGGTGATTGGAGCAAAATACTGGGGAGGACTTTTACTTTACGTCCCCTGGATTTCCACCTCTGCATGTGAACGGCTGTGTCAATGTGCATTCTGTGTCACAGGCAGCCTCCCAGTATTGATCTGTGGTTGGATGAGAACAGAGCTCCGTATTCAGGGAGCATGATCCTGGTTTCCACCAGCCAGTGTCTGGCTGCTACTGTTTTTTCTTATTGTTACACATTGCTGGGGAATGCAAGTGTGGGGTTCCACACAGTGTCTGTCGGAGGGAGTACAGCATGCACACCCAACTCCCAGCTCAGCCTTCTGGGCCTCCTGCATAGCTCGCAGGCAGGACTGAAAACTCGTTCTTCTCTTCCCTACAAAAACCACTGTAAATCACCTTTTTTTGCCCTTCAGTGCAGCTCCATTCACGTTTTCCAATTCCACTATCCACGGTAGATCGTTTATTATATTTATTAAAAAGTAATACATTTCGATGGGAGGTTGAGATACTGGTTGAATTTTTCTGTTTGTTTTTTGCAAAGTATAGAATAATGAACTGGGGCTTCTTGTTGGATCAGTGAAACGAGACTTTTCTAAGACGGGGAGTGCCTTGTAGAATTTATGACTGAACGTTGCCTATCCACATTTGGTGGGAATTACTCTCCACCCCAACCGAACCCTCACAGACACACACACACACGCATGCACGCACACGCACACACACGCACGCTGGCCCAGTTTATACTCCTCAGTGCTGTATCCTTATTCTCACATAATTGGAAACTCCTGAATTTAAGACAGAATTCTTTGTCGCTTAGTCACTTACTGTATCCCAGCAACTGACCCACTTTTCTGTAGTTTTTATTCACGGTTCATAATGCAGATGTTGCAAGCCCCCCGTTGGAAGTGAGATTCAGCGTGGTAGAAAGAAGCAGTTGTTTGCAAAAAAATTGCTTTGTCTGTTTGCGATTTCATCAGTTCCCATTTCCTGTTCTGGGATCATCGTGTTTCTGTTCCTTATCTTCTCCAGGGAGACATTCAGCAGCTGATGATCGTAGCAGACCACCGGGCAGCCTTTGACTACTGTGAACACTACAGCCCTGACTGTGAGGTGCCCGTCCCAGATGTCCCTCAGAACCAAGACCCAAACCCAGATGAATACGTAAGTGTGGAGTCACCTTGTACACTTCCCACAGCTCGTTTAGTCTATACTTTAGTACGACTCTACTTCAGTCAGTCAGTTTTTTCAGCACTGTTCCAGTTCATGGTTCCTGTGTATTCACTTTCATATCATTTTAGGTGACCCCAAATATTTTATTCCAAGTTATCGGTGACAGCTACTTATAAGAGAGGTACTTATAAAATTGACAGTATCACTCATATCCCTGACCCACCTGGCAATCATTGTCCATTCAGTCCAAAAAATTTCAATTTGACATTTAACTCAGGTCCTGTTGTTTAACATCAGTCTGTGTTTGTACAGAGCACATTGGCCAGACTTAAGACTCAATCGTCTTTAGAGGGATTTTCTGTGAATATGCTGACAGTGGGGAAAAATTCCCCTGTATCAGATCTGAGTGATGAATACGATGAGAAATGATAGATATGCAGAAATGGTGTTGAAAGCTTGTTTAAGCCTGTTTCCCTGTGCACCACGTCAAGCAGCATTTGTGACTGCTGCTGCATGCTGGTGTAACCCAGTTAAGTCAAGTCAAGTTCCCTCTTCTACTCAGAGTTTGACGTGAAACTCAGGCTCTGATCGACGCGGCCAGAGAGCCGCTAGTGCTCCAGCCCTACTTTTCCATTCCTGTCTTGATGGTGACCTCACCGCTCACAAGATCCTTTCTTTTTTTTTTGAGAGAGCGAGCTCTCAGTGTAACAAGTCTAGACCTGTCTGAAGGAGTCCAGGTTTTCTAAATGTCTTGGTCTTTTCTCTGCTCACATGATTGTTCCATCTTTCCTTGGACACCTCTCCATGCTCTCTCTCTCCATCTGTAAGCACTTAGAGACCAATATCCACCCTGCAGGGTTGGAGGAGTGGTGATGGAGTTTAGACAGGGGACAGCTGGAAGACAAGAGACTAAACATCAGAGCTCGTGTCTAAGCAATGGGATGAGTGTACAGACAAATGTAAACATTAGCCATAACATATCACCTTTTAATTGCATCTGTGAGGCATCTTTCTGCTCTTTTCTGTGGAAACTTGTTAAAATACAAGGTTCCTTATCATTTCGAGTCCTATATTTATTCAAAAGAGCATAGTAAAAAAGAAATAAATAAAATAAAAGACAATGCTATGAACTTTCATCTGCCTCTCAAATGATTGCCCTTTTATAACAAGCATCTGGAAATACCAGTGTTACAAAGCATGTCTGTCCTGTAATTTAATTTCTATAACAGTTGAGTCATGGAGCCATAAAACTAGTCTTGCTAAGTGTAATTTCAGTTATACTGTAAGATGTCATTTTAAAAGTGTACAAGACATCTAAATATAACTTAATAACGTGATTTCTATGGAACAGCTAGCATGTTTCTCCTATGAAAGCGTAATACATTTCTCTTTCATAAAGGATTCTATACAAAAACAATTGTACTATGCTTTGCCAAACATATGCTGAATCTTAGCTCTCTCTTCCTGTGAGTTTAAAGTGAATCTCACTTTAATGTAAAAGAATGGCCTACGTGGATTGACCACAATCAAACCTGCCTCTTTTAGGTTTCTTAATATTAATTAAGAACAGAGCTAGCACAGACACTGATGTTTTCCCGCTGATTTCCCTCCAATACAGGAAGATGGAAACTCAGCCTTCTGAGGCTTTGAAGTTCGTGGACTTCAACTGAACTCTTCATTTTAGTTAAACATAGCTGCCTAAAGGAGCGAGACAAAACGTGGGGCACAGATTCCCCCCAGTACACACAATCCATCAATCGTGTGACATCCAGTTTCTGAAAAAAAGAAAATGTGTTGTCCAGAAGAAACACAAAGGAGGAATTAATTTTGTTGGAAGCTGATGAGAACATGTATTGAGGGTTGGTAAAGGTCCTGGTATATCAGTAATGGGACTGTGCAGAGATGGTTTTCTCCAGTAACATCATACCACTTGCTCTGCTGTCAGCAGAAATGGAAAATGCAAAAACAGCGCCATGATGCGGTTCCCAGTAGAATATTGGTTTAACTGAAAATCTAAAGCATAAAATAATATTTATTCTGTTTATTTTTTATTTATCCTTTTATAATCCTATTATAGTGCAAGAAAACATGTTTGAAATCAGAATTTAAATACTTTATGATGGTTAGGATATTAAACACGATTAACGCTGTGTTGAGGTGAATGACATTCTTCTACCTTGTCACATCTGTCCCTGAAGTGTTGCCTAGAGCGAGAAGCAATGCTTGTTGGCACTGCCTCTTTTTGTCTTTTTGCAAATCAAGATAGCTGTATAGAATGCAGTTATGATGTCTTGAATACTGTGAGTGGCCATATTCCTTCTGCCTGAAAAAGTGAGGAAGCACTAGTTTCAGATTAACAGCCAAAAAAGTTGCTAAAGAAAAAAACACTATTTGACAGAGCAAAGCTTCCAGTTTCTAGGGAGTTGAAGCACAATAACTATTTAGCAAAGGTTAATCTTGTTGATAAATGAAAGGTGCGCACAAACAGATGAACCTTAGTTTCCATGAAGAAATTTACGAATCACCCATAGTAACCAAACAAATAGAAGGAGTCATTATATAACATCAGAAACAATATTAAAGCCTTTTAAACGTGTTATATTTTGATATAATTCCTGTCAGCTCTTCTGCTTTAATAAAACGTGGCATTAAGTATATGGAGCTCATATTCATTGGGGAGGGAGCTGTTCCATATCTTTCTAATGGACCATCAGATATATTAGCATGTGAGAAATGGCAGGGCTATTTGGGGTATGGTGATTACGTCCCATACATGGCTTTTCACAGGTGTTTTTATGGTGGATGACTCAGGATGTAATCTCTCCCTGTTTTATCAGAACACGGATGATAGCTATTACTATGAATACCCTTACTATGAGGACATGGATATCAAGGCCACTGAGTCATCCCCAGCTCCAGATGAGGTTGCAGGACCCGTCTCCGAGGATGTCAAGGTACAGGTTTTTTAATTCCAGTTTCTTTTTCCGCTCCACTTCTTTCCACTTCCTGTGGACGTGGCCAGACATTATCCTTCCTCTCGGGTACTCGGTTGTGAGCAGTGTATTGTCATGGACAGGTTGACGTATCGAACAGCGGCAAGGTTGTGACGACAGTGGAGAAGGTCGTGACCACAGTGAAGAAGCCCGCCACCGGGAAAGCCACCTCGGAGGACTCCTACACCGAGGAGACCAGCCCTTACGAAAGCTACGACCCCTATGGGAACTACGAAGCCTACTATGACGAATCCACTGCAAAGCCCGACTCCTCTCGACATGTGACCGTCTCTGGCAGCGTGGACCACGGGATGGTGGCTGGGGCTGAGCTGGACCTCGGGCTCGGCGGGAAGGTTGATCTGGGCCTCGGAGTGGACCTGGAAAAGAAGATCATCACGGGCGGCTCGACCGTCACCATCAAAAGGAACATCACCCTCGTGAGTACAGCTCCTGCTGATTCTGGAGAATAGACAGTTTTACTGCAACTTTTTTTGTGCAAAGGCAGCAGTCCATTGCATCCCATCAAGGACCATGATGGTGACCTGAACACAAGGACATGGGAAAGTTTCTTGTTTCTCTTGTCTGTGGTGTGATAACATCCACTGGCCACATCCTATGACTCTCTATCTCTCTCTCTGCAGGGTGGAGGTTATGACGACCACTATGGCGAGGGCTACGACCTCCAGTACGGAGAGGACTACAAAATTGAGCACGGAGCCGGTGGCAGTTCCTCGAGTTCCGGCAGTTCTGTGAGCGTCGGAGGAGGCTCCGTGAGCGTTGGCGGCGGCTCTGTGGGCATTGACGGCAGCTCTGTGGGCTTTGGAGGTGGCTCCGTGGGCGTCGGGAGCACCTCCGTGAGCATCGGTGAAGGCTCCGTGGGAGTTGGGGGCGGTTCTGTGAGCGTCGGTGGTGATTCGTTGGGTGTTGGCGGCGGCTCCGTGGGCGTCGAGAGCACCTCCGTGAGTGTCGGTGGAGGCTCCGTGGGAGTTGGGGGCGGTTCTGTGAGTGTCAGCTCTACAGTAACTGGGGGAGGATCAGCGGGGGCTGGTGCTGGTGCTGGTGCCGGTGTTGGTGCCGGTATTGGTGTCGGTACTGATGCAGATTATACTGATCTCGATGGGTTTACGGAGGAATCCATAGGTGATTACGGTGACGACTTAAAGGAAATGTACGACTTGTACACCGATGTGGATTACGACGACGAGAAATTGTTACCAGCAGAGACGGATGAAGATTACGGACGGGTAGGGTCCCACTTTTTTGTGTGAAAAGTTAGACTGTTAAGTGAAGTCAGTCTTGAGTTATAGATATTATATAAACCGGCTGGATTTGTTCAAGTGCCTTAACACAAATTCCATGTACGTTAAGTAATGAAAGCATATTTACAGAAAATATGAAACGGCATGAGACACAGAGATGATTTATGTGTCTTTGGCAGGTGGGTGGAGCCAGGGGAGAGAAGGGGCAGAAAGGAGAGCCCGCTGTCATTGAACCTGTAAGTATAACTGGCCACAGTATTGCATTTGTCACTCAATACACTTACTTATAAAAACAGCTCTACACTAAGACGTGTGCACACAAAAGCATGCTTGCACTCAACATTATGTCAATGCCTTTAGATTTACTGCTTTACAGATTTCAGATTTTTTTGGCCTTTATTGCTACTTTTCATACAAACATATTTTTAAGTAATCCAGTCATGACTGTATCTAAACAAATATAATACAAATTTAATTTTGTGTCCAAAGCTGCAGTCCATTTTGCACACACACACACACACACACACACACACACACACACACACACACACACACACACACACACACACACGCACACCTTCACGTACATATTCATTCTGCTGTGCTGTATTGTAGGTTACATCTCTGGCAGTTCTGAAGCATAAACATTTGGCTTCAGTGAAGGATGTTGTATTATCTCTCAAGTTTAAACATACATGAGGCCAGTATAAACAGAGAGAGACCAGCTGTGAGAGAGTTGACCAGAACATTCTCTGGGGATTCTGCATTCTGATAGTTGTATGTCACACAATGCTAAACTTCACAGAACCAATGTTCACATATATTCCAATACATGATGTAATGCACAGTATTGAGAGTAGAATCTCTTAAAGCACAACTGAAGTTTGGTATAACTTGGTTGTGTAGTTACCTGGCCGTGATATGAGTCCAAATGGTAGCGAAATATTGTTCGTTAGTTGCTTTGTGCTCCCCTGGGGTGATAATTCAGAATAGGGTATTTGTCGCTCTCCATTCACTTCTATGGGGAAGCTAAAACAGTCTCAAAATGACACTTCTAGCACATATACGATCCCAAACTATGCAGATTCTGTCAATACAAGCAATGAGCGACAAATACCTTATTCTTTATTATCATCCCAGGGGAGCACAGAGCAACTAACGAACATATTTCGCCACCATTTGGACTCATATCATGGCCAGGGAACTACACAACCCAAAGTTCTACCAAACTTTGTGTGTGTGAGGGGGCAGGTTCTGGCATGGGCCAGTGTGTCGTGTAGGTTTAAGTACACTAAACCTCACTGTGTTTATGAGCATAGTATATCTTAATGGTAGCAGCAAGTAACTGAGTGTATGAATTGATTGAATATGATCAGCATTCCACTGCATGAAACACTTTGACCCCCATTTACGCACACCCATAACACTGGAAAAAATACTTAGATACATGAATGTAGTTTTAATTATAACATTTTTGATGGCCTCTGACTCTCAATGGTTCACACAAAATTGGCTGTTGTAATGTTGCATTAAATGCTCTTCATGGTTGGACATAAGCCATTAAATATTACCCAGGAATGAAAAATTCTTACTTCTCATCTGTGATGATACCCACACACTAAAAGTTATTTTGTCCAGTTTTCAGTTCAATATCAGTTATTTGTGATAAAAGCATTTGGGATTAGCACAGAGGGTACAAGCTGTACTGCAGTTAAGGGGGTTCCCCTAGGGACAGGGTCTAGGGATGGGTTTCCTAACCCAGGGGTGTCTAGTTTTATACGAAAAGGGCCGGTATGGGTGCAGGTTTTTGTTTTAGCACTATGACGCCTGATTCAACTAATTAACTAATCATGGTTTTCAGTCAAGACCTTGATAAGTTGTGTGTCCTAGTGCTGGGCTAGAACAAAAACCTGGACCCACACCAGCCCTTTTTCGGATAAGATTGGACACCCCCTGAACTCCTGGCTCGAGACTGCACCGTATACAGCAAGCTGGTGTGTTCTTCACCACCAAGAATGATCCGCTGACCTGGTCCATTCTTAGCTACACGACACACTGGCCCATGCCAGAACCTGCCCCCTCACACACACAAAAAGCACGGAGCTGTAAAACAGGCTGTAGCTTTCCAGAGGTCCGGAATGCACTACACGTCCATACAGGGGTAGATGAAGAGTTAAACCTGCCTGCCTAGTGAAGATATATACAGTTTATACTCAGTGGACCCTAGTCTTCTCACAGGCTCTCCTGGAACAGAATCCGTTTTGCCTGAGTAACTCTTGGCTTCGATGTTGCATTTTCTCAAGCGACTGTCACTCTCAGGATGCCTTGTACAGCCTTATTCATGGGTTCCAGGAATACCATGTAATTTATTTAATACAAACCGAATAGCAGGATTTGTGTATTTACATGGGTTTGGTTAAATGGTTTGCCAGGATTCACTGGATTGCACAACTGATTGCATTGCATCATGGGAACAACTCACCTACAGTTGAAGTCGGAAGTTTACATACACTTAGGTTGAAGTCATTAAAACTCATTTTTAACCACTCCGCAGATTCCATGTTTGCAAACTATAGTGTTAGCAAGTCAGTTAGGACATTTACTTTGTGCATGACACAAGTAATTTTTCCAGCAATTGTTTACAGACAGATTATTTCACTTTTAATTCACTATATCACAATTCCAGTGAGTCAAAATTTTACATACACTCACAAGTTCACTGTGCCTTTACATTACATTGTTTATATATTTGGTCGTATATCCTTTGCATGCCATGACTTCCTGATGTCTGTGACCCAACAACATCAAAACGTATAACATCATAAACCTATAATGTCTCTGCATTTGAATGGATCTCTATGGGAATTGGGGGGTGGGACTAGATTTAGCTGTAAATTATGCTGGAACAGTATGGAATACATTGTTGGTAAAATGGCTGTAAGTCATCAAGGGTCTGAGGTATCAAACGAGCCTCAAACCATCACTCTGCTGCCAGATATGCTATAGATATGGATGGATCACTTTAAGGGTTGTTTCTCCTGACAAATTTTTCTATAGAACTCTATGGAAAAATAAGTCAGGAGAAGAAACCCTTCAAGTTATCCATCCATATCTACTGTATTTCTGGCAGCAGAGTGATGATTTAAGTCTTGTTTGATACGTCAGACCCTTGCTAACTTAGAGCCATTTAGCCAACCATGTGTTCCATACTGTTCGAGTGTAATTTACAGCTAAATCTAGTGCTCTTAAGAGTCCTGCCACCTGTCCAAAACAGAAGGTCTAACTGTCATATCTGTATATCCTGATAAATCATATCCTCAGGCATGTCTAGTGACTTGATTGTTACTCACAAGGTTTCCCTTTTTTTCTATCATATTATTCTTGGATTAATAATATCGTATTATTATTTTATTAAAACCAATCCTACAAACCAATAATGCTCCAATTGGAAATCTCGCATTTGGCATTTTCTAAACTGACTTAATGGCGATTGTGAACCGTTTGTATTTGGAAAACCTTTTGTATTTGCTTTGAAAAATGCGTTGGCTATAAAAAACCAGTGGTAGCCATAGGTTTCTATATTTGAAGCTATGAGGGAGTCCAGATGGGGTCTTCCAGCATGCTGGTTGTACCACAAGAAAGGAAATGCATACCATGCTCATTAAACACAAATAAATTATTAAACATTAAACATAAATTAATGTCGATGAAGATTTTGCGCATGTCATGCCAGCTCTCGGGACAGAGAGAGGTTAGGCCTGTCATGTCTCTTTTTTGTGCTGCATTCTCTGCTTCATGTAGAGAGCTGGAAGGGCATTGTACTTAATCTTGGCTTGATTTGGACAACACAAATCTTCTTGGACAGACTTGCTTCCTGTGTAGCTAAAGCAAGCTGTTCTCCATAATCCACCCTTGAACACACACTGCCAGATGGAAAAAAAAAGAAAACTCCTGGTTTTACTATCGGATTTCTAATGCAAATTAATTGAATGGCATTACTGGATTGCTTTCCCGCTGTTTTCCTACGTGGAATGATGCATTGTATTTAAAGTTAACATGTTTTCCCAGGCAAAGTAATATCCATGCATATACATGCTCATATGCACATATACAGGCACACATATGCACACACACACACTCATACACACACAGCATAAGCTCAAGGACAGTCCAACCATCAATCAAATACTTGCGAGTGGAATAATTCCACAGGTGGAGAGAAAGGGAGGTGTCCACTCCTTCAATGGGATTGATGCATAATGCGTGATGTCATATGGCGGGCAGGCTGTCACTTGTATGGGCTCTTCATTTCCTGACACAAGTGCCTGTGTTTTCTGCATTGCAGGGAATGCTGGTGGAGGGTCCGCCGGGTCCTGAAGGCCCTACTGTAAGTATCTGTCTCTCCCACCCACTATTCCCTTCAGGAGTCGACTGCAGCCAATCACACTCATTTGCATACAGCTGTTGCCTCCTGCCCTCTCTCTCTCCCTTGGTCACTCCCTCTCTCTTTGTCTCTTTCGCACTCTCTCTCTCTCTCTCTCTCTCACACTCTCATCTTTTCTCATTGTCATCCAGTCTTTCACCATGTCACCTGCAGACGCTGTTTTCTATTGTTTTTTTGGAAGAGGCTTTAGCAAAACATATTCAGAGTAATTTTGGCATGTATCGTTGTCATCTATGAAATGGGATACTGGGAGTCATAGCAAAGTTCTGATAAGTTGGGATTCGCCCAGATGTTCTGTAAGCAAGTGGGATGTACACGTTTATTTATGACACGCTCCTTCTTGTGTGCTATTTGACCCCAAGGTGCTTGGGAACACAGAAACCAGTGGTGGTTGCCAAGAACAACAGAAAGAATGTATTGAAAGAGGATATGAAACTGATTTATGTTTTGACTGATCTCCTAGCCTCCTCGGCGTGTCCGATAAATGAGAGAGCTAAATGCATGCGCGTGTGCGTGTATGCACGTGTGTGCACGTGTGTGTTCGTGTGTCGTGTGTTTTATCATGAATATGACGTGAGCTTTATGTCATCCTCAGGGTCTCCCTGGCCCCCCAGGTACGTCTGGATCCCCAGGCAGTTCTGGAGAACCTGGAGAGAGGGTGAGTGCTGCGTATCCTAGGAGCACTCAAACGACTTGGGCTTTCATACCAGAAAAATAACTTTGCAGCCTTTAAAACAGCGCTTTCTCCACAGGACCACTCCATGAGTGTAGTCCAATAATGCCTCCAAAGCCCTGGAGCAGAACATAGTTTGGAAAGAGTGTAACATCTGTCCTACATATAATATGAGAATATCGCAGCTATCCTAGCAGTACACTCCGTCCCTGACAAAGAGCCTCTCACTTTCAGGGCCTGCTTTACTAAGGCCACACGCAAAACTAATAACACAACCAATGATTGGTGCAAAACAAATACCATGACCAATCATTTGTCATGTTACTGGTTTTGCGCATGCTAAAAGGTTTTGCACACGCTAACGACCTTAGGAAATCAGATCTTCAGTTCTCAGTGAGCCACCCAGTCCCAGAGTCTAAATAATTGTCAAACACATTAACTTACGGTAGTTCTAGACTAGTAATAATTGCATAGAGCCACTAGGTCCCAGAGCCTATGTCTTCCTCATAGAGAGCCACTCAGCCACAGTTTGATTTTTACAGACACACTGTATACTGTATACAGAGACTGTGAGAAGCACGTCTTGGAAGGCCATGGGCTCTGAATTGAATGTGGGAGAGACAAATCTGCTCCCAGCCAAAAACATACACACTCTTAGTTCACTGTGTATTTATAGATCATGGATACATCCTAAAAAGGACACTTTGATCAGCGCAGATGGACCTGTAACAGGATGTGTGGATCTTTCTTACAGGGCCCTGCTGGTCGCTCAGGCCTGCCTGGTGCCGATGGTCTGCCAGGCCCCCCAGGGACTGTCTTAATGATGCCAGTAAGTAAATGCACACAAAAAGCATAAACGCTTTTCCTATGGTCAAGCTGTAATCACAGAAATCCCCTCTGAATGGTGTCAATGTGATACACTTAAGCAATGCCGACACTTGTTTGTTCCCATGGTGAGTTTTGACATACCTGTTACCGCAGGCAGACGTGCTCTAAGATGTGCTTTTTTGACTAAGCTAGCATTGTCATCTAAATGTATAAAACAGTACTAACTCCCACATTGTGGAGATTATTCGCCCTGTATTACCACTCTACTGCTTTCTATCATCTATCACACCGTTGTCTTGTCTGTGGTCCTCACAGTGATAAAATGCGGTTCTCAAGAGTCAGACTTTCCTTGCTATTGCTATTGGAATGTAGGGAGTCTCCTCGCCCTATTCTTCTGGATTAAGCCGGGGAGTACTTAGAGGAGATTGTGTAAAAGTCTGCCTCAGCACAGTAGCTCCACCCTCTGGCACTTCCACTGTTTTTTTTTGTTTTTTTGTTCACCCCTATTTGGAATCTCTAATTGTCTCAAGTTATTGCGGTGTCGCCTATACCCAAGAGCACTGCCGCCTCCGATAAACTCACCCTGCTCTCGCCAGTGACTACTCTCCACACCGCTGAGCTGTACAGCACTGCAGGAGAAGTATTAGAGGAATGGTGCAGCTCACACAGGTGACAGCTGCTCATCTGTGGGCTGCTAGCACACTTTTGGGAGTTACTCATGCAGTGGTATAAGGAACCCTGGCTGACTTAAATCCTTCTCTTGAACATCTGCGTTCAACTACTCCGGACTCCATCATTGTTGCCTAGCCCTAGTGACTTATCCAGGCTTGAACTTGCAGTGTCACAGCAGTAGAACCCAGCCAAGAAACCTACATTTACCAGCTGAGCCACTAAGGAACCATTGTTTAGTTCCCCAGTCCTTAACTGGATATATTTACCAATATAAAGAGCATTTAATTTCCTCAAGCCCATAGGTATACTGAATTATACTTGAGTGTGGGAAGCAAATGGCTCCCTGTTTAAAAGTAGGTAGTAATGTTCGAAGTCATGATGACCCAATTCTTAAACAAGACCTGGAGCAGTCTGAGTATCCCCCGGTTTGACATGACTACAGAGAATGTGATGAGCAAACCACAATTCCACTCCCATGGTGTTTTACCGACACCAGATATTTTTCCCAAAAAAAAACCACACAAAAAAGAGCATCTGCAGGCTGAAAGCCCTTCCCCTTCCCCGCCAAAGCCCTTACTCCCACACCCACCTCCCCTCCATAACGGCTTCTCCAGCCTTCCTCCATCAATCCCACGCGGGAGTTGAGGGATTTTCAGGAAGTGCCGGGGAATTTGGATTCCGCTACACCACCAGCGTGTCTGATTCAATAAACAGCAGCCCCTGCTCTCCGCGAGTGCTGGGAACGGCTGGTCCCGGACCAGTGCGGACGTTGGATAGACGATCAGGTAGAGCATCTGGAAAGGGGAGCGGGCCGGGTCTCGGACGGCGCTTCGCGGGTGAGACAAACGCCCCCCCCCCCCCTGATGTGAGTTTCAAGCGGCGCGTTCTTTTCACTCGAAGAGAAGCGCGAAGTGCGATGGTGGGAGAAGCTCTCTCCAGAGAGGCGCATGTCTTCTCTCCCCCTTTCTCTTGGACGCTGAAATTGCTGCTGGCAGCCATAAAGTGCATAGGGCCCGTATAAACCCTGGAGCAGTGCCAAGAAGTACATTTCACTCAACTGCTCCGCAGAGACAGTGTGCTGGCTGGAGCAGAGCCGCAGGTCCAGCCCGTATATCTCTTTAGTGTTTCCCTTCTTCTCCATAGAAACCGGTACTAACTTAAGTTAACTCCCCTTCAGGGGATATGCTGCTGTGTTATAAATCATTTTGCCAGCATTTAAAAAATATACATATATTTTTTATATTTTTAATTCAACTTCTGTGATTACAGAACTGGAAACAGCCATTAAAAATGTTGACTGTTTGAAACGGCAAGTAAAAAAGGCTGTTGCAGCCGTTTGCAATGTGTACGTAACAGGGAGGCATTTTGTTGTTGAACTCGGGTGCCGTTTGCTTGTGTTGTCACGTCTCCTTCGCCCGCTGCAGTTTTGATCCTCGCTTTTCACAGTTGGATATACAACGTGTTATCATCCTTCATAAATGCTTTGAAGTGACGATTTTGACTGATCTCTTTTTTAGTCTGAGATTTTCACAGACATGCTCTCAGAATGCAATGCACATACATTTCATTTTATTCCCAAGATCACAGGAACCCACCCCAGTACGTCCCATTAGCTGGTGATGTGTTTGTTGTGTGGGACACTAACAGTGTTTTTATGAGAGCGTCTGCAGCACACCCTGTTCACCCATGTTCATTTCTTTCGGACCATCCTGGCTCAGGCTTGCTGTATACAGGCCCCCTGGTATACCATAGTTCATAAAAGCATCATAATATTTATTTTTCACGTGTAAATTGCAAATAAATGACAAGCAAATGTAAACGGTGTTGCTTGGAGCTTATGTATTTTTCAAACCGTTTTTATATAGACCTGTTCCAGTCATATTTCGCATAGAGAGTGCCCTGGCCCAAGAAATTGTACAATCCTGGCTGCTGATGTAGTTTCATTTTCACATTTTTTTAACCGCTAACAAATGCGTCATTTTGGTTGGCTTATGTTCCAACACTGAAATTGGACAGTTGTCAAAGGCTAACATGATTTCATTAATGTCAATAAAGAATAAAAAAGCTACAGTGGCATATTTTCCAGGGCTCTGGTTTGTCGACAACTAAATAGAAATGGCCTGTGTTGTAAAGGCCAAAGTCAGCCAGCAGATGGCAGCACAGGACTAAGGGTAGACGAGCACGCAGACTGCAACTGAACAGCGGGAATGGAACACGGCAAAAGGGCGGATGTTGCAGCCTCTCGGGATCTCAAAATCTTGTTACTGGAAATTTCTCCCTAAAAGGGAGAACCACTAAGTGCCTTCCTTACTGTTGAAGGTTTTGTCTGTCTGCTCTAATCAGAGATCAGTCTTAGAATTTGAAAAGATTGATTATACAAAAGAGGTTTCACCATTGCCTTATGAAAACAGCCTCGGTGCACGAAGGTCTATTTATTTATTTATTTATTTCGAACAAACAAACAATTTAATAAAGATTAAAATAAAATACAATGATTCACATTATTATTATTATTATTTCTTTTGTCCGAAATGGAATAGGAAGAAGCATATGCTTATCTAGTCCTATTCCAATAATGCAATACACTTAATAATAAATTGGATATTTTAAGCTTTAAATTGTCTTCATTGATTCATAGATTTTCTGGCAGATAATACTTTTATATTTTTTTTAATGGATGATTATGGGAACAAAGAGCTCACTAATATTGACAGTATTAGTGCAGCAGAGAGGGTACAGCATCTCTCCCTTGTACTTTCTTCGCGTCTGTAATTGTTGACTGTAGTTTGTGCTGCAGTTCTATGCCTCATATGCCTCTCTCTCTCTCTCTCTCTCTCTCTCTCTCTCTCTCTCTCTCTCTCTCTCTCTCTCTCTCTCTCTCTCTCTCTCTCCCTCCCTCCCTCTCTCTCCCTCTCTCTCAGTTCCGCTTCAGTTCAGGAGGGGACTCCGGACAGAAGGGCCCTGCTGTGTCAGCCCAGCAAGCCCAGATGCAAGCCCTCATGCAGCAGGCCAGGGTAATGACACATACACGCACAGGCACACATGCATTCACACACAAATACACTCTCTCTCTCACACACACACATACACGCACAGGCACACATGCATTCACACACAAATACACTCTCTCTCTCACACACACACACATACACGCACAGGCACACATGCATTCACACACAAATACACTCTCTCTCTCACACACACATACACGCACAGGCACACATGCATTCACACACAAATACACTCTCTCTCTCACACACACACACACACACACACGCACAGGCACACATGCATTCACACAAACATACATTCTCTCACACACACACACAAACACACACACACATCTACACACACAAAGACACATGCACAAACGTAAGAAAAAAATGTCACGTGTGTCCAAACGGGTGTATGATGCCGCCACCTATGTTAACCCCTCCACGCATGTAAACATGAGTCGCACATGTAACTGTTTGCACATACTTCCCCTTTGTGAACGTGTTTTTGTGTGTAACATGATATTTTTATATGTATATTTTTACATAATAATTTTGTTTCTGCAGCTGGCTCTGAGGGGTCCTACAGGCCCAATGGGTCTGACTGGGAGGCCCGGGCCTTTGGTATGTTCCAGATCCTGAATATTACATTGCATCCTGCATGTCTTTGCATTAACTTCATTTGATTTGTATTGTTTCATTTCATACATAAAAAAAATCTCCTAATGCATTAATGTGTCTTGCCATCCCAGGGTTCTCCAGGTGTCTCTGGACTGAAAGGAGAGTCTGGGGACAGCGGTCCGCAGGTATGGCGATGGAGCCTCACGCTGAGCCTGTGATCCGTGCTCATCTGGACGTTAAATTCAGGACTCAGTGTCTTTTTTTCAGTAGTACTTCTGTTGATCCAGTTAAACATACAAGCGTGACATTTTTGCATATCTGTGAAAATGGCAATATAGCAAGATAACACTAAGACGCCTAGACACTGAGAAAAATAACTGATCCCCAGGCTTTGATTTTGCTTGCAATGTTGACTCAGTTACCTTACAATTGTGAATAGGATATAAACATTCCCAAAAAAAAAATGCGTGTAACATGTAGAAAATGTGCACCTTTGTAGTATGCTTGATTATGGTGTTAAATAGTCTATCCCCAGATCTGTACACGTTTTCAAAATGTAATTTGCTGAATTTTGGAATGACTTCTAATTATGTCCTAATGTTTTTATTTCTTCTGTCTTGCAGGGACCTCGTGGCCCCGCGGGCACTCTTGGGCCTCCCGGGAAACCAGGAAGAAGGGTGAGTCATTTTTGCAGTTTGTGTTGGTGTTTTTCTGATGGGGTCCCTTTTTTAAATGATGAGGACAAATTCACCTCAGACTGATGGTAGCTCCTGCTGAAGAGGCTGAAGCTCTCGATTTTGAGCAAATACCATATTCTCTTTTTTTTACCTCAGTCCCGGAATTTTGTTTCTTCCTCAGAAGTCCGTTCATAGCCTCCCTGTTTTTTCGTCCGTGTCCCACTCCGAGGCTTTGATGGACTAAAATTAAGGGAAGGGTAACAGGACTAAGATTAAAAGAGTACCAGACTGTTCTCTTTGCTCTGCCCTTGTGTATGTCTAAAACGAATAAACACAATAAAGCTGCACAAAGTCCCAAAATGGGACTAATGGAGTACTATATTGAAAAACACTACCCCTAGGCTACATCCTTCTTTGTTTTTCGGATTGTAATAAGGAAAGGACGTATTTTTTTTCCCCCCTGAAGTAAATTACTGCCATGAATCACGGGTGGAAAAGCGAAGACACTATGTGCTTGCACAATCAGCTTGTATATCTGATAAATAAACCTCGAAGTACGGAAGGCCGCCTTCTGGATGCAGGACACGCTAGCTGAGAAGAATGCTTATGGTTTTCTTCCTCCGCTGGTGTAGCAACAGAATCTATGCGCTGGATTACAACATATTTCAACACACTGTGGAGATGCTTTCATCAGCTGAAGCATATGTGCTGTTGTACTTGGAATCAATTCAAGTCAATTCAAATTGTTCTTATACCTTCAGGGTCGTGCTGGGTCAGATGGAGCCAGAGGAATGCCAGGACAGACAGGGACAAAGGTAAAGTGTCGAAGCCACTTATTATTGACATCTACCATGACAGTTCGCAATATCAAATTGTCTCATACACTATGCTGGAAGTTGTGAAACCATTAGCAGTGTTGACTCAGACAACCCAACTGATCAGTCCTAGTCCCGCACACTCATGATCCAAAGCCAGAACTAAAATATAGTTAATTTGTATTAGTGCTAATAATATTAAATATATACTCGCTGGACGAGTCAAATTTTATTTCTAAAGCACATTTAAACAGACTACCGTCAACAAAAGTGCTGTACAATTAATATATACATGGGTGTACAATGGCAGAGGATAACATTTAGCAAGTTAGCAAGGGACCTGACAATACTACAGTCTGCTCTGGATAAGAGCATCTTCTAAATGAATAATGTAATGTACTGCTCCGTCTGAATTGCTTACCTCTTAGTCCGTTTACCATTTGCCAATTACCTGTGAGTTGTGGCTGTGGAGCATATCTGCTGTTTTCAAGACACCTAAGAATTTGTTTCCTTCACGAAACAGGGTGACAGAGGGTTCGATGGTCTTGCCGGATTACCTGGTGAAAAGGGCCACAGAGTAAGTGCTGTGTTTTTTATTTTTTCATGGTTTGAAATATGGCATTCCAAATTAGATTCAGTTAAAGCGCACTTCCCCTCAACAGATGAGGCAAATTGCAGCCCAGATGTTTACAAATGCTATTGTTGTACAAACCGCCGTTGTTTCAGCTGTTAGTGTAGCGGTGGGTTTATTGTTTCTGTCAGCTGTGATGTATTATATGTACCGTGCTGACCCAAGGAGTCCTGCTCGCATGGCACTTTGCTCAGGGGCAGGGAGCACTGTCAGAGAACCAAGGAGATTGACCTCATTCTTGTCGAATAAAGACTTGTCAGTATTGCTGGTTGCATCTGCCAGGCCCGTATACAATAAGGAAATCCACCAAGCCCTACTAGAACTACTTCTTTGAGCTGGACAAGAATGGCCAGAGCTCAGTAACTATCAGCATTACCACGGGCTCACTGTTGATGTGTACAGTGTCCTGTGCAGGCTATTCCCTGCCATGGCTTGTAATAAATTGTGCCAGGCTGTTGTGCAAGCTGGGAATATCTGCCATACACTTAGCTGAAAAGCTGGAGAGCGTTCAGAACTTCAGCACAGAGAGTCTTCTGTGGCAAGCCAGATATTGTCAACACAGACTTTTAATGGTCGATTTCTCATCCCGCTGAAAGGAATCAATGCTGTGATGTAAACACAAACAACATCTTCTTGTATAAGAGCCAATACTCCTTCCACTTACCCGTGTCGTTTCACATGCCCTAGAAAAAATTAGATATTATGCCATTTTGGTTCTGTAGGGGGCCTGCTCAGTGTTAACGTATCTTCACCGTGTTAATGTAGGCACGCGCTTCACTCTCTAGTACTGGTGAAGATTTACATTAGTGATGCGTTTCGTTTTGTATTACCTAACACGCAGCCTTTCTGTGGTGAGAACTGAAGGAAATGGATCGCAGTTCCCCTGTTTTTTCGGCCTTCACATCACTCAGATCATCACTTTTGTTGTACACAGAATGCATATCTGTGCCGGCTACTTGAACTCCTGCAATTGCACGGTGAAATGTGGCTGTGGTATATGGTGGTGGTTGTGTGCTTTTTTCATCGGTACGTGTGTGTGTGTGTGTGTGTGTGTGTGCGTGCGTGCTCTTACGTGCATTTGTGTGTCTTGTGTGTGTTTCTAGGGCGAGTTGGGCCCACAGGGACCTCCAGGGCCAACCGGAGAGGACGGTGAAAGAGTAAGACCTTTGGCATTACACCCCTCACAGTCGTCACTCCTCCCCCTCCCCCTCCCCCTCCCCCTCCCCCTCCCGCCGCTCATCTGACTTCCTTGTCACTCAGCTTTCCGTTTTAACCTCTGCTACCTTTAATCCGCCCCCCAGTTCCTAGGCCCCTCTCTCAGTTGTTTCATCCTTCTATACCTCTCTTTCATCTCCCCGCATGCTTGATCTTCAACCCTCACCATCTCTCTCATCTCCTTCTCCTCATTGGTCCGCTTAAACCGCAGCACGCTTCTCCCCCTCCCCCTGTTTCTTTACTGTCTCCCAGGTCTCTCAGTATAAACCCACCCCCCTGATCTTCCGCTCGTTTCTTTCCAAGCAACAGTTCTTTCCCGCCGCTGTGTGATGCAATTCATAAATGGAATGGAGAAATGACTCATTAGATTAACAGAATGAGGCTGAGCGCCATTCTGAGCAGGGCTGACGTCAGCCTTACACCATCTCCTCCCCCACTTTCCCATTGTGTCTGTGCTTTGATCCTGCCTCAGTACCGTAGGGACCGCCGCGGTCTGCCTGCCTGGTTAGGTCATGTGTTACTGGACTGCCTGGTACCACGTGGCTTTAACTGGACAGGCAGTCTGGACAATGCTCCCAATGCGGCGTGTTGATTTGTTACTCGAAAACTGACCTACGACTGTGCTTCCTTTTCTCAGGGCGATGACGGCGAGGTCGGACTAAGGGGGCTGCCAGGCGAGTCTGTGAGTGCTGTTCCTTACATTTTTTTTTTCCATCGTTATGTTCCGCCCACTTTATCTCTGGCCATCTTTAGCTGTGCCCTGTGGTCAGCGACTCTCATTCTCGTTATGGTCGGCGGTTCTTCCCAATCTGATAGAGCTCCATTTTTGCTGACCCAGACAGATTGAGTTTTGAAGGTTTGGAATCCATATCTCACATTCCTCGTGAGCGAAATGAGGATTTTTCGACGGGTGACAGGACATTGTTCGCCTCTGTTGCTCCTCTGAATGTGGTTCTCCTATTTTTCTTCTTCTGGGCTCCTGACCGCCCAAGGTGAAAGTCCAGAAAAGAGGCAGATGAAATCCCGGACCTGTCATGTCAAAGATGGCCGAGCGACCTTTATAACTTCTTCCCCTGCTTTCCGTTCCTCCTTGCTGTTGTGTGCCTCTGATTTCACAAGGCTCTCTTAGCATTAGTTTCCAATGAACGGTCTTTTCTCTCAATACTCTGCACTTGAAGGGACTGTCACCTGGAGGTTCTGAATGCAGTGGAGAGACAGTCCCCTGATAATCCACAGCCGCGCTTGCACCAGCTGACCACAGGAGGCAGACTACATAGTCTCTTGTTGCTACATTCAGGCCTAACATTTATAATGACTTAAATAAAAAATTTTACGTATAATATACTATTTGTTTTATTGGTCAATGTCTAACTGGCAAAAAAATTTCATTGAATTTGGTATATTTATATTTATACCATATTCATACGTGGTATTTTTTCAATTTCTGCTTCCATGCGACTTGTGTTTGAACGTTATTTATCTTTGCCAAGAATGTCATGGCACTGGCAAATTACATAATCAGTAGCCTGAGCGTGCAGCAAGAGAGAACAAGCGCAGTCATTCTGAAATAACATTATCAGTTTCATTATCGGGTATGCTTCTGTACAAGCAGCATTTGGTACAAAGGATGTCTCCACTGGTATGGCAGCACATACCGACATGGGATCTTAACATCAGGGCCAGAGAAAAAATTTGAAAGCCAACTTTAAATGTCTGTGGTTTGTTTGTTGTTGTCCACTTTCTGACTATTGATTAATAGCACAGATATGCGGCAGTGTAGTATAATGGTTAAGGAACTGGCCTTGTAACTGAAAGGTTGCAGGTTTGATTCCCAGGTAGGACACTGCCGTTGTACCCTTGAGCTTCAGTATATATCCAGCTGTATAAATGGATAATATGTAAAAAATGCTTCAAAGTTGTGTAAGTCGCTCTGGATAAGGGCGTCTGCTAAATGCCTGTAATATGCTGTATACAATCTCAGATTGTTTGGTGCATGCGCAACCACAGTCTAACCACAAACATTGGATATGGCTCACACATAGAATGAGTGTGGATAGCAGGTAAAATAAATCAGATTCCAACTGCAGTGTAAGTGCAGCTTGGCTGTTCAAGGGGCAGGCTGCCTGCCAGTCTTTCTCCAGCTGCAGTTCTATGGACAGACCAGCAGAGGGAAAGCACCAAACTGCTCCCTCTAGGAAGGAAGGCATTGCTCAGGCATGACCTCATCTTTACCAGCATCACAACAGGGGGGGTGAAATCATAGTTCTCACTTTTTTTCACCCCAAGACCCACTCTCAGCTCTTTCACACACCCTGCTTTCTCACATCCCCATCAAGGCTTCTCAGCCCATTTTAAATGTAGGTTCTCTTAGGTCCTGTAGGTGCTGCTTAGGTGCAAAGTGTGTATCTGCACTTTGATGTCTTTTTAAAGCCATTTGTACCATTCTAATATTACGTTTCTGTTTTTTTTTTTGGACTAATACATTTTTTTAGGAAAGCCTGATAATCTTCTTGCTCCCTTTCTCTCTCTTTGTCTCACTCTCTCACACTCTTTCTCTCTCCTCTCAGGGGCCTCGTGGTTTGCTAGGACCAAAGGGACCCCAAGGACCTCCCGGATCTCATGTGAGTGTGGGACTCGCATACAGACACACAATCTTTAACGAATCGTGGTCCACAGTCCTTATTGCATAGATACATTGTGGTCTTAGCAAGCGACTGTTTACCTCATTTCACATCTGTAAGCCTGGAATAAACATGTATTACTCTGCTTATATAGAATTGCATGTCTTGCATTTTATCATAGTGTCACATTTTAAAGCAGAATCATACAATGTCCATTTCTACGTGGCCGCAGGCTCAGCTGGCTTTCATGTCAGATTTTTTATTTTTTTTTGCATGACAGGGTGTAACTGGAATGGACGGCCACCCTGGACCCAAAGGAAATATTGTGAGTATGAGTGTAACGCAAAGCACAACACACACACAACGCAGAGAGCGACACACGTGCACAAATCTTTACATTATGACGTCAGCGCCAGATAGAGATGAAAACAGCGGGAATCACAGTTAAGCTGAGCGTGCGCGTGAGTAAATTAAAGCCCAGAGCAAAACGAACACCATGGCTCTTTCTGTAACTCCGAATCGACTTGGCGGACGCAGGGGTCCAGATGGGAGCCTCTTGTGAGCAGCTCTGCTTCACCATGGGGATTTTGTCCTTAAGGAGAGATGGGAGATGTGCATCTCTTCCTCAGCCCAGACCCAGACTCTTAATTGATTCTCAATTATCTTGAGCGAAGCGCTTGAGTCTTGGCATTTTTTGCCACCGCGTACGTGCGTGCGGGCCACAGAAGCACCGTAATCTTGCACTGGAGTAATTGCCATGTGGAGACCTGAATGTTGATCATCAAGACTGATACTGTGAGAACGTGCAATGGCTCTGTCTTTGGCCGATGGTAAATCTCACTCCAAAGTGGAGACGGGAAAAATAAAAACAGGAGCCTGCCTTTGAGCCTGCCTTCGTTGTGTTAGCTGAAGAGCAAGGAATTATGAAAGAAATTCTGTTAAATCGTATAATCATTGTCTTTTATTATTATATGATTAATGAATATCCGGGTTCTGTGGTTGGATGAAGGAGAGTACAGTATCTGCCTCATTCACCAGCATTTATAATCCTACGTTGTTTTGTGTGACAGAAAGGCAGAAAGGGTTAAGCCACATGTGTGGAAACACAGTGTAAAAATATTGTGTCTGTGAGTCTCATCTCATAAGAGGGATAATGTTGAAATATATCGATTTCACGGGCATCCTTTCAGACCTTGTGGAAGCTGTTCTCAGATAGGAGGGAAACGATATCCCCTCTGTGGTATAGAGGAAGGCGAGCAGGATTTATGGGTTGGGGAATTACAGCATATGCTCAAACAGCTGCTTTTTTTCAGGGCCCTCAAGGAGAACCCGGACCTTCTGGACAGCAGGGGAACCCAGGAGCTCAGGTCAGTATCAGCTGCTGCAGAGCACTGAGCCAAAAGGCGTCGTCTGTGCACCTGTTTTTCTGACCACTCTGCTTCTGCCAGAGCTCTAATCTTCTCTAAATCAGTGAATGGAATCAAGCAGGCAACTGCTTTTAAAGGCAGGTATTTAATTAAGGAATGTAGTCAGTTAACCTCAGAGCGCTTCTTCACCTCTGCACTCGAATGTCCAACGTTCTCAGGGACTGCACTGAGAAATCAGCCTGCTTTTGTGGATAGACAATATACTTACAGGGTGTCAGAACCTTCTAGAGATGTGTAATCTTACAGAATGTCTTATCGCCGTAGGGTCTGCCAGGGCCCCAAGGAGCCATCGGTCTTCCAGGAGATAAGGTAAGTCCCCTTCTTCACCTCTCAAAGATCACCCAGAGATCAGCCTCTGGATTCAGTCAACACCTGTCCACTTACAAATAAATTTGACAAGAGTTGAGCACAAATATTAATCACATCTGGGACTAGTGTATTCTAACTCACTCTATTGCTTAATTTGAACACATGAAGGGAACTTTGCTTGTCTTTCACCAGTGGTTTCTGTTGAGAGGCTCTTAGTGAGAGAGTTGTTGATCCGGCGATGATCATGCATTGATTGTTTCTGTCTGGCATCGTCTTTATTGCTTACCCAGGGCAACATGGAACCTATTAATTACATAGTGTGGATTAGAGCCATGATCGGTTGGTTTATAAAATACACCAAAGTACCTGCAAATTATCAACTATAAGCTCCACCTAGTGGTAGTGTGCAGGTACCCTCCCCTCAGTGATTAATTAATCTTAGTACGAAATTGTTTTGTTTTAAAGAACACAGTAGAGGATTAAAAACATTTTATAGTTTGACTTAATACAGTTTTAATAAATCCACTTGGATTTGTGTTGAACCCATTCCCAACATAACAGCAGATGGTGCATCCTAGGTCTCTTAAAGTAGCAGTTTATGAAAGGCTAATGTTTAAAGTAATTGTTGAGCTGTGGGTCAGGAGTTGTTTTTTCTCATACTTGCATGTGCAGTAAAGGGCATGCAAGTTCCCCCAAAAATTTATTTAGCTTTGATATAGTTCTAAAGTGGAACTGAGGATAGGATTCAATGGCGAGAGTCTATATGTAAACTAAAGGAAATTTCAGTGGATGGACCAAATTCGTACCAAATAAACAGTTTATAAAAGTGCTTATTGACACTATATTAGTGCATCCAGAGCATCCAGACAAACCTGGATGTATTATGCATCGCCGAATAGCTTTAAGTGCTTGTTCGTTTTACGTTCATTTTGGTTTGACGTTGTGCTGAGCGTTTACAAGGACAGGATGGTAACAACACATCTGAGTCACTCTGTCTTCCGCCTGCAGGGTCCGAACGGGAAGTCAGGCCTGCCGGGAATGCCAGGAGTTGATGGACCACCGGTGAGTCTGTGATTCCCACTTTTCCCAGACGGTCGGGTGACAGACAGGAGCCTGGGGACAAGTAGACCGCACAAACACAGATGCTGCCATGAGGCAGGATGAGACGAGCAGAGCACCTGGTGTTCTTTGATGTGCAGGGAGAGCACATTCCCCATAGTGTCCACGCTCGTCTAATTGCCTCTGATGTTGATCCTAGAGGGGGAATGCAGTGCCCTATTCACCATCTACACAGATGCTCTCCGCACTCTGAATTTATTTTTACCATCGTCAAAAAATGTCAAACAATAAACAAAAAAATGTCATTTCAGATAATGAAATCACTCAAACCCAGAGTTTGTAGTGTGTTTTATGTGGAAACAGATGTACCATCATAGTTCCTGAGTCCCATTCACAGGGCATAACTGCTTTGCATACTTGGACAGTAGAGCAGCTGTCCTGACAATTTGCAGGGCTTAGAGCTGGAGGAATTGAATGAGGGTGATAATGATGGCCGTATACTGGCTCTCCCAATTAGAGCCATTAGGCATCATAGTGAGTGGAAGATATTGAGTCTTGCGTCTCAGAAGAACAGAGTCCAATTCCTCCATTCCTGACGTTCGTCCAGTGAGCATGGTAATAAGAAACTGGTGGTCATTGCAGGGAGGGATTATCTGGAATTATGAGAGCACAACACATCGCTCTCTTTGGGCCTTCAACTTCAGCCATCAATGACCATTCATTACTGATCTTGAGCTTCAGAGATGTTTGTGTTTGCAATTTATATAATACTTATATAATACTATTGTTTTAGTATTATATTGTTTCAAGTTGTTGTGAGTATATCATTTTGAGATTTTACAATAACTCACAGGGTCACCCAGGAAAAGAGGGACCATCTGGTGATAAGGGACATTTGGTGAGTTTTTAATGCAACGTGCAACACATGCCTTGTAATATAAGCTTCTGATTGGTTCTTCTGAAATAAATGTCACTGTATTACCTGCCATAATACCTGTGCAATCAAAGTCACGTCTTTTGTTCATTTTATTTTTATTTTTGTTCTTCATAGGGACCCAGTGGTCCTCAAGGCCCAATTGGCTACCCTGGACCCAGAGGTGTTAAGGTAAATTCTAGCATATTCTAGCAATAGCATATGGTAGATATACGTTTGCATACCCTAGTAATGGTCTCTGTGATTGCATGTGCTATTTCTCTGTTTAAAGTGCTATTAAAACATTGGACCTGTAACAACATACCTATACAACAATATTATAACAAGTTCATTTGTTTGTGTTAGTTCTTTCCCTATAAATATAAAAGATAAATATGTTACATTGTACATTGTATTGCTTTGAGGACATGGAATCATAGAGCAGTGCACATACAGTACCTCAGCATAGAAACATGTGTGTAATCCTATAGTGCTACCACTAGGGGGAATAGGATTGTTGATGTTTTAAATGAGCCTTTTACATTCACTTGGCTCTATGACAATGCATGTAAATCCTTCTTTAAGGGAGCCGATGGAGTCCGTGGTCTGAAAGGAACCAAGGGAGGAAAGGTAAGCTTTTGTTTTGAGTTATCAATGTTTTGTCTCAATATCAATTTATTACAAACATATACAGTATATTTTTCTATTTTGTATGAGTACTATTATTATTTTATTCCTGTGCCTGAAAGTGTACATAGTAAACACAAGGCAATGCTGAGGATCAGTATTTTTATAGATCCAATATACCACAGCTGATCTCCGCAGCTAGAGCAAGAGTTTCTATGGCAACAGACTGAAACAAGGTTTATTCTTTTCCCCTCCTGTGAGCCATGCGTCCTATGTTAAGATTAATTAGCTCTTTCACCATTCTCACTGCCACAACTGCTTAAATAAATCTGTGGTCCCGGAGCGTGTCTTTAATCACTGAAATGAGCAAGGGGGAACAGACGTTCTCATTTTTGTATGACCTCATGTTTTCTTCCTGTTTCTTCTCTGACAGGGAGAAGATGGCTTTCTTGGATTCAAGGGGGATATGGGAATTAAGGGCGACAGGGTATGTGATTTCCATTTTTCAATGCACTGTATTATATCACACACACGCACGGAAGCACGCCCGCACGTACACACACACACACACACACACACACACACACACACACACACACACATTGATTTGACAACATCCACTTGAAGACAGGAGCCAGCTGGAATCATGAAAGCAGGTTTCATACTGTATTTCAGTGCAGCTGTGCAATAATATAGGCCCAGGTTAGGCAAGTAAGCTTTGTTCTGTAAATACCTCCTTTATGAAAATTCCGGAGGGAGGAGTGTATACTCTGCCCGATAAAAATTTGGGGTACAGATCCACATCTAATTGGACAGTGGTGTACTGAATAATTCATGTTTTAACAAATTAATACGAGAAACACTGATAAATATATTTGGAATTATTTTAGTTCACAGTATACGACTGTCCCCTCAGTCGGACTGGAATGAAGTCTAAAAGTGCAGAGGTAACCTTGACAGTAACTGGTCGATATATTGAGCTTCTACGTTTTTTCTGTTGTCATAAAGCATTCTGACCCCTGAGTCACTGTGTAATTGTACATAATAAGCAAACACAGACTGTCCCTCTATGGCACAGGGCTCAATGTTCCTGTAAATTAGATGACACCCGCACTGGCCATCATTTCCAATTACTGCTGACAAGCCGTTCACTCTGTGCCAAATCCCCATGGAAGAGTATTGCAGGGTCTGTGATAGACTAAAAAAATTCCCTTTCCCACAATCCCCGTCTTTCCTGCCTTTCTTTGGGTCTCATAAGGAATTCAGTTAATGGTAAAGTAAGTCAGGGGAGTCATTGAAAATATGCAGTAATACTCTTTCTATCCATTACTTCAAACAAGACAACCACAATCCCTAACTACCAAGTTTCCAGAAATCAATACACTGCTAAATCCCTTCAAAGTACAGAGAGAAAGAGGAGAGAAAGAGGAGAGAGAGAGCGAGGGAGAGAGAGAGAGAGAGAGAGAGAGAGAGAGAGAGAGAGAGAGAGAGAGAGAGAGAGAGAAAAAGTACAATTCTTTTGAAAATGTCATAGTCTCTAATTAAAGAATAGGATTTGAGGAAGTCCTGGCTGCACATCCAAGAGAAGATATTACCACAGAGAACCTTTACAGGCAAAGGGTCAAAGACAATTGAACAGAAATACAGTCTGTGGAGTTGTCACGGTAACGGTGTACTGTCGGAGCCAACTTATGGCAAGCAGCAGAAGTGAAGCTGTCACTGTTTTATGAAACTTGAGATACGTGAATATGTTTAAAGACAGAGAGCATAACGCAGGCTGTAATTCACGTCGCAGTGTATGACAGCTCTGGAAATTGCTTTGTCCGTTTTCTTTGAGGGACTAAGTGCACTGTTGTAAATACAGCAGAACGGTCAAAGGCAAGTGTTAACGTGCTTAAGTAATAATTCATACAGGCACGGGAAGCCATGTAGTACTGTCGAATGTACATTTCAACTTATAGAGCAGTATTAGAAGTAATCAGCTAGGGAAACTGAAGAAGGTTTCTTCTGTATCTGTTTTATAACCTTTTTGGTGTGTTCTCACAGGGAGAATTGGGACCTTATGGACCCAGAGGTGAAGATGGCCCTGAGGGTCCAAAAGGTCGATCCGGGCTTTCTGGAGATGCCGGTCCACTCGGGCCTAATGGTGACAAGGTGGGTGTTGGTGAAATGCCTCTGATGCATATGGCTCACTACATAGTCTGTTCTATGAAGAAAGTAGCATTTTAAATAAATGTATGATTATTTATGGCTCCTCTACTCTTATTATATGAAAGGAATTGCAAAGTTTCCCAAAGGATTTACTAAATTAGAGCATTAGTAAAGCAGCTAATGTCTTATTGAAATTCCCACCCATATCAACTCGGATAAGACTTAAATGAGAATGTAACCAATTCGTTTTCCTACTGACCCAAATTGAGTAACAAACAAAAACATTTGACAGCAAGTCTGTAGTTTATCTCTCATTTTTCATATGGTATGAAGACATCAAGACATTTGCAATCATACAAATGAGTAAACAAGTGCCCACCACTATACTGTCCATTTCTGCTCACAGTGAGGTTTGAGTGATGCATTCAGTGTTATGTAATGAATCTAGAGGAAACTTATTCTCAAAGCACCTCATTTTATTTTTTTTCAGGGAAAGCTTGGTGTTCCTGGGTTGCCAGGTTACCCAGGTAGACAAGGACCAAAGGTAAGTTACCCCAGGTCTTGCAGTTCTCTTTAGTTTCTTCACCTTGGGCCATATGTTTCCGAGGGTTCTTCATTAAACATGGCAGACGGTGCACCTTTTCCAGTCCCACGGCCCTCCTTTGACAGTCCAGGATTTGAAGCTGGCACCAGACATGTTTGAACTCTTTTGATCAAAGCATATTCGATTTAGCATGCCGTTTGCTCCACAGCACAGTCCAATATTCAGCTGAGCAGGCACTTTCCTCTGCTTTGTTTTTGAAGGGCATTTGGTTCAATCTTGTCATGCTTCTCCCCCACTTATCCCTCATACTTCTGTATTTTAGGGATCTCAGGGATTTCAAGGCTTTCCAGGATCGAATGGAGAAAAAGGAACACGAGTAAGTAAGGGCCGTCCATTTTCGACTCTCAGCCGTCTAGGTGAGCAACGAAACGTTAACGAAGGCCAATGTGAGACGTTATGAGAAGAAACGCCCACTGGAGGTTACCATAAGCAGACTGAAAGTTTGTGTTCTTTCTTAAATGGGAAAGAGCTTAACAGGGACCACAGGGTGCGTTTCTCAGCCCATTAGCACCGCTGTTTTTAAATGTATGAAAACACTCGGCGAGTGGCACGGTGTCAGAATCCGTTTACAGGTTTAATTAGAGCTTGGTCATTAGCACAGCCAAAGAGCGTTGGGGTTTTGTACTGTGGAAATTGACAACAACAAAAAAAAAAGAACACCATACACTGCTTTTTTCTCCCACAGAGGTAAACAAATAAAAAATAAAAAATAAGCAGCTTGTCAAGGATTTTCTCAGCTCATTGGCTTTAATTTTTAGAAACAAGAGAAGAAAAGAACACAACATTTTTTTATTTTTTTTATTTCCAAGTATAGAATTTGTTTTAAGGATAAAATGCATGTTCTTTTATCCGAAATATTCCTCTGATATTATATAAATAAGATTAAGGAAACATTAAGATTGTTTAAACAGATTATATGTTACACAATTTTTTATTTATTTATTTGCATTAAAAACAACTCTTGGTTTCAGAAGATTCTGAAAACATATTATCTGCCATTGACACATATTCATTCTTTAATTAATGCTTGTAGATGAGACAGAACTTGTATAGAGGATCTTGTATACACCGGGAAGGTGGGACATTGTGTCAGGAGGACATAATGGATGTAATGCCATAATGGCTGACCCACACTTTGTCCAGTGTCTGATGACCTGTCTACTATTGGTTTAATTTCGTGCCTGAAGCCTACCTACGCAGTGGCTCACATTTGTCAAGCTGTCCAGGAGAATGGCTTTCATCTCTTCAGGGCTGAGATCAGAAGTGTGGACCGAGTGCACCTTTTAATTCTTTTTGTCACCGCCTCAGGGTACATCAGGAAAGTCTGGGCCAAGAGGACAGAGAGGACCGACAGTAAGTTTCCTCTCTCATTAGTTTTCCATTGTAATGGTAGACCCTGCGATGAGCACTGGCACAGTGCACTCAGCCCCCGAGGCTTGTCAGGTTGCATTCTGCGTTATACCCTGATGTGCCTTTTAAGCTGTATATGTTGGTTGTAGAACAGAACAAGTAAAAAAGAAAGTGTTGCCAACCTCCTTGATCTGGGCTGTGGTCATCATCTAAGCATGCACTTCCTTACCATGTTATGTCGGTACACTGTATAGGCCATTTAAAAAAATAACAATAACAATTATTTTTCTAACTGCTTCCAGTTATTAAGTTTGGTTGAGTTTTCTGGCTTTCATGTCACTGGACAAGTATGTTGCATAATAACAATCAGGCTATCAGACAATTAATGATCAGATCCCAGACCGGAAAGATGAGCACCTTGAACCATGAACCATGATTTCTGACATGTGGATGGAGGGTTCGTCGCTTGGCTGATAGACATGTCATTCACCATGTTTTTGCACTGTGCTCTAGGGTCCACGAGGAGAGAGGGGTCCAAGGGGTCCAACAGGAAAGGCTGGGCCTAAGGTGATACCTCCTGAGTTGTGTCACTTCACCCGTACACTCCTATCAGAGTATCAGTCTTTACTAATCTATGACTGAGTGTAATAAACCCTCTTCTACCTCCACAGGGTAACTCAGGAAGCGATGGTCCTCCTGGACCACCAGGCGAAAGGGTATGATACATTATTCTCATCAATGTTGAAAGCATTTATTCGAGTAGTTAAATCAGTTGTCAATTTGATTTCAAATAATGGGAGCCATCGCCAGTGACCAGAAAGTTGAGCATTGATGCAGGGCAATAGTAATTTCTCTCTCCGCTGGCTGTTTTTCAGGGTCTTCCAGGGCCTCAGGGTCCAACTGGATTCCCCGGACCAAAGGGCCCACCTGTAAGTAGAAAGACTTTTCAAAATATGAGCATGTGTTTCTGTGAATCTTTCATAATTGCTGATAAGATCATAAACGGTGCCCTGCATCAGGTTTTCAACTGCTTCATAATCCCTTTCTATCACAGATGTGGAACTCTTACCATGGCTGTTGGTCATTAAAATCATGTATGTTTTTCCTTTTGTTCCAGGGTCCAGCTGGAAAAGATGGACTTCCAGGACACCCTGGGCAGAGAGGTGAAACTGTGAGTATCACATAGTAAGCTGTATTGCTCAGTTACCTTGGGACAAAGAATGCAAACAACTGAATAAGAGTGATGAGAGGGAACAGCGCACACACAAGCACTCCTCCAGAGAGGGAGACTGTCAAACAGCTGTTCACAGAAGAGTCATCACAGGTGTCACTTTGAGAGTAATGCTAACGTATCCCTTTCATCACAGGGCTTCCAAGGCAAGACTGGACCTCCTGGACCCCCAGGTGTTGTTGGACCTCAGGTGAGTCACTCGTTCTTAACCGTCTCTCAGATGAAGCACACAGATACCACCACCCCCCAACCCCCCACCCCCCAAACGCCCATAATTTCTGCACACACAAGCACACATACACAGACATACACGTGTAGGGACTGTCCACGTCAACCTCATTCATTTTCACTGCTACTTGTATTAACTGCTCAGATTAAATACATGTTGTTCCCTGCATCAGACACTCATTTCATAATCCTCACTTCTGGGAAGATCTTTGGATAGAGCTCACAAGCCACAGTTCAGAAGGTCTGGGCAGGGCTTAGTTTAGCAGAAACCACTGTGCATGTCGCTATTGTCTTTAATATCAAACATGGCTGTTGTGCAAGCAGGGCAGATAGCCCTAGAGTGAAACAAACTAAAAACAGTTAATGTGCGAGGAACTGACAATATAACCAAGACAGTCTCCATCAACCATGTTGAAAATAGAATCGGATGTGTCTTGATGTTGGATGTATTCTTCCCCTGCATGCTATCAGAAGAAAGTATCAGTGGAGGAGGGACTGGGTGGAGATCCAACAACAGGCCTCTCTATTATTGATCAAAAAAATGATTCTAGGCTTGAAGATTGTAAAGCTCTCATTCAAAAAATATGACCATCGGTTGCACTTTTCTTTACTTTTATGACCTCACTTGACTCACTTGTCAGAATAATTGGCCATTCAGTTATGCACAGTAAAAGCTTAGCCCGACCCATGCATTGTAAAAAACAATATCACTAAAACGCTTTTATTTCCCTATTCATATATTAATGGCTAGGGCACAAGAGAATTTCCAACATTTAAGGAGAGTAAAATAAACATCTGTTTATATGTGCCCTTTTAGCAGTGTTACTAAAATATTTAATATGGTTTAAATCAATTCTAATGGACGGGAAAGTGAAGGCAGCAGCCATTAGACGGGGTGTTTCGGCCATATTCGTACCTCAGGCAGGAGGCCTCCGAACAACACATTGTTCATGTGCCAATGAGCATCGTGTCTTTCCTCTCCAACGTAAGCCCTTCCCCATTCATTCATTATAAATGTCCAGTCAACAGTCAATTTCTACGCCTGAGCTTTTTCCAAATGCTAATTGCCAGTACTGCGTATATTGACGTGCCGTTCTGACCTCTCCCACTCTTGGCGCAATCAATGACTGGAAAACCTGCGCCGCTTTTCTCGGGATAAACATGAGACCACTCTTCGTTGCCCGACAGAACAACAACACGTAAAATGTGAACATGGAAAATGTGGCTTTCCTGGGATAAAACCACAGTAGCAATAGAAAAACTGACTGCTGTTAGCTGGCCCATAGCCGGTGCTGACAAAGTGAAAGAACACAAGGTGCATGGTATAGAAATGAATGCTGGAATGTCCTCGTGCTACATTGCCAAAGCAATCAGTCTAAAGGTGTAATGGTGGAATCACCCTGAGCTGTAAGAATGACAATGGCCTTAACACACTCCCTCCACACACTAGACAGGCCTTACAATTAAGAATAAACCTCAAATGCCAATTACATTACATTACATTATAGGCATTTAGCAGACGCTCTTATCCAGAGCGACTTACACAGCATTTCTTTTGCATTTATACATAGTATCCATTAATACAGCTGGATATATACTGAAGCAATGCAGGTGAAGTACCTTGCTCAAGGGTACAACGGCAGTGTCCGACCTGGGAATCGAACCTGCAACCTTTCGGTTACAAACCCAGTTCCTTAACCATTATACCACACTGCCGCCCAATTATGTTATGAAGGACACTGTCTTCGTTACTGAGCAGATAATGTGGCCAGGATGTTTTCTGATTCACAGTTGAATATCACTGGAAAAATAAATTATAAAAATATTTTAACAACCTTAAAATTGATTCTACCATGATATTAATATGGTGCTGAAAATAGATTTATTATTGGTCCTTTTAGCCTGAGGGCTTTGTCAAATGTACAAGGACAAACACAATAACAACATTTTTGCAAAACAGCAAGATGAAACAGTAACAGTGTGATTCCTGATAACTTATTTCCATAACTGGAAGTTCCATAACTTCCAGTTATGAAAATAGTGTGCATAGTTACCATAGCAAGTAAAACTATTAGAAATAACAGAAGAAAAGAATGTGACATTTAAATGATATGGCCCTATATGTCCATCTTTGTGTTACCACTAACTTAGTTTGTTAGGCTGCAAATGTTCTTGCTCACCTATAAGGCCAGGGGTAATGTATACCTCTACAACAGGTAACATATTTCAAATCATTTTTTTGCAGGGCCCTACAGGTGAAACTGGACCAATGGGAGACCGGGGCCACCCAGGACCTCTTGGGCCCCCTGGTGAGCAGGGCCTTCCAGGAGCTGCGGGGAAAGAGGGAGCCAAGGTAAGTGCTTCAGCCTCAGCAGTTTGTTGAGCATGTTAAGAGTTGGAAAGTCCCCCAAGGGTTTTCAGTGTGCAAGCCTGGTTCAGTATGTAAAAACGTTCAGATTCCTGTGGCTGCACTAAAGCTGAATGTGATTTTACAGCACGTTTGACTTAATAGTGTCTGCAGAGCATTTGGGGAGTTGCTGTGAGTGATGAAAGTTATCGCTGTCACCACAGGGTGACCCAGGTCCTGCTGGCCCAGCTGGTAAAGATGGCCCCCCTGGTTTGAGAGGGTTCCCTGGAGAACGAGGCCTGCCTGGTCCAATAGTGAGTACCACTGCCTTTCAACCTCATCCTTAATTTCATGAATAGGATTCTGAACTGTCCCTCTATGCATTATAATGATTTTGAAAGGGTCTTATTTGAACCACTTGAGATATAAAACATTTGAACAATAACTTGCAGATAATTCATGGTCTTCACTGCAATTAAATTAAATTAATAAACAAACATTTGGGGAAATGTAAAGGTGAGAATTGTTTTTCTTTTTGAAAATATGGAATTCAGAAATTAGTTTTACTATCTATAGATTCTTAAAATTCTTGTTTCATTAACCTCTATATTTAAAGGTTCTTCATACTCTCACTCTCTGCTGTGGAACATGCAAGGTGTCTTCTAGGAAAAGTTTATGGAAAATGTCTTCATTAGACTTAATTATTGTTTTAAAAATGTATTTGGTTCTCCGTAGGGGGCAGGTGGTTTGAAAGGAAATGAAGGTCCCAACGGCCCTCCTGGACCTGCGGTAAGTACAGGCAGATACGTTCACTTTCAAAACTCATACCTATCAGACATCTCCATGGCTGGAATATCAAACGTATAGTTTTAAAGTTAATGCCTCTATTTGCTTCTGGCTTGATGTGTCGCAGCCATATTGTGTATTTACAAATTTCAAGGACCCTCTGATAAAATGTGATTAATGATACACACGTGTAGTAAAGTTTTCAATATTTTTAGGTTATTGATATGACTTTATGGATGTATGGTTATTGGCCTATAAAGACAAAATGTTTTTATTGAGTTCATTTTCACACAATGTATGGCAATTACTTTGGTTTTGGCTGGGTTTTAGTGGAGCAGAATACATTTTAATCAATTTTAACATAAAGGAATGCGCTGAATATTGGTCCATAGTCTCACCAATAATTTTTATTTTATGTACCACCGCAGGGTTCTCCTGGTGAACGAGGTCCTGCCGGCTCAGCGGGACCCACCGGACTTCCAGGACGTCCCGGACCCCAGGGCCCACCAGGCCCATCTGGAGAGAAGGGTGGACCGGTGAGATTAATTCTGCTCTCTCTAATCCATGTTATGTGGGATTGAATGTTTCACCAGTCCCTCTTGATTTTACTTTATGTTTATGAATACTTGCATTCCGGGGGTTTTTAGTCTGGATGCATTCATTCTTCTTTTCCCTGAAGAATAATTAACTGTATTTATTTTTAGCAGTGCACGTCATAGCATAAACCTATTATTTCTGAATTTACAGGGGGGGGGGCAGCCCTATCTGCACTCTGTGTACTCTGTTTATGCAATTACCCCCATGAGCTCAATGAGTGAGTTTGTTGCCTCGCGCTATAGGGTGAGAAAGGTCCTCAAGGTCCCTCAGGAAGAGATGGTGTCCAGGGTCCTGTGGGTCTTCCAGGACCAGCTGGCCCTCTAGGGCCCCCAGGAGAAGATGGAGATAAGGTAAGCTTGAAATGGGTGAGCCTTACCTCAGCCGTATGTACACTTCTTGTTTTCTAGTGGCTCTGTAGTGGTATTCTCAGACTTGCACCTCGCAAGGGATTTGAGATGGACACAGAGATCAGTGTCACACAAAGACCCGCAGCACAGATGAGAACATCTGTCTTACAAATCACTCACACAAATGACAAATCAACCTTTCCGGATATGAAGGCCCTCTGTCAGCAGAGATTGAAAGGATAAGTGGTGACAGACATCAAGAAAGGTGAAGGTGTGCGAATCAATCATTTGACGACTTTATTTTATATTGAGGGTGATGTAGAGAGATTTCACATTAGTATGCATTTATGCACTCAGAAGAACACATTTTGGGGATATCAATCTTTATCTCATCTTTTCTTTCTCTGAGAAATAGATTGCCTTTTACTGACTAATGACTTATCCGCCAGTGATAAGGGCTCAGAATATTCAAGCATTTACATTTCAGACTCAGAGAGAATCGGAGAACATTACAAAATCTCGTTTAATGTTCTTTTAGAAGGAAAAGGCTATTTTCTGAGAGATGTAATAAAAGGCTCTTTATTGGGGAAACAGAATAGAAAAAGCGATTTTCTTATTGTATTTGAATTTTTTTTTTCAGTCAGCTCATGCTGACCGTGTTGAAACATTTGAGGCTGCAACGTGGTGTGATTTTCAGCAGAAAGACATGTTTGTACATCCTACATGGATTCGAATTTGAATTTGAATTGACTTTGACGCATCTGAATTAATTTGGCTTGTGGAAGCAACCCAGCTGGTGTTCTCACACACTCAATCACCCCCTGAGAAATACAAGATCTCTCACGTCCATCGCACTTGTCCAGAATGAGACCCTCAGATGTAAGTCACACACCCACACTGCAGACACCCACAGAGCAGCCATCTACACTCACAGCGCAAAAGAGGCACATTAGAAAATCGCACTGGTTTGTGTCAGTCTGTGACTCTGTGACTGGAACAGTACACCCTGCTGATAATATGCAGTCAGTGAAGTAAAGAACAGTGCTGTGATCTATAATGCATGTGAAGTATTGACCACTCTCTTCTTTTTACCACCAGGGAGAGATCGGTGAACCAGGCCAGAAGGGAAGCAAAGGAGACAAGGGTGAACATGTAAGAAGTTTGTTTATCTATTTTTCTTGTACTCGCTATTTAAAATTTTGCAATAATTGTCATATCCAGTGTTTTTGATGTGTAGTGTAGTATATAGATACAGTGGGAATAAACCTTGGGGCTATTGTGTAACACCACCCTCTAACTTTGTTTTTCACACTTGTAGGGCCCACCTGGTCCGACTGGTCCCCAAGGCCCAATTGGACAGCCTGGTCCCGCTGTAAGTATCTCTGTTAATTTCTTCATCATTCTCTTCACTTCTTTCATGTCAACAGTTTTATGTGCTAATATGTGTTTGTGTGTTGGTGTGAGAGTAAATATGTGGACGTGTATGTGACGGACAGTGCACTGAATGTATATCATCCAATCCTGCTAGCGCCTGAATGTCTGTTCTCTGGTAGGGTGCTGATGGGGAGCCGGGACCTCGAGGGCAGCAGGGGCTCTTTGGGCAGAAGGGTGACGAAGGACCCAGAGGGTTCCCTGGACCTCCCGGCCCGGTCGGGCTGCAGGTGAGAGCCAACCATGTTCAGTGCACTAAACCACTAAACTTACTTTGTTTTGTTAAGAAAGTTCCTCTATTACCAGTAACAATATTTTGTCGATGCAGGGTTTGCCTGGGCCTTCTGGTGAGAAAGGTGAAACCGGAGACGTTGGCCAAATGGTAATCTTCACTCGGAAATCTATTTATGTATTCATTGACTTTTTTCCGAATTCATTTTGCAGTGGATTTTTTAATGCTTGCCTTCCACCTGCACTTTCTCCTCTCAGGGCCCCCCTGGTCCCCCTGGCCCCAGAGGCCCCTCTGGTCCCCATGGAGCAGATGGCTCTCAAGGGCCCCCGGGTGGCATCGGCAACCCTGGATCTGTGGGAGAGAAGGTAAGACTTAGTTATGCTCCTCCAGAGAAATCCCTCTGGAAATGTCGCATCCTGGATGAGTTATATAGTTATCCAGAGATATATTCTCCCAGACTGGAGCACTTGGGCATTACACACCCAATGAATGGAAGCACACCAGGTCATGAAATAATACAAAAAGTATATATTTAAAAAAAGTAATTTCCCACCTGAAGAACTAGCGACATTCAAAAATACACAGAAAAGGCCATGCTGTTGAAGGAGGTACTACAGCGAGTCTAATAAATCCTTGGGTTTCTGTGTGTTCTTCCTAAAAAATGCTCGTCATTATTTTTGTTCTACTAAGTCAATAGTTTTGCCAGTTCAGAACGCAAGGGGCTGTGTAGGGGCCTTGCATCCTATTTATGTCCATAACATGAAGGGACTACTCTGATTCCACACAAAAAATATGTAATGTCTTTTACAAGACTGTCCCCAATGACTAGAAAGCAATCCGGGTTCCTTATTTCCTTAACTCAAGATCAGACGCATAATGCATTTTGTATAATGCTTATCAGACTACTTCCCAATGTGTCTAATGCTATTATACTACTAATATCACAATCTAATGCTGAAGTACTATTTAGGTTGCCCTCCAAAACGGTATGTTAGTAACATTAGTGCCTGTGTAGTCCCCCATACTGTCTATAATACTAACATGTGGAACAAAGTGCAATTTAAAAGCATTTGTTTGCCAGCAGCGTGTCTAGTATACTGTAGGTCAGGTTGATGAACTTAAAAAGCTCAGGGCATGGTATAATTATGCTTTTTTAAGAAGTTGCAAAATTATGTTGAATGATAGTAATAATTAAAACAGTGCATGTGTTAGTAACAGTCTAGCTGGTATATTGCATATAACACCTCCACGACCATTTGTTTTGAAAACAAAATTCAGGCTGAATCACTGGTTTTAGAATGCAAAATTTGAGGGTATAATCACAGTTTATAGTGCTGGATTTTCACAATTGTTCTTTCTATGATTGCTAACAACTAAGCATGACTGTTCTCCAAAATATATACTTATATATATTTTTAAAGCCAGCTTTAAAGGAAATTATGTTGAAGCTAAATTTGAAAAATGGTTATGATGATATACACCAGACAGCACATACATGACAAATGTATGTGCTTTATGAAGTGCTTGGTTGACATGACATGGTTATTTTGTGCACACACACACACACACACACACACACACACACACACACACACACACACACACACGCACACACTATGAAAGAGCCGTCTAGGCAAAAACAAAACATTCATTTTGAGAGGTTCTGCTGAGTGGAGCTCTCAGCATTTCCACAAATGATTGTTTGATTTGTTTCCTTTCCGTTGAGAGAATTACCTTTTGCCTGAAGCCTCCCAACAGAGTGCCCTTCCACAAACAAAGGCTTTCACTGCATAAATCTCCCCCATTTAGCTGCTATAAATTGATCTGGAGGCCCTTCCCACAGCAGCCTGCAAACAGCTAACACGAGAAAGAGAGCTGCAGCCAGCATTTACGGTTGCTGCCCAAGTCTTTGAGGATTTACAAAGCTGCTCTGCACTATTACGAGCTGGCAGCAGTCCTATTACCAACAGTACACCTGAGCTATTTCCAATTTCAGAAAGAAATATAGAACCCATAGTTGCCCCTCCCAACCCAAAATAATCAATCATATTGTTTCCCATTTTACTAAGACATAAATGCTGAGGGCAACAAGAACCGACTGGAAATTTACAATAACACATTGCAATATAAAAAAGTCATAGAGGCTTGACAATTACCACTGGACCAGAGCGTTGTGGTGACACAAATGCCTGCGAAAGTGTGCTCATATTCAGTTACCACCCAGCAGAATGTCTGATGTGTGTTGAAAATGTGTTTGCTCTGCCGCACTCAAGATGGGCACAGTTTATTTGACAGTGAGAAATGGTGATGCCAAGAACTCAGGCCACTGGGGGAGATAACACAAGTAAAAAAAGGAGAGAACAATTTATGAGAAGAGAGAAGTCCCCTAAGGTGCCGTTGTGTTCTTTATTTCAGAACCAAATCTGACACCAGTGTGATAGATTTAAATTTCTTCGTTTCTTGTTGCGATTGTTGCATTTTCTTCTGACCTGTTGCTGACCAAGGACGTATTCTTTCATATTTTGTGTTTTAGATAGTGGTACAGCTTCTCACATCCAATTCAAGCCATCTCTCTCTCTCTCTCTCTCTCTCTCTCTCTCTCTCTCTCTCTCTCTCTCTCTTTCTCTCTCTCTCTCTCTTTCTCTCTTTCTCTCTTTCTCTCTTTCTCTCTCTCTCTCTTTCTATTAGGGAGAATCTGGTGAAACCGGAGAGCCTGGTCTTCAAGGAGATGGTGGCCCACCGGTATGACAATCCGGATGGGCGGGGGGGACAATGATATTTAACATTTTTCTAAAACATTATTCTACCTCACTATTTTTTAAACAAGATTGAAGGGTGACTTTTCCTGTTATTGCAAACAGTTGTTATTGGGCAAATGGGAACCATACTTAATAAGTAAGCTGCACACCATTGGCATACACTCATTATTGTTACATGATTCCACCAGAATGTAAAAAAAATAATAATTTAGCATAGAATGTGGCTAAATGTGTCGTTATTAAGATTTTTTAAATAATCACAACAATTAGAAATACTAGAAATAATGATAAAAACAAGCCAACTTCTTATAACAACCACTATGGTTAGTACTTTGTATCATAACAATATCAACAGCAGAAATGATGCACAATAATAATACAGTCAGGCAGTCAGATTGTACAGAGGCACTTTTTTGCATGACGTTCGTTTCTGACAAGGTGACTATACTTTGGACAGGGTCCCAGAGGTGAACGGGGAGAGAAGGGTGAATCTGGTCCCGCTGGTTCTGCTGGCCCTCCTGGTCCAAAAGGTCCCCCTGGGGATGATGGTCCTAAGGGCAGTCCTGTAAGTGCTAATCGGCCTTGCATGTATAATTTACATTTTTCTGAATTGACTAGATTTTGGGCACATTTGAAACAAGTTAGACTTGTTAATAGTTGTCTTGTAATAAACTCAAGTCTGTCTCTTATTCCAGGGTCCAAGTGGTTTCCCTGGTGATCCTGGTCCTCCTGGAGAGCTCGGACAGGCTGTATGTTCACATTGATTCGGTCACATATGTTGATTCCACTAGAGTTTATAATCTTTGAAATGATAACCTTGGTAACAAGCAAGTGGTCAAGCAACAAGTGCAAATTGGTCAATTATATGATGGCTGAGATCCCGTGCAGATGTACAGTACGATGTAAAATCACATTCTCAAGCATTGCCTCTTGCTGATGAAGGCCTGTCACTTAATTCACTCCACAGGGTCAGGATGGTCCTTCTGGTGACAAGGGAGATGATGGAGAGGCTGGTCAACCTGTAAGTACGCCTGTTATTTCCTCCAAGGTATGTCACCTGTTGTGATATTGGATATTCCCACTGATTTGTGATTTCCCCTCTCACTCATATTCCTCCAGGGTTCTCCTGGGCCTACTGGTGAGTCAGGACCTTCTGGCCCACCTGGGAAGAGAGTAAGTTGAACTGTTAAATATATCTATTATCTCTCTCTCTCTCTTTTCTTTGCTACATTTAAAGGAGCTGTGAGCTAACGGATTGCCTCTCATTGTTGTTTCCTCTCTTTCAGGGACCTCATGGGGCTGCTGGACCTGAGGGAAGACTTGGTGAAAAAGGAGCCAAGGTGAGGGAACGTTTGCCCTTTGGTCATTCTACCACAAAAGCTGTGTCACCCATCTCTGCACTCTAACGACCGTGCATGTTTTTCTACAGGGTGAGTCAGGTCTGGAGGGTCCACAAGGCAAGACGGGTCCTGTGGGTCCACAAGGCGCTCCAGGAAAGACAGGTTCCGAAGGCCTCAGGGGCATCCCTGGTCCAGTTGTAAGTAAAATATTTTTGATTATCTCAATTTTTTTTAAATTATCTCTTTCTAACTCTTAGTCTTAGCTTTGTGTTAAGCAGAGTCCAACATTAACACCCGCTAAGTGCCAAATGTGGGTAAATATTTCTGGTGGGTAAATCATGCAGGCCGACCGGTGAATTATAGGTGAATTAGCCAATCAGACTGCCATGACATTAATGACAAAGTATATACCTTTACTGATGGATACTTTTAAAATGTTGGTTAGTTAGAAACAATCAAAAATTGTATCTTGAATCTGTCTTGTTTAAAAATTTAGTTTAAGACGACGGTATGAACCCTGTGTAAATAAAATAAAATGAATTTTGTTATAGCAATGTTACTTAATCCTTAATAATGGTTAAGCCTAAAATGTAATAAATTATCTTCTTTGCACTAAATCCTTACATTTTTCACGTAAAATTATTATTGCAGTGGGGAATTTTTATTTTGTTTATCAAATTGATCGAAAATTGCATAGGCGACCACCTAACGTTAAGATGATATAGGCCTAGTGCAATTTCATTATTTTGGCTGGTAAAGAATATGTCTGGCCAGTAATTTTTTTGTATACATGATATATGCATCTTAAAATGAATTTCAGTCTTATGCATGGAAATCTTTTTTTCTGTTAAAAGGGTGAACAAGGCCTCCCTGGGTCACGTGGCCCTGATGGACCTCCTGGACCTATGGTATGGACAAGTAAAAGAGCTGCATTTCTCACGGAAATGTCTTAAGTCTCTCCCTCTAATTACACAGTAAATGGTGAGATTTGAAGTTAAGACTGTTGCAATTGTAAATGTTATTTCTGATGCTCTCTTGCAGGGTCCACCTGGTTTACCCGGTCTTAAAGGTGACTCTGGTCTTAAAGGAGAAAAGGTGAGACTTCTGGAATATAAGCGAAGCTCTGGTGCTGTAGGTCCGAAGCACAATCAGGGTTTTCTGTCAACCTGGAATGAGGCTTTTTACCGCATCAGTGACAATGGCCTTAAATATAAGTACATGAGTTGGGTGAATCATTGAGTTGTTTATTAATAGTTCTGTGGGGTTGTTCTCTTCAGGGCCACCCTGGTCTGATTGGTTTGATTGGACCCCCGGGCGAGCAGGGAGAGAAGGGTGACCGAGGTTTTCCAGGCCCACAAGGAACATCAGGCCCCAAAGGCGACACTGTAAGCAGTATTCTTGTTTGCTCTCGGGTTTACGCTGTTAACCTAAGGTACGTGTACAGTTACGACTTGACTCTCACCTATCTGTCTGACATTGTATCACACCTCCAGGGTATTGCTGGCCCCTCTGGTCCACTCGGTCCCATCGGTCCCTCAGGTTTAACGGTAAGACCACAGTGCAGATATCAGCTGAAGTGTCATGAATCAAGCTGATGTTTAATTCAATTATAGAGATGTATTTCTGTGGTATTAATGGTGTCAAAATAGCCTCACAAGGCAATTATTGTAGTTAAAAAAAGGTCACCATCACTTGTTGTTGAATTCCTCTGATTCCTCCTCAGTTATCTCACATTGTGAAATCTGCCTAAAGATGTAGGAATTTTTTAAATGCAGATCAGTGTGAATAGTTCTTGAATTATGGTGGAATAAATCAAACCTTAATTAATTTGATGTGTTCAGAGTATGATTTTTTTCCCCACCTCTTGCAGGGTCCTGCTGGTCCTAAGGGTGCAAAGGGTTCTTCAGTAAGTTTCACTTTCTTCATTTGTCTCTGTAATATATGTAGATTTTCTCCATTCTGATGCAGCCTATGGGTCAGAATGATCAGCCTGTTACCCAACAATATGTAAACAGTTTATTGTACAGTTACTGAGTCTTGTGGAGAGAATGTGTTCATCCATCTGAGCGGCTATGTAAATTAGGCAGTGTTTTTGATGCCCGGATGTAACAGTGTATACTCTGTTTTCCAATACAGGGTCAGACTGGTCCAAAGGGTGAGTTGGGTGTTCCTGGACCCCCTGGACCTCCTGTAAGTTTCCATACTTTTTTCTTACATTTATGAAAATGCATGTTTCAGAAAAAAAGATATGTTGTATGGATAAAAAAATGTATGTATGTATTGTATGGTTTAAAAAATGTATGTATATATTTGTGTGGATCAGCAGGTTTAAAAATGAAGCTTTAAAAAGTTGTATGACAGGATGCGCCCAAGACAAATTTCAGTGCATTACGTGCATTCCCAGCTAGTTCAATGAGAATCACCTCTCTCAAGTTTTGCTAACGTGTCTTTGCACAACTCCTCTCCTGCAGGGTCCTCCAGGTGATGTCATCCACCCCCTGCCCATCCAGTCCAGCCACAAGAGGAGCAAGAGGAACATCGATGCCAGTCAGATGATGGACGACGAGGCCAACCCCGAAAACTACAAGGACTACGACGACGGCATGGAAGAGATCTTTGGCTCACTCAACTCCCTCAAGCTGGAGATCGAGCAAATGAAGCACCCGCTGGGCACCCAAGCCAACCCTGCCCGCACCTGCAAGGACCTGCAGCTCTGTCACCCCGACTTCCCCGACGGTGCGCAATTGGCCCATTTCTACCACTCACCTGCCAACATCGCTCTGCTCAATCCTGACAAATTGCTGAACTACTCCCACAAACTTGTTGACCTTGCCAGATGCACATGACGCACCCAAATAATCTGGGCTAATTTCTGGAACCATGGACCTGATGTGTGTTGAATGTGGGTTGTTCTTGTTGTTTTACAGGTGAATACTGGATTGATCCTAACCAGGGTTGCTCTCGTGACTCCTTCAAAGTTTACTGTAACTTCACATCTGGAGGAGAGAGCTGCATCTACCCAGACAAGAAGTCAGAAGGAGTACGTATACCCTAAAAAACTGTTGCATTGCTTATTGACCAAGCTATTCTTAGGCTATAAAGTAATAAAGCAAGCTATTAATGCACTTGACCAACTGCTCTGAATGTGAACTGAACTGAAGTACTCCAGCATTGTTTTTAGAAAAAAAACGTTGAATTGTCTAACCAATGAGATTTTTGAAACAAAATTGTATTTAAGTTTAATTCAATTGTATTTAAAGTGAATCATGCACATGTTTGATTGATTGGTTCAGACAGATTACTCTTGCTCCCCTCTCTGCTGTCCAGGTTTAGGAGAACTGAAAAAACAGCAGTTAATATTGATCTTCCATTGTGCCAAAAGCAGATGTTTTTAAATTAATTTGTTCTGATGTCTAATACCGTATTTCAACAGTGCTTTACTATTGACTCAAAGAATAACAATGAATCTCTGCAAAGCCGACATTATGTTTTAATCTAATTTGTCCTGGCAGGGCCCTGGTGGTAAATGCCATTCATAATGAGCCAGGCTGTATTAGAATGAATGGAGTCTGATATTTTGACTGTCCCAATACACCTCCATACTTCTTTATACAGTATGTGGGTGTGGAGCCTTATCACAGAGAGACAGTCGAGTGCATAATGGTGCAGATTGGGACATTCAATGATTTGGCTGTAACTCACAATTGGACTGATGAGATTGAAAAATTAGTTAATTGAATTGCATTTGAAAAAAAAGTCTGTTTTCTGTTAGTGCCTTGCAATGTTCTTGTTCTTACTGTGCTGAGGCAGAGAGAACCAGATGGTATTGTGGCACAGGTACAGAATCAAACCAAACATTTTAACTGAGAGAATGTTGCATCCAGATCTGCGGTCACTGTAGGGCAGTGGTGTCCACTCCTGGTTCCGGAGATCCAAACTCCTTTGACAGTATTCTCAGTTTCCTTCCACATCAAAAGTGAACTGAAGATAAGAATATCATTACCACATATTTATGCTTTTTAAAATATTTATTTCATTCTTGTTTATTTGGAATTGTTTATGGTTAGGGTATAGAAAATACAAGAAAGGTATACATTCAACTCGGAACAAAGACAAGACTTTATTGATTCTCTGGTGGACATCACCGCCACAGGACACTCTTCAGCTCCACCCCTTCTCTTTGACCTGATAATAAGTTGACGTGATGTTTCATCCGTGCATAGAATTGCGTGAAAGCTTCTTTCAGCACGTGCTCTTTTATTCAGATTGTTGGATGTTCATAATTATTGTATGCCCTCTCATCCCCCCCCAGTTGCTGTCACTGACTCTGCATAGCCTTAAATCACAACCACTCTGATGCAATTTCCCTCTTTAACAAACATTTTCTTCCTCTCTGTCCTGCCCCGAACACTAGGCTAGGCTCACTTCCTGGGCAAAGGAGATTCCCGGGTCCTGGTTCAGTGAATTCAAACGTGGTAAACTGGTAAGCGCAACTCCACTGTTCCTTTCCCTTCCCTTAACAGCTTTTATATTTTACAGAGTAAAATGGCCCGTTGGCCCAAAGACACGCCAGGCACTTGGTATAGTCGGTACAAGAGAGGGTCTCTGGTAAGTCGCACGCCGAGGCCCGGGGCCCTGTTGGGTCTCGGGCCTTCAGTCCTGCATGTTACTGGCACATGCTTTTTCTTGCCTGGTGCATGCCTCACTACAGCTCATCAGAAGTCATGCAGCGGAGGTGGGCCTTCTTTCAACTGATGGAAACTGTGGAGATGGCAGAGAGCAAACAGGTCCACTTCCCTTTCAGGAAACGCTAGTTATTCTTAGTCACTCGGATGCTGTCTCAGAATAGCCTAAAGCCATACTTATTTGGTTTGAGATGCTATTCCTCATATACAATTTATATGTACTTTCTATTTGTGTTCTATGATGGGAAAGTGGTTCTCTGAATGTGCCTGCTTGACCATAATTCCTTTAAATGAGAAGGTGTCACCTAAAAGTGACTTGGTGCCTGAAGAGTAGTATTTGTAGTGAACTAAGTAGGCAGACTCAAACAGTAGATACATTTTTATCGACTGTTGCTTATTGTGGAATGCTGTAACAGCATATCTAGTTTTCAATACTGTAGATCTGGGTCTTTTTACATTGTATGTTAAACAGTTAAACAATGGTGAATGCAGGGTTTTTTTAATCCAGTGCTTATTCCATTACATTGCAGTGTATTGGTAGACTGGTTCTTGAATAAACCGAATATATGTAGTTTCTCAAGGCATTATCATACTAAGGCAGCAGTAAGGCACCGAGTCACTGTCCAGGGGCTTCTAGGTACTCAGCGACACTTGACTTGCGGCTGTGATGGAGAGGTAATGTGTCAGTTGTGATGGTGCGCTGGTTCTACACACGGAGCGGGTGGGATTGGGTGGCTGTGGGGAAGCTTGGACCAGAGCAGAGGAGTTTCCCACCCACACCATGTGACCCAGTCACTGGTGGAGTGCTATTCCTGTTCTGAACCACCATACAGACACTCAACATGGACATACAGGACAAATCTGTCTCAGCTGCTACTCCAGTGTACTTATCATATAGTTTATCTAAGTTAATAGTATACTGAATGTGTGGTGTATTGTGATTTTGTACAATGAGTACATACAAAAATGTATTACATTGGGGCTTTCAATGAAATATGTAGATACAATGCTTCAGGCTCTTAGATATCTTTCCCGCCCTGGTTCCTGTGTATATATGTCCACTGTTGTCCATTTGGGGTGTCTGTCCAAGGTTCTCTGCTCTGATCATATCAGCCAATGCATGCGCTTCTTTCTTGGTCAGTCCTGTTTGTCTGAAAGAAGAAACCTTATGGATCAGAAGGAGCAGATACTGGTTGGTATGGATACCGATTCCCCCATGGGAAATATCAAACAACTCCAAGACAGTAAATATATATTCATAATGATAAGCACGGAACGTCAGTGAGATCTCTGAGACACCCAGTTTCCAGCAGTAACCTATTTAGGCTCAGTCATTAAAAATCTCAGGGCTCCTTAGGAAAAATTTTGCTTCCGAAACAGAAGTAGGTCACGGTGAAACCCGACCACAGGCTACAAAACATTTTTATGGAATTATATTTTATAATTAATTATTACGGTTATGCAATTTTAGTTAGGAACTGAATATCTCCAGCAAATTTGATGGAAGTGTTTTTGAATGAAATAGTGTTTGTACTATGAAGAAGAATACCTTTAATGAAGATATATCATCTTTTCCGGTCAGTTGTGTATATCCTGCACATTTAACTTTCTTGTGTTTCATTGATGTTTTTTGATCCTTTTATCAGTATTACTCTTTTTAAAGTAGATATAAGTAATAGTAATCACTACTTTTTGTCACTCCTATTGATGTATTGGTGTCTGGCCTGGTTTTTATTAATTCTAAAAATGTAATTAAAAAAACCCAGACTCTGAGTCTGCATACTGCATATCTATAATGAGCATATTTTAAATAGCTTTAAATGCCTAGCACGACATTTTTTTGCATATATTTTATGACAGGAAAATTTTAATCATTTAAATGATTACACAAAGCAGTAAATTGCATACAACAGGTATAGAACTGTATTCTTGTTTTTTCATGTAATTTTGCCATTGTAAATTCAAGTGTTGAAGGGAACCCAACACCCTTTAGGAACCAATCAGATTTCACATATCATCTGTTCCACAGAAAACCTGCTCTGGTCATTTATCTGTAAGCTGTATATGACATTACTTTGCCCCATTCTGTAGAAAGGAGTACTGTACTTGTCCAGCTAAACGCTACTCCAGTATTAAGTCACAATATTTAATTTGTTGTAATTTGGTGTATAATTACTATAAACATAAACAAATAATCTGATGCAAAATGTTTACATTATGCATAACACGTTACAGATTGGTATTTCTAGTAGACAAGGTATTTGACCTTCTTGAAGAATGTGATTTTTATTTTTTTGTGTGTGTAAGCAGTGGGCCTAATCTCATTTCCATTAGAGTGCAGGTTATGCTATGAGTAATGAACTGTGCTAGATGACTCCACTCTTGAGCTGCAGAAACATGGCAAATCTTACCTCCCCAGTACCAAGGGGAATACATCTTAGCATGTGCTGTCATTTTCCAAACACCCCTGCCTGTATAAGTTGTATAAAACACAGATATGTTGGCAAAGAACTTGTCATGTGTGTGTTTAGACATATTGGTATCATTGGGGTACCTTGCAGCGCTACTGTAATTTCACTAGACACGACATCATAAGTACTGCATGTCATTATTCTCAAAACAACACAACATGTCAGGCAATCCAAAAAAACTGTTGCATATTAAACAAAATGTGTCATTCCTGTCCGCACCAAACCAGCTAAAAAGGATGCCAGCTATTTACAAGTACGCCCTTGACATTTCAATCCTCGTCTTGGATGATAGCACCAACCTGAACTAAAGTGTGCAGCATTGCAGGCCTTGTGAATATCTGTTGTTTTTACTAATAGTATTCAGCAATTTAGTTTTTACTAATAGTATTCAGATAGGTTGGCCTACTGCAGTAGTCGGCTTGAGGATATCTTCTGCTGTTCTGCAGGGGCTTGTATTTGGACCCGATGTGTTCCCATGTCTAGACCGTTTTTTCCCCCTTATGTGTCATCGACTAGCTTTCCTACATGGACTCAGAGGGCAACCCCATCGGTGTGGTCCAGATGACCTTTCTGCGACTGCTGAGCGCATCCGCCCGGCAGAACCTCACCTACAACTGCTACCAGTCGGTGGCCTGGCACGAATCGGAAGTGGACACCTACGACAAGGCCATCCGCTTCCTAGGCTCCAATGACGAGGAGATGTCCTATGACAACAATCCTTACATCCGCGCCGTGGTAGACGGCTGTGCGGTGAGTAGTCACGGCTTGAGGGGAAGGACATCACTGCAGACCAGTCGTTAGGTCTAGTGGATGTTTGGGCTTGTAGTACAATGCCTTGCTGTTGTAACGCCCTCATTCAACTAGCTGTGTATGGATGGGTCATATTGATTAGAGTAATATCGAGTAATATCGAGTAATATTGACCAGCTGGATGCGCTGTGTGAGGAAAACTTTAATCAAATGAAGTGTAACTTTACAGGAACAAAAATGTAAACGTGACTTTGTATCTGTCATTTATCATAAGCATTTTAATGGAGGTATTTCAAGATGAAGATGTTTCTGAATCAGCCTTATTTGTCAGCTGAACAAATAATTCAGCAATGTAGGTGCAGGAACATTCCTTGTGACTGTAGTTTTCTGCATTTTTATGGGCGTGCGTTTGCAGAGCAGCTGAGTAATGTCACAGAAGGAAGACCAGCATTTAGTTTACTTTTGTCAGGAACTGTGTTTTCAAGACCAGGAAACTCATTTATTTGTTCAGTGAGGTAACAGTCTGTCCCCACTCCCTGTTTTGCCTTTCCAGTTGAAAAAGGGCTATGAAAAGACTGTACTTGAGATCAACACACCAAAGGTGGAACAAGTGCCTTTTGTTGACATCATGTTCAACGATTTTGGCGGAGCCTCTCAGAAGTTTGGATTTGAAGTGGGGCCTGTCTGCTTCGTTGGATGAGACTGTGTTTGCTGAAAAGAAATATAATAATTAACTCAAACAAAACACACAGCAAAAAAACAAAATATATATATATATATTAAAAAAAACATCACATTTGTAAAACTTTGTGTCTCCAAAAAGAAAAAGAAAATTCAAGACAAGGAAACAAATAATTCAATAAAAGAATAAAAAAAACAACCTTGTAACCTCAGTGTACCTTCTCCATCACATGCAGGTTTTGAAACTGGATGAGCCAGTCGTTTGCTACCATTCCGCACCAGCCACCATGCACCCACCCGCCCCATGTCTCTCTCTGCCTCAAAGTACCAGCACTCTTGCTATAAGTAAAGTCACATTGTCCCCATTGCCTTAAGACAAACTCGGGAACCGTACATGTTCAAAAGGCAGGACTCACCATGGCCTCCACTTACATGGCAGTAGTAGTTTTTTTTTTCTTCTCCTTTTTCATTTTTCATTCTTCAAGCTTTATTTTGTGCATATTGTCAACCCATTCTCTGGAATGGTGCTTATATATATAAATATATATATATTTTTTGTATGTTTGTAAGTACGTTTTGTATATTTTCCTGGTATTGTTTATTGATTCCGGCTTCAAAACATGCATGTGACCTTTATATTGTAAGGATGGAGATGATAATTATTTGAACAAAATGAAAAGGTGGACAGAAATGTATTGGATGTGAAAACGTAGGAGTCCTGTTGTGCTATAGGTGTGAAGCACACCTTATTTGTAATTTTTTTTAAAACAATGGTATAAAAAGACAAAAAAGCACACAGCGCTATCATGTGAGCATTCATTTTCAAAGAAAAATTGTTTTTCACTTTCTTTCTTTTTCTACCGCCCTCTTTAAAAATCGCTATTGTAAACTTGCTTACGTATAGTTGCAGATTATTAATTTAAGGTGGTTAAGGCTTTGTCATTTTTCAATACTTCCATATTTGTTCTATAAAAAAATATATGCAATGGGAGATTATATATGGGAGGGATATCACATTATTATGGAATAAAGACGACACATAGGTGCTATCCGTCTGTGGTGCTATGTATTTTATTTTCACTTTTTTAAAATGTAAAGAAAAACACTGGTGATGTCCAGCCATTACCATGTCTCCCCAGATATTCTTAGCTCTCACCTCCTCCACAAAAAGATTATCCTTACTGCGGTTGTAGGGAATTATTGTTATGCATGACATTTTCTTTCTTTGTACTCGTAGGAACCATATTTTTTTGTTGTTTTAGCTTGTATGGCCCATGCAGAAACAAGACATCTGAAATAACTGCCATATTAGGTTTGAAATAATAGCAGATTGTAATCAATTGCTGAATGTGGTGCTAATTTATATATTTCATCCTCAGAAGCAGACTGGGAAAACAGTTACAATAGTAATGTCTTTGCATGGTGGCTTCTGGAAATGGTGCGTTTTGTAAATGGATCTCAGTGAGCAGAATATGTGCAATGGTCTTTCTCCCCACAATTAGCCACCACAAAGGCTTACACTTAGCTTTACAAATATTTGAGAAACCTCCGTATGGAGCTTTTCTGTTTTGTGGCAATAAACCTCTATGAGAATCCCACAAATGCTTTGTGGAAAAGTTACAATTTTGTAGTGTATGTACCAGAAATCGTAGATTCCCTACCTAGTTTTGCAATAAATTAGTTTTCCCCTGTTGACAAACTTGAAAATAAAGAAGGCCCGTGACCCATTGGTTTTTAAATAGGACGGCAGGCTCTCTTCATCTGCAGAGCAGTTTTGTTTTGTGTTATTATTTCTCCAAAATATCACTTGAAAATTCTCCACCCGATAAAATGGAGGGTACAGGCCAAAATTCTGTGATCATGTGGTCAACACGATTACTTTATTTGCTAAATTTTTGTTCTTTGACACCCCCCACTCACGACAGTGCACTCATGAGTTCAAGCAGCACACTTTTCTCTGAACTTGCCGTAGACCACTCAGCAACTACCACATGCATACTATTTACTGTCCTACATTGATAACTTGTTTTTTTTTTTATATCTGTGACTTGAACCATTAATGTAATTAAAATACACCTACAGAGCATGGATTTTGGGGCAGCAGGCCCAGTTTTAAGTATTGCTGTCAACAAAGCATTCTTGTAAATTTTTTTGAACCAGCAGTAATGCTGCCAATAAAGTTTTTGTTTTGTTTTGTTTATTTTGTTTGTGCGTTTTTAAGGTCTTGTCAAACCTGTGTAAGAAAGGACAGAAGATATATTGGTGTTTATGTCAATAAATTCAAGTTTACTGTGCCCTTCCACTCCTTTGAGGTGTGTATCTTGTATGTGTTTTAAAGCATTAAAACTTACCTGTATGCATGAATCTGTAAGATTTTTTTCTCTTGTAATTTAGAATTAGTTGCTATCAAACCTTTTTTTAATGTTAAAAAATTTTGATTGATCAAACAGACATGTCCAAAATTGTGAAGGGGAGAGGACATTGATATTGTAATTCTATACTAAGCCAACTGTTTCTTTGTAGTATATTTATTGTATTATTTAAGAAAATAAATGTAAATTGACCTGAGTAGTATTACTGAAGGCCCCCTCTTTATCACTTATATTTTGGAAAGATTACCTTGCACATTGTTAATCCGGTTTATTTAGAAAGATCAATTCAAAAGTGGCAATATAAATATAAAGTTTACTGACCTTTATAACATGTATGCATAGAGTTTCAGCCATTACTCTTCTGAAACATAATGTAGTTGACAAGATTGAGTAATTATGTCAGCCACTCACAAGATACCAAAGCATACATACCAAATAATTAGTTAAATTTTGTAGTTCTCTCTTTAATGGCAGCATCTCACCTTTTTGGCATGCTGTTGAACGTGTGGAGACTACAGCAGTGCGTCATGTGCGGTATACAGTGGTCCGCATCTCCTGGCAATTTGATGCCATTTATTTTATTTTTTTACTTTTTAAGTTTATTTTCTTATTTTTCCTTCATCAAAATAGAATTTAGGTAATTGTGTAACATACATTGCACTGTATCAGTATCAAGTTAGTTTTGCTTTAGATTCAGCATTTAACAACTATTTCATTCAGCGTCAGTATTCTTTCCGCCACTAAAATGAAAGTGTCGGTATCTGCATTAGTTCCGATGAAAACATGCAGAATTAAACATTACCAAGAGGCAGCTGTCCAAAGTAGCCTGGTATAACCAGAGGAAAGAATGGGATTAAAGGAAGCAACACAATGTGACGTATGATGTTTTCTTTTTCATTTTATTTATTTTGACAGACAAAAATATTATAAGCAACATGTGCAGAGATGTTACAAGAGCAGACAATGTACTCATAAACCTGAGCCCAACTCAGTTTAAAAATGAATTTGCAGTGGGTTTCCTGTCCTGCAGCTTCACCAAGGACACATAAAAGAAAGGAAAGACAGAAAAGAGGAAAGGTGTGTGTGTGTGTGGAGGAGGCACTATGTTAGGTGTACCATCTACAGAAAGAAGAATGAACGTCTAATGAACGCAGAAAAAGATGAATAAGAGAAAAAGAATGGTGAAAGGAGGTTTGATTTTGGGAAGCTGGTTCAGAGAAAGGGCCAGTGGGGACATGACTGGTTTGTAATCAGGTGCTGTTTGTATGTGCACTTGAAAGATGAGGCTGATGTGATAGTTCTGAGTGATAAAGGCAATCCATATTTTGGTGTAGTGATGGTGGAAAGATCTCCGGTTATCTTTGTGTGCGATACCGGGTTCTGGAGTTCAGTGCTGGAACGTACGGTATGGTCGTGTTGACGTCAGGGGTGTTTCGATACGAGGTTGCATAATATGATTTTACCCTTTACCTTATAACATTTGACGAGGTATAGGGTAAGGTAAAGGAGCAGTAGTTTTCAAAAGTATAGGGCTGTTGCAGGTTAAAGGGCTGTACAGTGGTGGGTCCAAAAAGGAAGTTGTGAGCGTGTTTTATATGCTCTGTTGTATAATCTCCAGAGGTAGTAGGATAGAGTAGACAGAATTATGGCATTCTGGTAAGCAAAGGTACGGATGTGGCGAGATATGACCGAATTTTGTAGTAAACAAACATCTTGTGACGGACTGGCAGGGACGGACCCAAATGCACGACGAGACAGAACTTGAAAATAAAGAGTTTTTATTTTCAGGAGGCAAAATAGTAAATGTCCACTGTGGAACCCACAGTGAACTGACACAGTGCTGAGTAAGCAGATACAGCAGCCCAGCCGGGCGGAGCTGTATACCGCGGTAGCGGTGGTGAGGCTACAGCAGACTGTGTCCGGGTAGACAGGTGAAGTAGCAGCCCTTGGCGGGCTCGCTATCCAAGTGTACTTCAGAGCAGAAGCGGTACGGCAAACTGGTGAGCAGGAACAGGCGAAGTAGCAAGGAGCGGTCTTTAGCCAGGTTCGCAGCGAAGGATCAGGCGGTGGCAGAGTCAAGCCAGAGTCTAGCAAGCTAGAGAATCAGGACGCAAGTAACAAACGAGACAAGGACCGTAATACTCTGACAACAAATCACAGGAACAGCACGGTTAATATAACTAGTGTCATTAGAGCTGATAAACTGCAGCTTGCGGGAAATGCGTGCGAAATCAGCGAATTGATTGAACAATTAGAAAACACGTGAGGAATGCGGTGAAAGCAATTAAGTGTGAATTGTGTAATTAAGATGTGGTGCGAGTAGTAAATGTGCAATGTAGACACAATAAGGCAATGAACGCAGACATGACACAATCAGGTTCAGGGAAACAGAGGAAAACACAAAAAGGAAGGGAAGGCAGGAGCGGATCGTAACAGTACTCCTCCTGGCGGACCACAGGTTCTGGTCGACTGGGGCTGGCGGCGATGGAAGTCCCGGATGAGGGTAGGGTCCAGGATAAGGCGAGGGGCGATCCAGGAATGTTCCTCGGGCCCATACCCCTCCCAGTCGACCAGGTACTGGTGGCCCCGTCCCCAGCGCCGGACGTCGAGGATGCTGGAGACCGTATAGGCCGGAGAACCATCAATGTCCCGAACAGGTGGTGGGGCAGTAGTGGGAGCGCTGAGAGGGCAGGAGACAGCTGGCTTGACCTGACTGACATGGAAGGTGGGGTGAATTTTGAGGGAGGCAGGGAGACGGAGCTTGAGGGTGACTGGGTTGAGAACAGAGTGCACAGTGAAGGGTCCGACGAAGCGGGGTTGGAGCTTGCGGGAGGTGCCGGGGAGGGAGAAAGTGGAGGTAGACAGCCAAACCTTCTGTCCCGGGCGGTAGCGAGGGGCTGCGGACCGGTGCTGATCCGCCAGGTGACGATTCCGGGAGGAGGTCTTGAGGAGAGCGTTGCGGTGGCCTTCCAGACCCGCTGGCAGCGTCGGATGTGGGCGTCCACTGACGGAACCACCACCTCGGCCTCCTGGGGGGGGAACAGGGGGGGTTGGAAGCCCTGGGAAGCCTCAAAGGGGGACCTCCCCATGGATGAGCACACCAAGGTGTTGTGGGCGTACTCGACCCACGGGAGGAGCTGGGACCAGGAGGCAGGGTTACGGGCCATCACGCACCGTAAGGCGGCTCCCAGGTCCTGGTTAGCCCTCTCCGCCTGACCGTTCGTCTGCGGGTGGAACCCGGAGGAGAGGCTGGCGGTGGCACCGAGGGCGGCGCAGAATGCCTTCCATACTGCGGAGGCAAACTGGGGGCCCCGGTCGGAGACGACGTCCGACGGGATCCCATGCAGCCGCACCACGTGCTGCACCAGGAGGTCGGCCGTCTCGAGGGCGGAGGGGAGTTTGGGGAGGGGAACAAAGTGAACCGCCTTGGAGAACCGGTCCACCAGGGTCAAAATGACTGTGTTACCGGCAGATGGTGGCAGGCCAGTAACGAAGTCGACCCCGATGTGGCTCCAAGGACGGCCCGGGATGGGAAGGGGACGGAGGAGACCAGCAGGGGGGGAGTGAGACACCTTACTCCTGGCGCAGACAGGGCAAGCGTGGACGAAGGCCAGGGTGTCCCGCCGGACGGTGGGCCACCAGAAGCTCCTGCGCACCAGCTCCACAGTGCGGTTTCCTCCGGGGTGGCAGGCCAGTCTGGAGGAGTGAGCCCACTCCAGGACCTGGGAGCGGACAGGGTTGGGAACAAAAAGGGCAGAAGAGGGGTTAGGGCGAGGATCGGGATGCGTCACCTGAGCGTCCAGTACGATCTTCTGGATAGGCCACCGGACCGCAGCCACGATGCAGGAAGCCGGAATGATGGTCTCCGGGACAGGCAGGTAACATTGGGGGACCCCCTTAAGGTCGACCTCTGGAACGGAAGTTTGAATTTCTGTGCTAGAGGGAGGTTCCGCAGAGTGGAGACAGGAGGCATGGCATTGGGTGCTCCAGCTGGTGACGCTGGATGTGATCCAGTCGAGCAGTGGGTTGTGTTGGTGCAGCCAGGGCTGACCGAGGACCAGAAGGGAGTGAGGAGTGTTGATGATGTGTAGTTGAATGGTCTCCCGGTGGTTACCGGACAGAAGCAGTTGGATGGGGATGGTGCGGTGGGTGATGTGGGCTAGGCGGTGGCCGTCCAGGGCATAGGCGTTGATGGGTCTCTCCAATTCTTCGGTTGGAATCCCGGACTTGTGCACAAACTGGGAGTCCACAAAGTTGGAGTCGGCTCCTGAGTCGATGAGGGCTTGAACTGTGACAGTGGCGGAGGCAGTAGTGCCCCATTTGAGGACCGCAGAGAGTTGGAAGCGGTTGTGAGCTAGGCCAGGTGTTTGGGTCTGGCTCGCCCGTAGGCCTAGGGTTGCTGACGAGCCCTCTCTTTTGGGGCGCACAGGACAGGAGCTAAGGAGGTGATCCGTGCGGCCGCAATAGTAGCATGCTCCGGTGGCCCGGCGTTGGCGGCGGCGGGCGGCAGGGTCGGACGTGGTTCCACCCAGCTGCATGAGTTCCACGGGTTCCGGAGGTTCGAGGGGCATGGGAGCATGGTGGCGAAGAGCAGGGTGCGAGGGCGTGGCTCCCAGAGGCTGTTGAGTGGAGGCGTTAGCCCTCTTCTCTCGGGCGCGGGCGCGCCGGCGGTTGTTGACCGTGATGGCCAAGGAGATGAGGTCGTTGAGCGTAGAGGTGTCATCGCGAGTGGCCATCTCGTCCTTCATCTCCTCGGACAGAGCGGAGCGGAAGATGCCCTGTAGGAAGGCGTCATTCCAATCCGACTCTGCCGCGAGGATCCGGAATTTGATAGCGAACTCAGCCACACTATGCTCGCCTTGCCTTATCGCGATCAGCTGCTGGGTGACGTCTCTACCACACACGGGATGATCGAAGGTACGCCGCATTTCCATAGCGAAGTCCTTGTACCTGGTGCAGAGGGTAGGTTGTTTCTCCCATAGCGCGGCGGCCCAGTCCCGCGCCTCTCCTCCCAGGCAGACATGACACAATCAGGTTCAGAGAAACAGAGGAAAACACAAAAAGGAAGGGTGGCAGGAGCGGATCGTAACACATCTTTCATTAAGAGGTTTTCTGAGAATGTGGATGTGTGGCCTACATGTAAGGTGAGTCCAGAGTAATGCCCAGGCATTTGCATGTGTCTGTGATGTTGAGTGGGTGTTGTGCCAGAGTGATGGAGGCTTTTATGTCGAGTTGTTTTTGCAGTGACCAGAAATACATGCATTCAGTTTTCTTTGTATTTATGGACAGATGGTTTGAAATCTTCTGAAAGTCTTTTTGTAATGTAATTTGGTTTGACTTCCTGTTCACCATTTTACTATTCTCTGATTTAGGAATGTTGTATTTTGTGCCGTTTGAAATGATGCACTGCCTCCGATTGGACTGCCACTATTTCAGCACACTACACTTTGTGCGAATAGTGAAAAGCTCTCTGCAAAATGGCATACACAGTGTGTGAGTGTTTGTCTTATGTCATCCCGAGTTAGAATGAAATAGATAAAACGCCCATATACTCTACAACATCTATTTAAAAATACACATCCTTGGCTTTAAGAGCTTTTGTTGTCAGATTTATTCTTTCTAAAGCCCATTTCCTCTTATGCCTACAACAGCATCCAAGAATAAATGTGAGAAGCGAAATGAGATAAAAGCAGGACAAGATACGTTTAATATTTATGCTGGCTTAAATATTTATGAATGTTTACATCTCTTGCAGCCACACAAAAATATGTCAATGTACACGACTTGCAAGAGGCAGCTGTGTGTAACTCTGAGAGTAAATAGAGAAGTGCAGTAAGCATACAGTATGTCTAGGACACAGCATTGGCTATCCCTCTCTCTCTCTCTACCTTTGTCTCTCCCTCCCTCCCTCCCTCCCGCCCTCCTAATCCAGTCCGTCCCAGTCCAGCAGCGCTGACAAAACCACATCTGTCCCAGCTACCTACTTGCTGCAAAGTGAGCTTCAGGCTGCAGCAGGGAGACGGATCGTTGCCAGATCTCCTCTATACCATGCAGCTCCAGACTTGCAGGTGTACATCAGTGAGCCGTCTTACCACTGACAGATGGAGGAGCACTCACCAGTTATCATTATCACCCGTGAGAAGTGGCACCTACTTTTTCACACTAAAGTTAGCAAAGCTTAAAGTGTTCCCCCGAGAAGCACATGCACTGATGGGCTCCTCCACAGATGTGGTACTGGATATTCTGAACGCAGTGATTTCTTTGGAGATTGAAAAAGCTGATGTCATGGTGTCACCTAACTATTACATGAGCCGAGCTCAGCCCAGCATTTCTAATCTCTTTGATGCTGTAAAACAAAATCCAGTTTTTGATCAATGTAAAAATTTCCAAGGGCTGCTGGAGGGAACTGACAGGTTGTCCAAATAGGCCAACAATGTGCATATACTTATTATGTTGGGTATATAGAGTATATGTGTATGTGGTGCACATTTAACACCCTGGGGTGTTAAATGTACACCAGCAGTATTAGATTTACACCGACATTTTTCTGTGTATGTATGTGTATCTACGCTTTGAATTCATGAACAAGATACCAACATATATTTGTGTGTGCGGTGTGTGTATTGGGGGGAGGCTGTGGGACCTGTGCTGCTTTGCGCAATACTCAATGTCAAGGAGGCCTTTGTGTCAAATTGGCTTGAAAAAATAAAGGGAAGCACAAGTGTAGATGTGTAATTTCTGTGAGACGTAATTATAAGACCCATTTATCTCACAGTCCCTGTGCAATTGCCCTACTTGCATAATAAGTAAAACGGAGTGTTAAAGTGCATGTCATTACCATATTCACTCTAGCCTGAAGTATACCCCATATTTAATTGAACCTCCTTTAATGGGGCCTCCTGGTGTTTACGGGCCTCAGACCATTTCCTGCAGCATATACCCCATAACCCATCCCTCCCATATTTTACGGAGACTTTTTCTTGCTTTAATCGCTTTCTTTCAGATATAGAAATACTACAGGCTATATTTTAATGATCTTAGCACATGGTTTAAAGCGCATGGCGCAGGTTTAGAGCGAGTCTAAATCCACATTGCAGTTAAACGGCGGATAATTCGAGCGCAAAGGTTCAAATGGGCTGAAATTAGTATCTTCATTAATTATAGGTGTGTCTTGGTTGTAACATGCAATAAACCAATCAGAGTGTTCATCTCCCATTCCCATTAAAAGCCACCAGCATTTTCACCTTGGCGGATTGCTAATATCATGGCGGATTTAGTAAGACTGCTAAAAGAGCGATTTGCAATATTCCCTGGACAAAGTTCAACACCAGGCTACAATGCAGGCTGTATTGTAATGTTCCACCTGTCTTATCCAAACATCTGAAGCGCATTTTCAGCACTCAAAAAGTGGTTTTTCATGAGTTTTCGATTGAATGACAATTCACGCACTGGTGTAGACATTATATACAGTGTCATCAGCAGGTTTTGTAATGGATAGCCATTGTCCCCTAACAGCCACCCGCCACACATCCTGGGAAATTGAGTTGGCCAGTATAAGGGGGGGGGAAGAGTTGTGTGTCAGCATTGCAATAAGACAGATTTGATAGAGGGTAGAGGAGTCCCATGTTTTGAAATAGTATTCCGTTGATATGCAGAATAATTTGCGAATACATGTGTAACCATACACGTAGCATCGCAAATCACCTAGATGCTGATGAAGTGGGCTGTTATGTTCTGAGTCTGTTTTGTATTTCTGTCATGTTTAGTATTGTCACAGTTTATGAAGCATACATTTTTCCATGTTTTTCTGCAGCCTTGCGTTCATACTGCTTCTCTCTCTTGCTGTCACTCACGCTTCCCTTATTGTTTCATTCTCCTGTGTCTATTTACTAATCTACTAACGTTAGATCAGGATTGGGTAATACTAACTCTCTAACCATGTGTTCATGTTACCTTACATTTCTCGTGCATGTCATTTACTAATTTACTAACGCTAGGTCAGGATAGGTTTATTACTAACGAGTACTAATTATCTTGTTATCTTGTCAACCCTCCACACCTGATTTATTTTTGCATGCTGCTCTCAAGCTAAGTGTCTGCACCTGTCTACATCTACATTTATACCAGTTGTCTTAGTCCCTCGTTGCGAGTTCGTAAAACAAATAATTGTAGCATTGTCTGTTGCCTGTTTTTCCCCCGAGTAAGATTATCTGTTTTTTCCCGAGTCAGTGTTTTCGTGTCATAGTAGGTTTTTGTTTCTGTTTCCGAGTCAGTGTTTTCGTGTCATAGTAGGTTTTTGTTTCTGTTTGTTTTTTGTCTTATTTCGAGTTTTGATTTCCTGGTATTGACCTCCGTCCGTGTTCTCGCGACCCTGTCTTTGGATTCCATATTGTACCTCTGCCAAGCCTTCCTGTTACTGACCCCTGCCTGTTTTGACTTCCCTTTTGGATCTTGTTTTTGTACCGTTGCCTTGAACATTAAACTTTGGTTTTCTGTACCCCTGCCTACTTTTGGGTTCCTTTCCACAGATCATAACATGGGCTCCCTTACATTTCACATACATTAGAGTGTTCTCTGCTGAAGCAAAATGCCAGGGAAGCCAAAGCCTGCCATGAACTCCTGCCAGTTCTTGGCTGGCAGGCGTTATAGGGAATTTAATGTATTCATTAGCATGTTAGACGATACGCTTGAGCTAACTGAAATTAATCTCCATGCAGCTCATTACAGCCTGGTGGGATAAGCACAATTTAAGGCGGCATTCCCCTTCACTGAGGGTATGTGGTCGTTAGCCGATGGACCCTTTTTCATTATTGTACATTTTTTGATATACGCAATAATAATATTTCACCTTGTAATCTTGATATTTTTGCCCCTGTGTGTGTAACAGACAGGAGGATGTCCATGCGTTGTGCACATGCCTACGGAGACGCACATTACTATCTTAATATTGTGCGCTTAAAATGACAATGAAACAACTGCAACATGACTTAAGACCAGGTTTGTGTTGGTTTTAGCGCAAAGGCTTTTCCCTGCTTCAAAGCAGCAATACGCCTACAGTGCACCTGACCAGACTTCACCTTAAGACCTACCCGCCCAGATGGGCACAAGTTCATTTAAACAACGTGGGCACTGGACAACTACGTCGGTCTGAAACTAGCAAAGACACTTGCTTTTGGGTTACCGCCGCTTAGTGCCAAGTGTAAGATAGAGCCCTATGTCTTCAGAACTATAGGCCTATACTGTAGCAAAAATGAACATAGACACTTCACACTCATTGTAAAGAAATAGATAGGCTATTTATTGCAATATTATATTTGTATAATATAAATTGCTAAACTTATCTCTAATATGTATGTGTGTCAAAGGAGAAAGCTAGTTAAAATATATATTTGCATGTCATAAGATGTATTATTACTGTTGAGAAATGGTTAAAAAAAACACTACCCAAGGTACAATATTTCATATTCTCCTCTATTTTATAGCACATCTAGGAATCTTTTATACTGTTGTAACAGAGTAGTAATAAGTAGATAATAGGTTACTAGCTACAGGAAGCTAATGGCTGAAAGATTTTTTCCATGATACAAATCAGTGCAGAGATACAGTATACTCTTTATGAGCATGCACTAGCTAGATCGGTGGCTTGTACAATGAAACAATACTCCATGAATTAAATGTGGCTCATTAAGCTTTTTTTACCTTACCTACAGCATAATTTTATCCACTTATTTTTTTTTATTAAAGTGGTGTGTTTATGTAAATTTGAAGTACAACATAATATCACACGCTGGTAGAGAGCACAATTACAGCAGTTGCTAACTCTCAGTTTTACTAAAATAATATATATATATATACAGTAAGCACCATAATTAATTGGACAGTGACACATTTTGTGTTATTTTGGTTTTGTACTCTAGCACTTTGAGTTTGAAAGGATACAATGAGGTTGAAGTGCAGACTAGTCCCACCCCACAATTCCCATAGAGATCCATTCAAATGGAGAGAGGTTATAGTATCGCTTGTAGGAGTACCAAAAAATAAGATATCAAGAGTCTTTTGATATTGTTGGTTCACAGACATCAGGAAGTCATGATATGCAAAGCATTTGTGACTAAATATTTAAAATTATGACTTTATTCATGATGTTAAACTGTCCAATATTTTTTGATGCCGAAATTGGGGGGGACTACGTACAAAATGTTTACAAAATAATTTCTAAACAGTTAATCCGATATTGATGACAATACCCTCAAATTAAAGCTGACAGTCTTCACTTCAACCTCATTGTCATTGTATCTTTTCTTTTTTTTTTTTTTTTAATTTGTTTCCCTGTATCTTTTCAAACTCAAAGTGCTCGAGTACAGAACCAAAATAACAAAAAATGTGTCACCGTCCAATGAATTATGGTGCTCACTGTATATATTTTAAAATGAATCCTAGAATTGATAGAGGGTAGAGGAGGTCCCATGTTTTGAAATAGTATTCCGATGATATGCATCTTTTTATTGTTGTTATTTATAGCATAATCCTGCGGCGTGGCCAGCTTCAGATCTCAGTCCTCTGTTCTTGAGAAATCATACGGCTCATTGACTGTGCTTTTGGGAGAAGATCACAAAACACCCTCTCCGGTGCTGGCTGCCAAATCTGTGAGCTCTGAGGTTGACCAGGGGGACCGCCTGTGCGTCAAAGTGTGTTAATCCCCTGTCGAAGTTCTGAACAGATGGAGCACACGCCGAGCTCCTGGCGACCACTAACCCAACAGAGCCTGAAGAAAGGCTCGTTCGCCGGCACTGAACTTTATACCTCCGGAAACAGCGCCTTGATCCACGAGCACACAGCCAAGCAGAGCCCTCCCATTTCTATCCACTCTGACCTTTTCACCTCCCTTCCCCTCATTCCTGTTGTCTGCTGTGTGCTTCGTGGTTCGAGGATGGGTGGGCTGACTGAGTGGCAGAGTCACAGTGCTGCCCCTCGTTTCTGCCTTTTCATTCACAGCCAGCAAAGCCCCTTTCACAGTGTCCATGCACCAAAGAAAGAGAACCATGTTGCTGGATACAATTCGGGGCACATAACTGCCGCATGGAGCAGGCTTGTAATGAGAATACCCCTCACTGTAGTTAGAATTCTGTAGACCAGTTCAAACAGACAAAATCCATTGCCACCCATCTGTATTGAGGGCATGCTGGCAGAAAATGAGATCCAGTGCACTTGTGGATTCGCATCAATTCTTTGATCTTGTAACACAGCATTCGGTCACTGGCAGCTACTATAGGCACCACAATCACACACCCCCAGAATGGATATAATGCTTTGGTTTTGTCAATGACTATACAGTATGTACCATCATGTGGGGATATGCTGTGTTTGTGTAATTCAATCATCCCATAATTGAGAATGGGATCTCCCAGGACTGAGAATGTCCCAGGACACCAAAAAAAAACGGATAAAGCCGTATAATAAGCCAGGAGTAGTGTGGTCCCTTATGGCCAATTATTTCTCTTTTTTTACTCCTTAGTTTCGTCAGTGTCGTTTTGTGTTTAAATGTATGCTCATGCCCATCACCCAGACTTGCCCTCTGGTTTTGTTGCTTGGAATATGGAGGGGTCACTCTCTAAATAAACTATACCACAGAGCAGGCCCTGTGCACTTGCCAGGGTTTGGACAACTGTGGAGTAACTTAGTGCCTTTGTACTCACATATCCCTCACCAGGGCTGGACTGGGACAAAACACATCGGCCCTGGCATTTTTGGCCCAGACTGGCCCACCACAATCGGTCAGACACCACCCACCAGTTAGCATAAAAAAAGTCACTCCTTTAAAAAGTACCTTTAACATGATTATACATTCAGGTCCAGAATTGTTGGAATTCCCTGACAAAGATGTGCAAAAAGCTGTACAATTTAAACAATACCATACTGGTAATGAGCAAATAGTTGATTATTCAATTAATGCATGGAGCTGTTCTATCTTATTTCATTTGATACTAACTATTCTACTGATAGGGCAATTAAATCAATGGTGTGCTTGTTTATTTGGGGAGTTTTACCTACAGTTCATGCGCCTACCACGTGAAGGTGTATGCTCAATGGACAGCAGCACCAAACAATTTGAACTTACTGTAGGTGGAGAGCTACCCCACAGATAGTAATAACAGTACCATATATATCCGAATAGTTACCACCATACCTGGCTGAAAATAAACATTGGACAACTTTGTTGGAAATGAAAACGTTTTTTCCCCCCTGTAGGCTAATACATACATGCAGGCATACATTTAGTACATTAGAGCTACAGCTGTTGTATATTATACAGCCTTTTAGCGCATCTTTATCAAGGGACCCCTTAGCCTAATAATTTTAATAATATTATGATGATACGATGTGGACCTAGGTCACTCACAGCAACGTGGGCTTAGCCAACTGACAAAAATGACAACATAACGTTAGCTATTTAACGTGGAAATAGTCAGCCGAAGTTGCAACTGCACCAAATCTTTTTATTTTTTTAATTACAAATTATGCGCTGTCCTTCACCCTAATGCAGCAAGTGACAGTACGATGTATTGTGCAAGCATTATTAGGTATTACCTTCTCAAAGATCAGGAAAGCAAAAACTGATTCTAATCTTGAATGATTTTACTTTTAAACTGTATTTTAAGTAGTTATATATATATATATATATATATATATACACACAGTGTATATTCCCCTGTGCACTGGGAAGTAAATTGTAAATTCAATTATATGATCTGCACAACAATTGTGAAATAAGTGTAAACATAACAATTAAATAGTTGCAGTGTCAGCTTATAAATGAAAGGCTAAACCAGATGAACTGAAATTGCCAAATGCCAATGCCAAATTAAAATTTTGTGTTTACATTTGAACATAGTCAGTCATTTAACCCTTGTGTTCGGTTTGGTTCAAATTGACCCATTTAAAACCTTTAGTAAATCTCATGGTTTCTCAGCCTGCTCTTCTCTGGTTGGCCACTTCCCTGAGGAGCGCTCGTGTTGCGCCTCTTCCCTTTGTTTTCTTTGTCCATTTCGTGTGTTTGGGTTTTCTTCTACTCAGTGTGTTTCTGTGTCCGTTTTTTTTTCATTTTTTTTTAAACGCTTCGTCTTTGTTTGACGCTTCCATATTGCCATTCATTTGACAAGAAGGCGGTAATTCACGGTATAGGACTGACAGTTTGTGACGACCGTATCACCTCAACGTGTTGTCGTTCCACGGGACTTGTCGCAGGTGTCTAAGAGTTTATTAGAAACTTCGCTTTGGTTATCCTTTCTATCCTATCTCTTTTCTTTCCCCCTGTCTCTCTGTCTTTGACAGATCGTCTTCGCCGTCTTCTTTTACCTCTTGTTTATGTTTTTCGGCTCCCTCGTTGTGAGCTATAGGACTTTCTTTGTTGTTTGTCTTAATCTCTAGTGTTAGAGTTTTCGCCCTATACGAGTCGCTTTGAGTTTGGTAGCGGAATCTCTCGTTGTAAGGAAAGTTTATTATTTTCTTTGTACTGTTATTGATTCCCTGTTTGCGGGTTTCCTCCCCCCCTCTTTGTGGTGTTCAGATTGAGCAGTTTAAGAACCCCCTACTGTCGCGTCCGGTCCTTCGTTCCTAACGCTACCAATGACAGTAAAAGGAATGACTGTTGGAATATTTCATAACCAGTGTAAATGTGGTTATATTTGTTATTCATCATCTGTATTTGCTTTTTGTCATTTTTTCCTGTATGATGAAAACAATTATTGAAAAAAACCCCATAAAATATTGCATGAAAAATTAAACAAGGTTTTCACAAATAAATATGATTTATATGTCTTCATTATAGTGGATTTAAAAATATAAACCACATCTTTGTCACAATTTATGAATGGCACTTTTATTGTTAACTATGAGCTAGCAGAGGTAAATGGCAACCGTAACACTATTGTTTGGAATTGAAATGCCTTATGTATAATTATCTAGTCAAGTGATTGTGACACTCCAATGCCTATAGTGACCCCCAGGGATTCAGATGGTAATGCCAGTTGAGATCATTCGGGGTCATGTGCCCTAGATAAACTGGTGTTGCTATTTATGCTATATAGAAAAATGTATTTAATATTTCATAAATATTTTAAATGTATTATTACTATTAGTATTATAGAAGTAAGAATATAAATATACATTTAATTAATTCCAAAATGCATAATGAAAGATGATGTTTTCTTTTTGTAATTGGGATAAGTCAATGGAACATTATTTACGATAATCCTCTCATGATTCAACACAACTCTCTCGTCCAGTCACCCTGAATTCTCATTGTGTGTGACATGATGTATTGCCTATGCAAAAAAATATTATTTTTTCCATGGCTGGCACTCAGTTTGATTTACAGCAGGAACCGCAGGGTGTTCAGTGATGACGCTATGAAGTCACATGCCAGGCGCCAGACCAGGGTGGTTGTCTGAAGAATTTATTTTTATTTATTTATTTATTTATTTGTTACCTGGGCTAAAGAACTAGACAGCTGCTGCATGAATGTATTGGTGCATTCATCACTGTCCCAGAGGAATGAGGATTTATAGTGGAGCTGATCGACTTGATGGCGGTACCACAGATGACACAATCCACTGCTATACACTCCACTGACTTCAAGCGGCACAGGGTTCCTTTCCACTTTTAAATCCCATCTATAAAACAGTAGCCCATCTGAAGAATGATACAAACAGGGCATTTGACATCGATCTTACATGCAAGCGGGCAATGCAGAGGACAGAATACACAACAAATGGGAATCAGATATGATGTTACAAAAGGAAAATAAAACAACATGCAAAGGTGGAAAAAACAGCACAACACACAGAGGTTCATTATAACAAGATTGCAATGGGTGATTAGAATGAATGCTTTGAAGAACAACAAGACATTAATGCAATATTGATGCAGTGTAACACACAAACTAATGCAATATTTAAAAAGAAACCTATTAAGGAAGAGTAATTTTAAATGTTATTTGTCCTTTGTTTAACCATAAAGTCTCAATGAGAATTTTTTTTTCTCTTTTTCAAGAATGACATATCCAAGATGGCATACACTACATACTTACAGTACAACGTAATTACAACCCACATGTAATATTCTTTCTAACATTTATACTGCCCCCAACAATAGTAGCTTATTCTCCAATGTGTTTGCACAGAGCTCTAGTTTAAAACATTATTTGTAAATCATGATCAGAAGTGTTCTCTATTATGATGCAGGAAAGATTAATTTAAAACAGGCTGAATGAAAGAGGCGGGATACCTTGTTCCCACTAAAGATTTCCTCATCATCAATCACTGGCTCTCTGTGATTCCGTCACAACTTCTCCTTCTGCATATATGTAATTCATATCAGGGCAGTATATGTTTTCCTTTTCCGCATGGGGGTTTCATATCTCTCCTTGTATCCATTAGAGACTAGTTTCAAAAATGGAATTTGATATGTAAATTAGCCATGCAGATTTAGCCAAAGACATTTTCCCTTTAGGAATAGAAATGAATCATCCATTCATCATGTCAAATTTGTCAAACGATTTGATTTGATATTTGCAAGCATATAGTAAATTTAGCTTTCCTGTTCCCTGGTGGCATTGTCAGTAGAAATATTTTTTTTTGTTCAGTAGTTATATGAAAAAAAATGGGAGCAGTGAATATTCAAGGTAAATGTGGTTTTGAACCATAAAAAAGAGTGATGTTGGACTTTGGTGGGTAAATAGTTTCTAAGGGCTTGTGGTCAGTGATCATCACAAACCCATTCCCATATAGAAACACATAACATTTCTCACAAGCCCACACTATGTCCAGAGCTTCCCTCTCAGTCTGGGAATATTGTCTATCAACATCAGTCAATGCGCGGCTGGCATAGTACACTGGTCTGAATGACCCTTCACTCTGTCTTTGACTCATAATGGCGCCTAGTCCCAACAGGCTGGTGTCGACGATGACGTGCATCTCTGCAGCCTGACTGAAGTAAGCCATTGTGCAAGTTAAGTGCATTAAAACCTGTCTCCTGTTCTTTACCCCAGCTCCAGGTACATGATGCTTTTGTGAGTCATCGCAACGGCTCTGCTGTGGTTGCCAGCTTGAAAATAAACCGTGCGCAATAGTTGACAAGCTGCTTCTCCTGCAGCCTGTTCAACACTTGGTGCCTTCTCGTGTCATGCTCCTGCAAATTCCATAAAAAAATTACAATGTGTGTTTTGGACTCCTTGGACGCCCTGGAGAACCCGGAAACATAAGCCGTTACATACCGCCAGAGGCCTGTGTGAGTCACAAATGTTGTGAGTGTGATTCAATTCGATTCGGTTCAATTCGTACATGTCTTCTAAAATGTCATCAGTGGTGGGGATGGGGTGTCGTTCACGCCTCATTGACTCCACACAAATTTTAATATCCCCGCTTTTCTTGTGCACTACGACCAATAGTGAGACCCATGGAGTTGGCCCATCCACTTTCTCAATGACGTCCATCTCCTCTAGCTGCTTTAATTTAGCCTCAACAAGTTCTCTCACACTAAATGGCACTCGGATTGGCTGTGCGACTGGGGTAATACTATCATCTATATGCAACTCCAGCCGATAGCCTTTAAGTTTACCCAGCCCCTCAAAACCTGACATATTTTTCTTGAAGTGCAGCTTTAAATGTCCTTGTGTCATCTGGTTGGAATGCATTGACATGCTCTTAAGGTCCAATATGCAGAATGCCCAGGGAAATGACTGTTGCTCACCCCAACACAGAAGTCCGCAAACCTTTCATGATTAGAATGTCTGGGGTGAGTCTCTCGAACCCACCCATCGTTCCTGCTGCAGAATAACCCCTCCACTGCAAGTGGCATATTTCAGCCATTAGCATACAGTCTTTTGGTTGTAGGGTTTAACTGTACATAGTTTTTCTTTCACAGTGATGGAAATGCAGCAGACACCCCACAAAGTATTTTTCAAAGTTATTTTGTGGGCGGAGACAGGCTGAGACAGTGGGTGTGGTTACCCTTTAAGTAATTGTGGGAGCTAGATGCTTTATGTCATCTACTCTCGCACCAGAAACACTCTAGCAACATTACGGTTGTGAACGATAGAATCCTGTTACAACTGCGTTCGTCGGAGACGGCAGGAAGGATGTTGGCAGATGAAGCAGGGGTCAATGTGGTAGGGAAGCTGAGAATGAGAAATTATTTCAAAAGTGTTTATTTCATCATTATAACACTGCCTGATTACTGTTACCATCCATGTTACTAAAATGCTATTTTGTGAGTGAGTGGGTGGGGTTTAGGACAGAGGAGACATCTTTGATAAACACAGGACCACAGCAACGTTAAAAATCTTGCATAGTGCACCTTTAACAACAAAGTACCTAGGATCCATACACAATGTCACCTTAACCTCCTAAGACCTCGCGTCCACATGCGTGGACATCACAACCCAAAATGTGATGTCCACGCATGTGGACGCGAGGTCTTAGGAGGTTAAGAAATAGTTTTAGATGTTATGTATGTTTGTATGTCCATCCAATATCTAACCTATAATCCGGTCAGGGCATATCTGCTATGGGCAATTTAGAGTCTCCAATTCATCTAACCTGCATGTCTTGTGGGAAGAAACCAGAGTTAACTCCACAAAGAGACCTCCGGCGGGCCGGGATTCGAAACCTTCTTCTTGCGCTGCGGAGGCAACCAGTTAATATATTTATTAAATAACATAAATAATTTTTTTTTTTTTTTTGATGAGTGAAGGGAGAAAGATACTATTAATTGCCTGACCTGTGAAAGAAAAACAAAAGAGACAAAAATATAGTTGAAAGTAAAAACTTTTTTTTAGTTGTGTTTTTTCCTCTCTCAGAATTGTTGACATTGCACAATCATGTTGTTGCACATAATTATGTTGGCAATTTTGCTAGTTTGTTAAGTTGCACATAAAACACGGGCAAAACAGGTCCTCAGCAGACAGAACAATACAGCACCGTACTGTAAACCATATTAAAACATTCAATGAAATAACAGATATTTTTTTGCAGGTAAGCACTTGAAAGGTGGGTACGTTTCTTACCCTCAGGCAATAATAGCATCTCTGTCTCTGTGCCAGTAGCTCTGATACCATAGGAAACTTCTGGCTTAGAATAATTTAGACTTGTCTGAATAATTGACTTGACTGTGCCAGTCACCATGAACCCACACCCAGAGTCGACCAGGTGTTGAGTGTTATTTCTCCCAATGTCACCAGGAAATGCTGTCATTTATTTAATTCATTTAATGTGCTATATGCTAAATGCATTTTGATTAGAATTATTTGACATATGTGTCAATGGACATAAACTGTGTTGTCATTCTCAGGTGCCAGATTAAGTGTTAATTGAATAGTGACTTGACATGACTGCTGACATTAATTGAATGTTTGTTTGACGTGTGGCTTGAAATCGCCTGAACCGTCAACTCAGCTCCATCAACCCCTGGGCGGTGGGGGACTGAAATAACGATGATGCGAGATAACAAACCGATATTTTCTCCAGACCCTACTTAAACTTTGCAATGCAAATAACCCAATGTGTCTCATCAAAGATAAGTAGACCAATAAAAAAAAGGTCCAATACGTAGGGAACATAACGTGTAGTTTTATAAATCATTTGTTTTAAGGAGCTGAACCAGTGTAAAACCTTTCTCAAGGGTTCAGCTCTGGGTTCATGATATATGCAGAAAACTACAAATCTAGCAAGCCATTAATGGCAGCTGGTGATAATTACAGTGATAGTTTACAGCCATCTTCATTTACATTGTTATTTAATACAGGTCATTTTTGTAAATTACCCCGATAACCTGACAACCAGAACACATCTAACCTTACACAAGACAAACGGTCATTTCCAGCTTTTATTGCCAAAATCAGTAAATCACTCATTGAGATTCCTGCTGCTTGCTGCATGCATAGCTCAGAATGTAACCATTACTCCACTCCAGCCAACATGAAGTGCCAGAGATCATTTTTCAGTTGATCCCATTTCGTGGAGAGGAGTGTCGGGGTCAGGTGTCCGTGAGGAGTTGAGCGATGTGTGGGTCGGTTAGTTCAAGCTCCAGATTGTTTGGCCTCTTGGGAAGGCGCGGCACCACAAGTGCCTAATTGAGCCAGAGGCAGTCCTGTGCCCGCTGACTCTGCATTCTGACTTAATCACCCAAGCGGAGGCGAGCGCTCAAGATGTTCTGATGTAATCAAAGAGATTTATAGTCTGGAGGAGGAGTGCTTAGGTTCAAAACCGCTTAGGGAGCAAAGTGCACTGCCTTATCCATGCAATGATACGTTTTTAAATCCCTTTATTATATTACGTTGTAGTGTTTTTGTTGATTCTCTCTCTGTTGCTCTATTTCTCTCATTGTCTGTGTCTTTTCTTGCCCTCTTGTCTCTCTGTTTTTCTCGCAAAGGTAGCACTTGAAAAAAAAAAAAGATGGCACTTGAATATTGTTTAACTGTTGAAGAAGAGCATTCATCGTGCAGGTGACAAATAAAATGTGTCCCCAAGACCCCACCAAACTAAAATGCAATAATGTATTATAAAGTATAAATTATCAGAATTGTTGGCATATTGCATATTTTTATGTTTTTTTTTTTTTGTGTTGTTGGACATTGCACAAACAACAGGGGCAAACACAGCAGCAGACAGAACAATACAGCACCGTACCATAAACCATAATAAAACATTCAATGAAATAACAGTTAGGTGACCATATTCTTTTGCAGGTAAGCTCATGAAACATGGGTAGGATTTTTTACCCTTCTCAGGCAAGAATAGTATATCTGTCTCTGTGCCAGTAGTTCTGATACCATAGGACATTTCTGGCTTCATAAAACCAACCCTGAAATAATTTATAAGACTGAATAATTGACTTGACTGTGCTGGTCACCATAAACCCACACCCAGAGCCAACAAGGTGTTGAGTCTGGTTTCTCCCAATGTAAACTCCATTTACCTGTTACCGTGGGGCTAATTTCTGAATAATTGTATTAGAACCACCTCTATACTTGCACCTTCACAGATACAGGTTGATTTAGTAGACATTGCTAATATGCCATAATAACCTCACATACTGCCACAGATAGTATGATTAGTTCTGGCTACAATTGCATAAACATATATGAATAATATGCTGTACTGAAAACAAATTCCACCGGCTTTGGTCGTGTGGCTAATAATAATAAACTAAACTATCTGAACATCTTTTTGTATGGCAAATTGATGATACGGTTTCTTTCCTCAGATAATTTAGAAACCCTGAAGATATTAACCTTTGAAAATACACATCTATCTCCACAGCTGCCAAGGTCTGCTCAGAAAAAAAAACCGAAAGCTCACAATGTCTGTGGGGGACACAAGTCTCAGTATTAATATCAAGAATCATATATTCTACTATGCTGAAACCTGTTGTTCAAGGGACGTTCAATAAAAATAAAATAAATAATATTTTCAAAAGTATTTTCACTGCCATTTTTTTGTCATCCAAGACACATGTATTTTGTCAAAAGAATCTAATACTTAAACTTTTGCCAGGTCTCAGGAGGATATGGCAACATGTGTATATATATATATATATACATACACACACATACATATATGTGAGGGCCTTGCTACGGGACGTTCATCCCATTTTTATGGCATGGTAAGGATTAAAGACACTTTCCCTGATCAGTTGAAAGCCAAAGATTTATGATTGACATATTCAATTCCATTCAATTCCTTTAGCAGACTCTGTCAAGAGTAATTTGCAATGCAAAGTACATAAATGTTATTCAGTAAGTTTACAAGAGCAGCAGCAACTTATGGCACAACGAGGGAAATGGTGCTGGAAGGCACCATCCTCGTTGTGGGGGAGGAGGCGAAGAAGATCACAGGAGTAGATGTGCAGCTATGAAGTAGAGATGGTTTGTGTATTTCTGGATGGTTTATTTTTGGACAAACTGAATGCCAAACGATTTGTGTTTTTATCTCTGTTTCTGAACTTTTTTGCCGTACCCTTTGGCTTTGAGCTGGGGAACAGCATAGCTGATCGCTGGCTGTATTCAGTAGGCTCAGCTGAACTACATGTACAGACCTGCACACCTTTGTCTTGGGACTGCAAATTGTCACTGTACCTGTTCCATTCTGGTTAACAAACTACAAAGGATTAGGGACACTACCTCCAACCTAATAATATTACTAATAATAAAAAAAAACTCTGAATATCACAGTTTGGCTTGGAGCACATACATTTTATCTCAAATAAATAAATAAGTAAATAAAGAAACGTGTTTGCATACATTCTTTTCGGATAGGTTATTCATATTTGGCCAGCAGAACAGGAATTTGATATTTTCTGAACGCACTCCATCATAGTGGGTGTCTGTTCCTGAGGCGCCAGCAGCTATCAGCTGAGATGGTGAAGGAATAAGGAGTGTGATCTCGCTCTCGCTCTCTCTCTAGTGTTCTTCTTCCTTCAGCCCCCACACCAGATGGCGGCTCACTCCTGGACTCATCACAGTGAATATATGAATAAACAACAATAAAGTCCTAAATAATAATTGTGCTTGCCTTCACGCAGCCAGTATGAAATAAAGATATAAGCAGTGTCCAGCAAACAATGCCATAGAATAGCATTACAAAAAAAATCAAAATAAAAATTGCACGTTTTCTAACAACGTGAATCTATTCTATTTGGAAAATTCATTGAAGAGGATGGGGCTATAATTCAAAACCTGGGTTTCATTCACACAAGCAGACTATTTCCCCCAACAGGGTTTTTAATGGGGGACAGAAAATCAATGAAAGTGCTACTTTAACAGTGTAATTCACCATCATCAATAATAGTCTCAACTGTATACCACAAAGGTCAAGCAGGATTCATATGTTGCCCAAAAGTTATCTATCCTGTTGGATTCTAGAAGGAATTCATACAGTACATTAGAAATCCCATAGGTGTCCTACATGAATAAAATACATGTTTTATGTACGACTCCATATTATAAAAACCCCAGAACTTTATTTTGGTCATTTTCTTGTGGATGGCCTCATAGTTTAACAGGAATTATAGTACACAATTGCAGTGCATAACAAAATTTTTGCTATTTAAATTAAACGGCCATTCCTAAACATTTTGTAGGATTCCCTATTATTATAAAGAATGATCATCACATAAATTACTTTAATTACTTTGTATTTAGCAAATCTGTATTTTTTTGTGAGTATGGTCATGTTATCCATACATTCAAGTGATGAATCAGCCCAGGTGCATCCTACAATATAAGCACTGAAAGGTGAGAGAGAGTATTGATAAACATTGTTTTTATATAGTGAGGCATATTTTACAAACAAGATAGTTGCATAATTCTTTCATTTGTTTTGTCTTTCAACTAACTGCTGGTGAATGTGGTGAATTCAAGCAGAAAAAAATAGAATATCCAACCATGATTGGACGATAGATGACATCAATGTGACAGACTGGCAGGGACGGACCCAAATGCACGACGAGACAGAACTTGAAAATAAAGAGTTTTTATTTATATTTATGTATACCGCGGTAGCGGTGGTGAGGCTACAGCAGACTGTGTCCGGGTAGACAGGGAAGTAGCAGCCACTGGCGGGCTCGCTATCCAAGTTGTACTTCAGAGCAGAAGCGGTACAGCAAACTGGTGAGCAGGAACAGGCGAAGTAGCAAGGAGCGGTCTTTAGCCAGGTTCGCAGCGAAGGATCAGGCGGTGGCAGAGTCAGGATTCATCCAGACCTGGTTAGTATAGCCAGAGTCTAGCAAGCTAGAGAATCAGGAAGCAAGTAACAAACGAGACAAGGACCGTAATACTCTGACAAGAAATCACAGGAACAGCACGGTTAATATAACTAGTGTCATTAGAGCTGATAAACTGCAGCTTGCGGGAAATGCGTGCGAAATCAGCGAATTGATTGAACAATTAGAAAACATGTGAGGAATGCGGTGAAAGCAATTAAGTGTGAATTGTGTAATTAAGATGTGGTGCGAGTAGTAAATGTGCAATGTAGACACAATTAGGCAATGAACGCAGACATGACACAATCAGGTTCAGGGAAACAGAGGAAAACACAAAAAGGAAGGGAAGGCAGGAGCGGATCGTAACAATCAATGCAGAAATATTGCTCATAGACCTGTAGTCAAAAACATCTACACACAGGTGAGTACACTCACTAAATATCATCTTTATTTCTGCACATTAACAATAAAGCACTCAGAAACAGTTCTCTATTGCATTCCAGCATGAAAGATAGCTCGAGCCATGCATAGAGGTGCAATAAGAGTGGGAGCCTGCAGGAGCCCGTAAAAAAGGATTTGAAATTTAGTGACAGTTAATTAAATTTGAGCTGAACTCTGTCACTATATATAGAGAGAGATAGAGATGCCAGCGAGTGTGTGGTCAGGTTTGTTAGGGGCTCTGACCCCCTGAAACTTTGGCTTTTATTTTTGGGTGTCTATTTATTTAAGTTATGTTACTGTTAAAAAAATAAAACAAAACAAGATATTAAATTCAAATGTATTGTGCTGAATGTCGATTTAAGTGGTGCCACTAAAATTCGGTATCATCCCATAGGGTTTCAGTTTAGTAGGTAGCACCAGTGCCACTAGTGGAAAAAGTTAGTCTGAAGCCCTGGATATGTTTGTGAGCTGGTATCTAGCCCATCTTGGACTCAAGGTTGCTAACATTTTTTTTGCACATGCTAGATGCTATGACAAAAAGCAACCAATCATCACAGACGAGGTGAAGGCGGCAATTTAAAAAAACCTGAGGAAGAGAAGAAAAAATATTAAATACTAATGTTAAATAACTGTTGTTCATTGTTCTTGTCATTGTTTTTGTTTGTTCTTGATCCATACCACCTATGACATGTCGCCAGTTCTGGACCCAAACCTAGCCACAGGTGGTCAGGTATGTGTCCTCTAAGAACCCAAATGTGGCAACAAAACAAAATTTGGCCCCCATAAGCTGTGGGCCATCTATGAAATGTGACCCCGATAAGCCCTCAGTTAGCCCATACCACCTATGAAATGGGCCATATAGTGGGCAGCCCACATGGGCTTGGTGTGGGCTGTCCACTAGGGCCCCATACCTTGTGGGCCACACATGGCCAACATTTCATAGCTGATATTGGGCCCTTTTGAGCAGGCCACAAAGTACCCGCATGGGCGCAAAAAGGTCTTGTTTGCTGGGTATTAAGGACTACTCACTCTTTCAAGACTGGCACTGTGATTAGATGTGTTTTTCTTAGTCTAGAGCAGGGTGGGCAGCTCCAGGCCTCGCAGGCCGGTGTGTATGCAGGTTTTTACTACCACCAGTTAACCTGGCTCAATCAGCTAATTAGTTGGTAGTACGATTCACTCGTAAATTACAGAACGATAAAACGCTACAATACACGCATACCGGCACAAGAACATTCATTAGCTGCTGTTCATATCGTAGAATGTAGTGTCGTGGAAATTTCGACAAGAATATCAAAGTTCAATTTCTAAGTCCTTAAAATAATCGAAGTCCAAATTCAGAATGATCAGTAAACAGTCTTCAGGTAAAAATCAGAGTGGCAAGTTTCTTCAAAGAAATCAGCTTTTATTGGTCAATGCATCCAACAAACCGGGTTCGCCTTGCAAGGAGAAGTCCCGATTGACATTCTGACTGGGCTTATATACTCTTTTTTCTGCTGACATAGGGTATTTTCCTTTTTTTAACATGTAAATGACTTGGCCTCGCCACAATCGTTTTAATCTCTCTTGACTCCTCCCCATTGTGGAATTTCCCCCTCTATTAGCCCAAAAAAATATGTTTTTAATACGTCACACATACGTCACACATATAGTTTACAATATGGCTTGTTTATACAGTTTGCCATGGATGAGTCAGTCATATTGCTACTTTTAGTTGCAATATGTTGAATCATCTTTTTAACATGAGTTCGATTATACAAGTACATAAGCTTTAATACTTTAATATTTATTATAATACCACACCAGAATGATACATTACATTCTTTAATTCTAATCTGGGAAATATGATTATACCATTGATTATTCATTCTTCTACTTTCTTGCTTCAACATAGATATAGTACATTTGTCTGGTTAGCGTTTACAATATGGCTTTTGGCTTTACTTCAACAGTTTATCATACAAACTGTGGCTACTTGCATTTCCTTTAGCTTCAGCTGCACCCAATCTTTGATACAAACTGTAATATGGAATTCCCAGTTGGTTAAATACATTTGTAAATATGGTTAAAATATACATTTGGTTATACATTGATTATACATTTGGTTATAGTTATAGTTATAATATGTACGGGGTGTTGGACATGTTTTTATCAGTTTTGTCTATATGTGCATGTTGAATTCTGTTCTGTGCTTGAATATGTCGTAGCTGGGCAATGTCTGGACATGTCTATTGAGCTTGTCTACGCATGTGTTATACGGGGTATATGTTCTGGGTGCTTTCCGGCAACACAATATTGCCTTAGATGAGTCACACCCATATTGCCACTTCAGTTGCAATATGTCGAATCATCTATACGTGTCATCATTTCTCACGTTTCTTTAACAGGTTCAGGCAAACTGTTTTTTAAACTGTACACGTGTTCCTGGAAAGTTTTTAAATTTCCTACAGTAGATTCAAATATCAGATCATGTAAACAATTGGGCTAAATAAATAATTGTTAACTGGTGGCAGCAAAAACCTGCATACACACCGGCCGCGAGGCCTGGAGTTGCCCACCTCTGGTCTAGAATAATCAATGAGAACATTTTTGATATCTACCATGTATAGCATTATGTGAGGAATACCTGGGGGTTGTGCAAATTGTTGTGAGACAATTGATGTAAGATGTGATTAAATGACAACATATAACTTTGCAAATGACACTAGAGGGATTATATGGCATTATTTACAGTGCAAAGCTTCATGTATGACTGAGTAATGTTCTCTGCTTTGGCCATTAAATATGTTTTTTTTACTCAAACAAAGGGGATATAATACAAATGTAAGCATTGCACTGCTAACTAATTTTCCAAAACTCTTTCTGGGTTTTGTTGATGTATATACATAATAAACAACAGATAAAGCCATTCCTTTTAGTTTCCACTAAATTATTATGGTGTATAACTGCACTGTGCTTCATCAAGCATACAAATGTATGGCTTTGAAAATAAAAATGTATATATGTACATACATTATTATTCTGTAAGTTAAATGTGACACAGAAATAAGCACAGGCATGCATGCATGCACACACACACACACACACACACACACACACACACACACACACACACACACACAAACTGTTACATTCACAGACAGACATATGAATGCAAGAACTATCACATCATGTTTATAGGCCCACATGCACAAACAGATATACATTTTCACATTTGTAGGCCCATATTCAACCAGATTATCACAGACAAACACTTGTTGCATAGCAGGCACACAGACGCGCACATACACACACATGCATATAAAGCCTCACACCATTGACCTTTGCGATAGCAATGCCATGTATATCTTGGAAGAGACAAAAGCATCCATCAGTTTAGAAACTGGAGGAGAGCACAGGCAGTAAGAGAAATGTTAGTGAAGGTCAAAGACATGAGAAAAATCCCCATGGTTCCCGACTCAAGGCCAACAGCCTCACTCCATGATTCTAAGGCACTCAGTTCAATCCTAAAGATTGGCAGGATTGCTCGTCGCTGCTTGAGCTCATATGCTGATGCTGATTTGTGACCGCTGTCACTCGTTAGGGTTTGGGCCACTGTTATCGTATTGTCAGTGGCGCGCAGCGCATGCCCTCATCTAAGCAGAGCAGGGGTAGCACTAGTTTCCGTTACTATGGCTGAAAGTCAGTTGAAATGAATTGCATTATGTGCTAGATTTTGAAGAGCCTTTCTACAGTTCAGTGCACTGTTTTACCCTGTAACTGGTTCTTGATGAGCCAATGAAAGAGTGATGCTGTACGTTTGATACTCAAAGATAAAGACAAAGCACACTGCAGTTAAAATGTACCCATAACTTCTGTATTCACGTACAGTACGTAGTCCACAATAACTATGCACTGATTGGCAGCCATGGCTGCTGGATGACTTCTTTACGTTAACCACACAGAACTATCCATACTTTTTTTTGAAAGCTCATCTGGTTGTTAAGCTGTTTGAGAGCTGCCTTTAATGGAACCCCATCCAGCACAGTACCTATGTGCGTGTGTGTGTGTGTGTGTGTGGGGGGGGGGGGGGGGGGGGGTGGGGAGTTGGGTTGTGGACGCTACAATGTGTGCAGAACTATGTTGATTGATCAAGATATCCAGCATGTTCTTAATGTAATACGTCTCAATGAGGAATCTGCCATTATGAATTTACAGCACATTTCATGTCAATGCTACCGAGCAATTTATCACAGACGCCCCATTGATGGGAACTGGATTGCCCTGATTGGATTTCACATCTAAGAATTGTCATCCGAGGGCAGCCAAGGAAATGCTCTTTGCATTCTTTTTTTTGGTTTCAAGAACTGGTGCTTTTTATATATAAACAAATGATTTCCCAGAAGCAAAACTACTTTTTTTCCCCCACTAGTTTCCTCAAGGAGTGATTGCACTAGATGGTAATGTACAGTAATATTTAAAAAAAATATTTTCATCCTCATGGTTCGGCTGCAGTTTGAGAGGTGTGAGGGGAGAGCAGCGTCCTCTCAACAGTGCGCATTGTAGACTGACCACAGAGAATAATTCAACTAATGGCTGCAAGCTGATGTAGCTTCATATTGTCATCACCCTCTCTTTTGTACAGATAAATCAAACTGCCGTTGCAAATTCCGAGGGCCAAAACATCGCTTCAACTTCAGAGGGAAATAAATGCTGACACCCATTTGTTTGTTTTCGGTCTAAATTGTGTTATGCAGATTTAACTGCGAGCCTCCCACTCTGTGTAATGGCTTACTCAACATTACCTGATGATGTTTACATACACTGTCAACATTCCGCATGTATTTTGGACTGAGCCTATGAGGCAACACTAGAACGGACAACTTTCCCGACAAATGTGACCCGCTCTACGAAAATGAGTCTGATGTGGAAAAAAATTATATTTTGTAGAGCGGGTCACTAATAGTCTTGTATACCAACATTTACTAAACTAATTAATTAAATTAACATTATATTAAAGGCTATAGATATAGCTTTTTACCCCATCTAGTCTCTCATGTGGAGATTGCATTTCATAACCCATCCCTAACTTCTGTTGCTCGTTGCACCTGCATCTTTGTATACATAGTAGTACAGAAAGTAGCTAGTAGCTGTCCAAAACTGAGGAAGGAGTCTAACTTTTTCGCCTGTTTTGACCTTCCCATCAGACGATTTCTAAACATTTAACTTCAAATGCCAATATCTTCGGCTGTGTAGTTTACAACCCACTATGCTACAAGCTAACTATCTGACTTTTCGACCCCCCACAAGCTCGGAGAGAATCGCTGTGCACAGAACGGCCCTGGGCGAGTTGGAATCACGGTCAGGAGCACGAGGAGTACCGAAGTCAAACATGGTAAAAGGCTAACGCTTAGCATGCATATTCAGTTGGAGACATTGACAGTTATAATTGACAGTTGAGTTGAGAAAGCATTGGGTGCCTGAATCATGGAGTTTGAATTGGTTTCAAAATTTTAGCATAGGCAACTATGTATGCTTTTATTAAACTTGCCAAGTATCTTGCCCCCCACAAACACTTGATTTCTAGAGGTCAGTTACCTATAGGCAGAAGTCTACAACAAAAACAGTATTTAGCTATATTGAGCTAAACTAAGTATGATCAATACTGCCAAATTAAGTTGAAATTATTGGCAAATTGATTCCCAAAAAAAATAAACAAACAAATATAGACCTTCAACCATCTTTCCGCAATTCACCTCACTGTTAACTCAATAAAAACAACTATTTTTCCACATTAATTCAAGCAATTTGTCAAAGGAACTATTTGTAAACCGTATTGAATGTTCAAAAAGATAGTAGCAGAGATATGGTCATGGTTGATAACATTCAATAAGGTTTTGTAATGGATTTTAGTAGCGGATAATCAAACGCAAAGGTAGGGATATCAGAACAAGTCACTCACGCCAGTGAGGACCAATAAAGAGAGTACTTCTATAAATGCAAAGAAAGAAAACACTGGAAATTAATTCCTTGTAATTAAAAATAAATAAATAAAAATCAACCCATGAAAATAGGGCGAACTCGAATATACGAGTGAATGAAATTAACTAAATCTCCCGAGCTCAATACTGGAGCTAAACCAAGAAAATAAGAGAAAAAAAAGAACCTTCGGCACATAAGCTAAGACGGCCGGAGAATGCTAAACCAAAATGAAACCACAAAAAAAAAAAAACTGTCTCAGAGAGAACAGCTATACCTGAAAATAACTCTTAATAGCAAGTCCCTCGTGAACATAAACAACGTTTAATATCACGAGGTCGCTAGTACCTGGCTGTACCTGGCTCAATGTAATGCTGAATGACAAAAAAGCACCGGGGAAATGGAAGTGAGGAACTTAAATACCCCGCAGGTAGAAGCACAGGTGAAAAGAATAACGAGTAAGGGAAAGCAAAACGCCGGAACGGAACGTGGAAAAAATCAGATAGATTCTCAATCGGCAAACCAGGACGAGAACCGCAACGGAAAAGAAAACAATAACCCACGAACCATGACAACCTTATCGAAATAAAAAGCATCCACTGGTAAAGTATGGAACTCTGCAAAAAGAAAATCCTTAGGTGGACAGCTCCTAATTTAAAATTTTATCATTTAGACTTGGTCCATTTGCATTGTAGCCTATAGGGAGCCCCTTGCTTGTCTATCAACACTACATTGGAATCTCGCCTGATCTCAGCTTGTTCAGTCAAAAAAAATATGCTAATATATATTTATATAAATATTCAAAAAACAATTATATATATATAGAGAGAGGTGAATTAGCTTACACTGAAAAAATGAGAAAAATCCAACCTTTATTTGAAGTAAATGTATTATGAGAAAAAAAGATCCCTCATCAAGAAATAATTATTTTTAAGAAAACCACATGTGCCACAATTATTGGAACCCCTGCATTTAATACTTTGTATAACCTCCCTTTGCTAACAAAACAGCACCAAGTCTTCTCCCATAACATCAAATAAGGTTGGAGAATACAGAGCAAAGAATCTGAGACCATTCCTCTTTACAGAATCTCTCCAGATCATCTAGAGTCCTAAATCATCATGTGCACTCTCCTCTTCAGCTCAGCCCACAGGTTTTCAATGGGGTTTAGGTCAGGGGACTGAGTTAACCGTTTTTGTGTTGATTTGGACATATGTTTTGGATTATTGTCCTGCTGGAAGATTCAACAATGACCCAGTTTTAGTTTCCTGGTAGAGGCAGCCAGATTCAGATTTCAAATGTCCTGGGATTTCAAGGAGTTCATGATGCCATGCACCCTAACAAGGTTCCCAGGGCCTTTGGAAGAAAAACAGCCCCACAACATCACAGAACATCCTCCATACTTAACAGTGGGGGATCAGGTTATTTTCGGCATAGCCATCCTTCTTTTTACGCCAAACCCACCTTGAGTGTTGGTTGCCGAAAAGCTCAATTTTAATTTCATCTGACCATAGAACACGGTTCCAGTCAAAGTTCCAGTAGCGTTTAGCAAACTCCAGGCGCTTACATTTGTGGTGAAATGACAGGAAAGGCTTTTATATGGCATGCCTTCCAAATAATTTGTTGGCATGGAGGTGACATCTAATGGTAGTTTTGGAGACTTGATGACCCCAATGCTACTTTGCTCTGTAATTCTCCAACAGTGATCCTTGTGGATTTTTTTTGCCTCTCTTACCATCCTCCTCACTGTGCGTGGGTGCAAAATAAACTTGGGTCCTCTTCCAGGCAAGATTGTAACAGTTCCAATTGCTTTGAACTTTTTAAGTATTTCTTTAAAAATACTTATTTTGTTATTCATACGGTAGATATGGGCATTTTCAGGTGAGTAGCTATTTTTTTTAAAAATATTCATTCCCTGACACTTTTCCCTCATTTGATTTGTGTGTTCTCTTCTTATCTTTCCCATGTTGATGTATCAATAAGGGAATATGGTCTCTGTGTCACCTCATATTTATACCCCAGTGAAACAAGAAGTCAACTGAAATGGATTACTTGTAATGGATTTTAGTGGCGGATAATCAAACGCGAATGTAGGGGGATCACGCAGTGAGGACCAATAAAGGCAATAACAAAGAAATAAATGCAAAGAAAGAAAAGACAGGAAACAACTTCCTTGTGGCTAAACAGCCAAAAATCAACCCACTAAAATAGGGTGAACTCGAATAACGAGTGAAACACAAACTAAATTTCCCAAGCTCAATACTGGAGCCGAAAAGTAAAACCAAAACGAAACAAACAAAGAAAAACTGTCTCAGAGTGAACAGCAAAAAATTTAGCACAGAATGCTAACAGGAGGAATAACACCTATACCTGAAAAAAGCTAATAGTAAGTCCCCTGTGAACATAAACAGCGATTAATATCACAAGGTTGCTAGTACCTGGCTATACCTGGCTCAATGCAATGTCGAATGACAAAGAAGCACAGAGGAAGTGGAAGTGAAGAACTTAAATACCCTGCAGGTAGAAGCACAGGTGAAAGCAAACCCAGGAAGGGAACTTGGAAAAAATCTGATAGATTCTCAAATCGGGAAACCAAGACGAGAACCGCAACGGAAAAGAAAATAAAAACCCACAAACCATGACATTACTGCTTGAAAGTTCCTAAACACTGATTAACTTTAAAAATTTTAATATAAATGGAAAAAATGCTTCAGTTACATTTTGTTCAAAAGGAATTCTCGGGATGCCAATAATTGTGGCACACGTGGTTTTGTTAAAAATAATTATTTCTTGATAATAAGAAAATATTATCAAGATTTTTTTTTTTCTGAATAGATTTAATTCAATTAAAGGTTGGATTTTTCAAATATTTTTCAGCGTGAGATTAAGCTAATTCACTTTTTTTATTTTTAATAACCCTTTTGACTCATCTTGATCACCAGGGGTGCCAATAATTGTGGAGGGCACTGTATATACAGTCAAGCCGGAAAGTCTGAATACCCCTTTCACCTTCTCCACGTTTTATTACATTACAGACATATTCTACAATAGATTGAGTACATTTTTTGTCTCAAAATTCTACACAAAATAGCCCACAATGACAAAGTGAAAAAATATTTTTAGAAATGTTTGCAAATGTATTAAAAATCGAAAACTGAAATATCTAATTTTCATAAGTATTCATACCCTTTGCTTTAACATATTTTTAAAGTATCATATTTAATATTTGGTCGCATATCCTTTGCATGCTGTTACTTCCTGAAGCCTGTGACCCATCAACATCAAAAGACTCTCGATATCTTATTTCCAGGTACTGTTACAAGCGATACTATAAGCTCTCTGCATTTGAATGGATCTCTATGGGAATTGGGAGGTGAGACTAGATTCAGCTGTAAATTACACTGGTACAGTATGGAACACATGGCTGGCTAAATGGCTGTAAGTCATCAAGGGTCTGAGCTATCGAACGAGCCCCAAACCATCACTCTGTTGCCAGATATGGAGTAGATGTGGATGGATCACTGCAAGGGTTATTCAGACTGTCTGGCTTGACTGTATATACAGTCAAGCCAGAAAGTCTGCACTCCCCTTTCATCTTCTCCACGTTTTATTACGTTAGACATATTCTACAATAGATTGAGTTCATTTTTTGTCTCGAAATTCTACACAAAATAGCCCATAATGACAAAGTGAAAACAAGTTTGGACATTTGTGCTAATTTATTAAAAATCTAAATGTAAAATATCATATGTACACAAGTGTGCACACCCTTTGATATGACACCGAAAAGTGAGCTGAGGTGCATTTTGTTTCCACTGATACTGCTTGATATGTTTCTACAACTTAATTGGAGTCCACCTGTGATAAATTCAATTGATTGGACATGATTGGGGATTGCCAACACCTGCCTATATAAGGTCCCACAGTTGACAGTGCATGTCAGATCCCCGGAGGGTGGCCACTAGGGAGCGCAGGAGTGTGCCGTGGTGGAACTCGGCGTGTAGTGTGGCGGTGAGGGATCGGAATCGGGCCTACAGGGTGCTCAGGCGGCGCCCGGGGGTGTGGGAAGTGGTGGAGTATAAGAGGCTGCGGGCGGTGGCCCGGAGGGTGATCAAGGGAGCTAAGCGGGATTGTTGGAGGAGGTATTGTGGGACGCTGGGAGCAGAAACTTCGGTGGGGGAGGTGTGGGCTGCAGTCCGGCGCATGTCGGGGGTTGGTAGGCGTAGGGCTATGCCAGTATTGGAGGAGGGTGGTGTGGTGGCGGTGTGTGATGCTCAGAAGGCCGGGATGTGTGCCCGGACGTTTCAAGCAGTCCATAGTCTAGAGAATGTGGGGGTAGATGGAGTTAGGAGGAGGGAGGAGACGTTGAGGGGTCAGGGGTTTAAGTTGGAAGTGAGTGGGGATAATGGGGACCCCTGTACTCTGTTCTTCACCATGGGGGAGCTGCATAAGGCGTTACGGCATGGGGGCAGGTCGGCTCCAGGAAAGGATGGGCTGGGGTATGAGGTGTTTCAGCACCTGGGGGAAGTGGTGCTGGAAGAGGTTTTGTCCCTCATTAATGCTGTGTGGGCGGAGGGGGTCCTCCCGGCGGCATGGAAGCAGGCAGTGGTTATCCCCATCCTGAAGCCAGGGAAGGAGGCTAAGCGGCCTGGGTCGTATAGGCCGATTGCCCTGACAGCGGTCTTGTGTAAAATTATGGAAAGGATGGTGACTGACCGGTTGGTGTACAAGCTGGAGAGAGGCGGTTGGATTACACCAGTCCAGAGTGGCTTTAGGGTGGGGAGGAGTACTATGGACGCAGTTCTGGCGCTTGACCTGGATATCAGGAAGGCGATAGCATGTAAGGAGTGCATGGTGGCAGTGTTCCTGGACATTGAAAGGGCCTATGACATGTTGTGGAAGGAGGGGCTTCTTGTGAAGCTGTATGATGCAGGGGTCAGGGGGCGCATGTTGAACTGGATTGGGGCATTTCTGAGGGACCGGGTGATTCAGGTTAGGATTGGGGGGGCGTTGTCTGGTGAGGTGGGGACTGAGAATGGCACCCCGCAGGGGAGTGTGATCAGCCCGGTGCTCTTTAATGTTATGGTGAATGATATGTTCCAGGAGGTGGGGCCGGGGGTGAGATGTTCCCTGTTTGCGGATGATGGCGCGGTTTGGAAGCGGGGGGGGAATGTTGGGTTTGTGATGAGGAAGATGCAGGAGGTGTTGGGGCAGGTGGAGGAGTGGGCGGGGAGGTGGGGGTTTAGGTTGTCGGTGGAGAAGTCAAAGATGGTGGTGTTTGGGCACAAGCGGAAGGGGGAGGGCTGGGATTGTCCCTGTATGGGCAGCCACTGGAGAGGGTTAAGGTGTTTCGGTTTCTGGGGGTGTACTTTGATGAGAGGCTGACCTGGAGGGTGCACGTGGATAGAACGGTGGAGAGGTGTGAGAAGGTGGTGAATGTGTTGAGGTGCCTTGCGGGGAGTGATTGGGGGGCTGTCAGGGGGACTATGATTATGGTGTATCAGGCTATGATCCGGTCTGTCCTGGACTATGGTAGCCTCGCATATGGGAGTGCGGCGCCGACTACCTTGGCGAGGTTGGATGTGGTGCAGGCGAAGGCGCTGAGGGTGTGCTGTGGGGCGTTTCGCACGACGCCCATCCCGGCTTTGTTGGTAGAGGTGGGGGAGGCCCCCTTGAGGTTGCGGCGAGTTAAGCTGGCTCTGCATTATATTGCGAAGGTTAGTGGCCAGGGGCCTGGTCACCCAGGGAAGGCGTTGGTGGAGGGGTGCTGGGAGTGGGGGAGTAGTAGGAGAGGGAAGTGGAGCTTTGTGAACCAGGTCTGGATGGAGGAGGCAGGGCTAGGCATGGGTGTGGTGGCGCCGGTGGTGGTCTGGCCGTGTGTGCCCCCGTGGCTCTTGCCTACACCGGAGGTGGACGTCTCCTTGCTGGGGTTGGTAAGGGTGGGGGAAGGAGGTGAGGGCCCGGCTGGGCTGGTGAGGGAAAGGTTGCGGAGTGTGTGGGCGGCGCATTTGCAGATTTTTACAGATGGTTCGGTGGACCCCCGGAGTGGAAAGGCTGGTTTTGCCATCCATATCCCCCAGTTGCATATTACCGAGGGCAGGCGGCTGCCTGATGGGCTGTCGGTGTTCACTGCTGAGGTGATGGCGCTGGTGTGGGCGCTGGACTGGGTTGAGCGTGCGCGCCCGCAGCGGGTGGTTGTGTGTTCCTACTCAGCGGCTGCCCTGGGGGGCCTGAGCGGTGGTTCACGGGCTAGGCCTGATCTCATCCTTGAACTGGTGATGGCTCTGTACAGGGTGGAGAGGGTGGGGTGTAGGGTAGGGTTTATGTGGGTCCCGGCTCATGTGGGGGTGGAGGGGAATGAGGCTGTGGATGCAGCTGCTAAGGGGGCTTTAGGGCAGGAGGTGGTAGGGGTGGGGGTGGATCAGGGGGTAGCTGAGTGGAGAGGTAGGATACGGGGGGTGCTGATGGAGAGGTGGCAGGCTGAGTGGGAGGTGGAGGTGAGAGGGAGGCATTTCCATGGGATCCAGGGGAGTGTTAGGGGGGAGAGGGGCGCCCTGGGAAGGGGTAGGAGGGAACAGGTCATGATGACCAGGCTTCGGCTTGGTCATTGTGGCCTGGCCTGGGACCTGGCCCGGATGGGGAAACATGTGGATGGTCTGTGTAGCTGTGGGGGGAGGGAGACGGTGAAGCATGTCATGTTGAAGTGTGGGAGGTACAGGAGGGAGAGGGCAGATATGTATGCTCATGTAATGAGGGTGGGGGAGCCAGTTGTATCTCTGAGGGTACTTTTGGGCCATGGGAGTCACCAGAATGAGGTGGGGAGGGCAGTGGCAAACTTTATGTTCACTACTGGCCTACATCTTAGGGTGTAAGGGCCTGGGAGGGATGTAGTACCGTGTCTGGCCAGGGAAAGGCAGCAATACGCCACGTCGGCGTCTAGCCTGCCAGAAACACAAAAGAAGAAGAAGAAGTGCATGTCAGAGCAAACTCCAAGCCATGGGGTCAAAGGAATTATCTGCAGACCTCAGAAACAGGAGAATCAAGGCACAGGAAAAAAGTATTGAACACGCTAAATTAAATGTATTTAATACTTGTTTGAAAAGCCATATTTTTTTAATTTGGTTGCATATCCTTTGCATGCCATGACTTTATGATGTCTGGGACCCAACAACATCAAAAGGCTCTTGATATCTTATTTGCTGGTACTCTTACAAGCGATACTATAACAGCTCTGCATTTGAATGGATCTCTATGGGAATTGGGGGGTGAGACAAGATTTAGCTGTAAATTACACTGGAACAGTATAGAACACATGGTTGGCTAAGTGGCTCTAAGTCATCAAGGGTCTGATGTATTAAACAAGCCTTTAACCATCACTCTGCTGCCAGAAATACAGTATATATGGATGGATCACTTTAAGGGTTGTTTCTCCTGACAGATTTTCCTATTGAACTCTATGGAAAAATAAGTCAGGAGAAGAAACCCTTCAAGTTATCCATCTGGCAGCAGAGTGATGGTTAAAGGCTTGTTTAATACATCAGACCCTTTATTAATTAGAGCCACTTAGCCAACCATGTGTTCTATACTGTTCCAGTGTAATTTACAGCTAAATCTTGTCTCACCCCCCAATTCCCATAGAGATCCATTCAAATGCAGAGCTGTTATAGTATCGCTTGTAAGAGTACCAGCAAATAAGATATCAAGAGCCTTTTGATGTTGTTGGGTCACAGACATCATAAAGTCATGGCATGCAAAGGATATGCGACCAAATATAAAAAATATGGCTTTTCTACCAAGTATTAAATACATTTAATTTAGCGTTTTCAATACTTTTTTCCTGTGTCATTTCACTTTATTGCACATAACTTTTTTTAAGAATGGGAACATTACAATTTCTTTAGCTGTGTAGTTTTATTGAGTTAATTCCAATGTCTGGTCAAAATCTCATGTGAATAGCTACATTGGAAATATGTTTGATAATAAAATTGTTGACGTGTCCAATACTTATTTCCCCCATTGTATATACAGTTAGGGCCATAAGTATTTGGACAGTGACACAATTTCTGTTGTTTTGGCTGTGTACTCTAATACATTGGATTTTAAATTGAACAGTAACTATGAGGTTAAAGTGCAGACTTTCAGCTTTAATTTGAGACTTTTTAGTCCATATCGGGTGAACTGTGTAGCAATTGTTGCCATTTTCATACAAAAAAAACTTTTGATATCTTATTTTCAGGTACAAGCGATACTATAATCTCTCTTCATTTGAATGGATCTCTATGCAATTTGGGGGTGGGACGAGATTAAACTGTACATTACATGGGAATAGTATGGAATACATTGTTAGCTAAATGGCTGTAAGTTATCAAGGGTCTGAGGTATCAAAGTAGACTCAAACCATCACTCTGCTGCCAGATATGCAGTAGATATGGATAGATCACTTTAAGCGTTGTTTCTCCTGACTTATTTTCCTATTGAGTATTAAATATGACACATTTATTAAAGTTTATGTTCATTTGTCCAATTACTTTTGGTCCTCTAAAATAGGGGGGACTAAGTCCAGTCTCGTCTCGTCTTTTTGGTGTGAACTGGCCTTAACAGTACAGCAGCATAAAGTATGGCTGGCTGGACTAACAGCTGCTGAGAAAAACTTCTCATATAAACATGTTTGTTGTGTTTTAAGGAAATTGTTCTTGTGGAACTTTCATTAACTAGGATAAACAAAGTGTCACCAGACTTGTTTTGTCATTTCCTTACAACACACTTTTTATTTATTCACGTAAAATTGTATTTTGTTATTTATTTACGCAAGACAAGGGTTAATTTTATTATTGTCTTATTTAAACAATGTACTGAGCTTGCATTTTATTCAGATTGCTGAATGGGGAAATGGTTGGGGTTTAGTAAAACTGTTTAAAATTGTGGATAACATGTATTTCTTGGATATATGAAAACAAATACACAGTTGATCACAATGTGCAACCATTTAATCACGGCAGGTCATGTACCGCACGTGAGTCCCACTTCACATTCTGAACTTTATGAGTCGGCATCTACTGACCTACAAACCGCCTCATAAAGATCATTTCCAGTGTCCTAGGACATTGTAATTAATGGCACACCGTGTTTTTTATGTGCCACTTCATCTAACATGCTGGCAATCCTTCCTCATCTCGCAAGCATGCTGGCAATTATGCGGAACATAAAATAATGAGGCAGTTTGAATAAGATGTGAATGCAACTCAGCATTTATTCCTTTGAGAAAGAAAGCCTCTGTGCTGTTTAATCACACTGCAGCACATGGGCCAAAATGAGGTATAGTTATACATTCATGCATATCCCAGATGAAGGTTTAACTCTGTGCTAAGTATAAATAAGAACAGTTATTCACTTAAAATCTTGTGAAAGCGCAGTACTGTTGATTTCAGGGACATTAGCTCTATCAGTGTCCTTCAGGGCAGCTCAGAATCACAAGAATTTGGTGCAAACTGCTGCTGTATCAGAGTATGGTGCTTTCTTACACATTATAAACAATTCCACGCAGTTAAGTTTACTGACATTTATCGTGACATTTCTCGAGTATGCACACACAGTACATACACTGCCCACCAGAATTATTGCCAATTACATTAACTTGGCAACCTCACTTAATATGAGCAAAAAGTGCAGGATTAAATTCAGTTTATTTTTTATCAAAGGTTTTTAAAATAATATAGTTTAATTGTGATGCAATTTATCATAGGAAAAAACGACGGAGCCCCTAACGTGACAAGGGGAGAATTTTTTCTGGTTTTGCGTTCCCTAAGGTGACATGGGGGGGAGGGGAGGTTAAAGTATTGTGTTCCCTCGCACAACTTTAACCTTTTCTCCATTCAGGACCCCTTCTTTGGGGAAAAAAATATTTTTAAAAGATGCCAACAAACGTACATAAAAAAAAAGTATGTTGGCATCTCTGTATTTAGTACTTAGAGGTCTAGAAGTGGTGGTGTCTAATTGTACTTTTGGAGACTTGGTGAACTCTCGATGCACCCAACTTCTGCAATTCTCAAACTGTAATCTTTGGATACATTTTTGCCTCTCAAACCACCCTCCTCACTGTTTGTGGGGGCAAACTAGACTTGTGTTCTCTTCCAGGCAGGTTCACCACAGCTCCAGTTGCTTTAAACTTCTTACTTATTGCCCTAATGGTGGAAATAGGTAGTTTCAGACTAAGCCATTTTTATATCGGCATTGCCTGATTCATGAAGGTCAACAACCTTTTGTTTCATTTAATTTGTGTGTTCTCTGATGTTGTTGGATGACTAAAGGGTTTTGGCCTGTGTGTCACCTCCAATTTGTACCCCAGTGAAACAAGTTGAGAATGACCACATAATAGTTCATAAAGACTCGTGTGCTTAAAAAAAGTAAAATGAATGGGGATATACTTCACTTAGGTTTTGTTTGTAACTATTTCTAGCGATGGCAATAATTGTGACACTTTTTTGTTTGAGAATTGTTTTTTTTGTTGTTTTTTTCGAACAATTTTAAGCAAATTCAAAATTAGATGTTTCTCATATTCTGAGTGTAAGGTCATGCTGATAAACAAGGAACTTTTTGTGCCTTTCTTGCTCTCATATTTCCCAGGGTTGCCAATAATTCTGGTGGGCACTGTAGCTACATTTGAGAATTATGACAGATTGCTAGGGATTGCTTGTGGGGTTTTTTTCCACATACTGTAGGATGATAGTTTTGTTAATGGCCAGCTCAACCACCTAGTTGCACACCCCGAGTCCCGATATCCTGCCGAAAAACATGCTGGACCCAACCCCACCTGATTGAGCCATCTCTACCATTTGGTTTACGAGTCAAATCCAACACACTCCCCAACAAGACCCAAAACGTGCTCCACCAAACGGTTGAGGGCAATTAAAGGGTTAAAGTGTTCATTCAATCCAGTTGGACATTAACTTTAATGTGTATCTGATGCTGAAATGACCCTTTGTTACATTCGCATTTTGACTATAGCCTAACAATTTTTGCAGTTCTGTGCAGAAGTCTAACAATGGTTGATTTCCCATCATAAGGTAGAGTAAAGTTAATCTAGAAGCACAGCTGTGTGCTGTTGAAGATGTCTCATCCCAAATAGGTAGGGCGAAACACCTTATGGTTCATTTCACGGTCCCATAGTTATCATAGTCATGATAACAAACACAGAAAAATAGACTCCGTCTAGGCAAAATGTAAATATATAACCACAAGCACATATATAAAGGCAGCCTGCTTCATTGCACTTGTGATTGAAGATTAAAAGAAAATCACCTGAGATCCCGTTTCCCAAAGCGTTAAGATCATCCTAAGAACCCTTGTAAGATGCATTATTAATTTGGGCTATTTCCCAAAACACTCTTTACTAACATTGCACTTAAAAACTGTCATAATTTAATGAGCGCTCCAGACCACTTGCAGAGCGGTTCAGTGCATTGTTATCACTTTTTCAGTCCTCCTCAGTCAATACAGCTAGTAGACTGGCCGTGAAACACAGTAATGATATATTGATCCTTGCATGATAGTCAGTCGTTTGAATCCATTGATTAAGGAATTAAATATATTTCATTGAGATTTATATTTCATGTAGAAGAATTTTGATCTTTCTCTTCTTCCCTCCCTCCGTAATGTGTATTTGTCTGTAAATTATTTTCATTCCCAACACCGTTTAAACAAAAAAGGTTATTTGGCTTGTTTAGGGGAACCCTATATCTTATTTCATGGAACCCTGCATGGTCGGTGTGAAAATTTTGAAAGCTCCCAGATTGAACCATTTGGCCTGACAAAGAACCCTTGAAGTAGATGGGGTTTCTCTATGGAGGCTTATAGGAGCCTTTTGGAACCCTTTCTTCTGAGAGTGTAGGGTACTCCAATTTAGCCAATTTGCATTATTTAATTAGGGTTAGCAGTTATGTAGTAGCAGAAGTGGTAGTATCATAAAATATGGCCTAAATTAGAAATAATAATAATAATTGTAGATCTATCCGGTGCTTTCTTCATTTGTAAAATATGGTCTTTCCTTTAAAATGACGGTCAAATAAAATCTGTAATATGCTCATAACCACATTATTTATGGCTATTAAGGTATGTATCGAGCACCAATAAAGTGTGAAAAATAAATTCCATTGCAATCTTGTTAAATTTCAGTCTATCTATATCTTTTTATTCCTCTATGCTGAAAAAAAAGGGTGGAGTTGAAATGGGTCCATGGTGACGTAGACGTGAAACCTCAACCAATTCATTGCATAATTCCTCCCATAGTTTGAGGCGAATAAAACCATCCTGTTCGATGAAGAAATCCTGTCTGAAGTCTGAACCAAACACTCGTTTTGTTTGCCCTTGAGAATAGTTGTCCCGGTTATCAGCATTTGGATTTGGAATAGTTAGTTAGCTAACGTGTTTATTGTTTATTTTTTCCGCTCTCCTTGTTCCTATACCAATTTTATCCCTCTCCCAATCTTTCACCATCCCTCTGTGGTGTTAGCTAGTAACATTAGCTTGCTCCTTGCACAGCTCAGCATGGAAACAAACAAATCACTCACGCGTCGTTTTTACTTGGTGCACTGCTCATTCATCAGATAATATATCTGATGAATGAGTAATATATCGAAAATAATATAGTTAAGATTTTGCCAAATAAACCATGCCTTGGAAATGGTTGTCATATTGTTCAGTGCTGGTTACAGTAACAAAAATACAACGAGAACCATTATCCACCAAAATACTTGCCATGCACGTAATTCTCGTTCGATTAGTAACCAAAATTAATGAATGGACCTTTTAAAAACTATTATTAGTGATTTGTGTGGAACATGCATTTGGTGAAACGTCGCCTTGCAATTTAGCTTGCTTTAAATAGACTAACGTTAGATCAAACAGTTGCAAACGCTCTGCTTAGCGTTTAAGTTAACTTAACTTTGATTGTGAGCTTGCATGTGATATTTATCTCTTGATAGCAGCCGCACTGTATTTTAATTTAAATTGATTGCATGAATTCCTCGCCGGGTTCAAACCTATGGTTCAAACCACAGAAATGTATAAGAACAGTTTTGTGGTTCAAACATGTAGGGCTGGATTACGTCGATGGCGCTCGGGTTGAGGATTTAGACCACACCCCTACATTTCAAGACTGAGTTTATTAGCTGACTGAGATGTATATTAATGTGGCGGGTAGTACAGTTAGCTAGACTACGCTACCTTGGGAATTTCACCCAAGGAATTAGTTTTGTTCTTTTACCATGCACCGAGCACTTATGGTACTCTACTCAGGCACCTTCAATTAAATGAAGTAAATAGAAGTGGATTCAATCAATAAAACAGTTTATTAAACCAATAACAAAATAAAACATGTACCCACAGATATACAATTAGCAAAAGGTATAATAAACAATAAAATAACCACGGCCGTTCTTCCCCCAGGCCAGTTAGGGGCGCTGCTGAAGTGTGTGAGGAAGAGAACGGCGAGGCGAGAGAGGGCAACTTACCGGAAGGGGACAAGCACACACTCGTGACTGTCAGACACACGCACTGCAAAGGGTGAAATAAGCCAAGTGAGTACGTGCGGTTTAAATTCCCAATACTATCCACACACACACACATACACATACACAGCAAGCAGTGAATAAAAGGTCCGCCTTCCGATTCGCGCTATTGCCCCCAGCTACACCAGCACGAAATCTCGACCTTCAGCACAAAACAAAGAAAATAAGAATGGCAGCTTAGCGCACCCAAACCAACCTACCCGCAGTTAGTTTGTCAGTGAGACACGAGTCCCACACGTATCTCACATAAATACTTAAAAGACCGGTGGATAACCACCATAACATGCAGTAATAAATATAACACAGGGATAAAATAATAGCGGTTCGCTGCGGCGAATCTTTCGGCCGGCGACCCAACGTATAGCCGCCGTGGTTATGTGGTTACAACTCCGTTAACCGCAGTGTAGATCACCGGGAATGATAATATAGGCAAAACAGCAGCCAGCAATGTCCTATAAGAAAATAAGAAATAAAAGTTACTAGGTAGCAATAGCGCCTTCTATCATAGGCTCCTACCGTCCATTAGTCAGAGAAACCGAAAAGCTAAATGTTTCGCTGTGGTCACGGTACCCAGCTTAATAAAAGTACCTTAAATCTGAATTATAGCCGTCTCTTGCGCCACTAGCCCAGCTACAGGAACCTATAATGCAGGGGTCGGCAAGTAAATTTGGCCTCGGGCCAATTTTTTTCTGAGCCACTACGTGGCGGGCTAGAACATAATAAAAGGCTAATTTAAGTAATTGATCGTTAAAAAATGTGACACGTTCTAATGCTTTGGTCCTCATATCGGGATCTGGTGTAATGATCTGACTTTTCTTTCGAAAAATGTGAATACATTTCTTAACTAGGTAGCAGTGGGGATTACTCACCGAATCCATTGCACTGCAGTATTTTGGCTTGACTAGCGAGTTTGTGTTGTGATTCTCAACAACGTTGAAACGTAGTTCCGTGTTTCAAAATAAAAGTCCGATATGAGTACCAAAGCAAGTTCAAGTTCAAGTTATTTTATTGTCACTTCAAAGTTTACACAGGTGTAATCAGAGAGTGAAAAACTTTACGTGCAAAACGCCCGACAGCGGACAGCAGTTGTATCAATTAAATATCAGTGTCACAAAGACGCACGAGAGGAATCGATTGACGCATAAAAACCTTGAAAACTGCCTGCGGATTAAAGTGACGTCCATATCACCAGATATCCAACGAATAGTGACCGATGGGAGATGCCAGTTTTCACATTAAGTGAGTACTAAGCCTGTCGTTATTGCATTTAATAGCCTAATTGTATTATTAATATTTTTAATGATTGGCTCATTTAATTATTGCTCTGTCGTTTCAGGAGCATAGGCCTATGCACCACCACCCCTCGCACTCCATGATCAAGCGGATCAAGCTTTTTTTTGCGCCGATTTTGTTGTTTTTGATGTTTTTCATAAAATTAAACTGAATTTGCTTTGTTACTGTTTACATGTGTGGTGCAGTCACATATAAGTAAACATTAAGTTTGAATGATTTACTGAGCTGGTGTTATTTTTTTCAAACCACACACCGCATGTTGGCTATTACTTATTTTGATTCACTACTAGGGGTTCAGCGTCAGTGCAGCCCGCTGCCTGATTGTCTGTGCGTGTCATTCACTCTCAACATGGATAAAAGTACAATAAGCATTCTTCAGGTGTGGGTAGATTCTCTACTCGGACATTATAGCCTATACGTGGGACTGTCGGTTCGATATTGTAAAAAAAAAATAAAAAAAAATAATGTTTTTTTTAAAAAACAGATTATTATTATTTTTTTTTTAAATCTCAAAATTATCTGGCGGGCCAAATATTATTGCTGGCGGGCCAACAATGGCCCGCGGGATGTCTGTTGCCGACCCCTGCTATAATGGATAACACTCATCAGTTTACCTGGGATCAGTACAATCATTATGCATCACATGGAACTACCTGCCTACCTTCACAACAGAGGAAAGCAGTATGCCCAATGGAACACCCGGAACTGCAACAGGTAAGACCCTTCTCCTTACCTGGCTACTGCAACCTATTTATAGGCTGTTGATAGAATTGGGTTTATCTGTCAGCCAATCGGAGAGCTGAATGCCTTCTCACCCAAGCAACAACTGTCCAACCAGATAGCCCTGCTACATTAATATAACTATTTACATTTTCTTGAAAAGATATTCGGTGGGTGTATAGTGGATACATCCGTCTGTGATATGTTGTGGTTATTTTAAGTTTTTAGAATCCCTTGACCATCACTTTAACAATTTATTGCATGTATTGTTAAACATATAGGGCCTGGTTTACTAAGATTTTAGCACACACAAATTCAATAACATGACCAGTGATTGGTCATGGTATTTGTATTGCACCAATCATTGATTATGTTATTAGTTTTGCATGTGCTTAAAGGTCTTAATAAATCAGGCCTGTGCTGTATAGCTATATGCACTTCATAGATTGCCACATTGAAGCTTTGTGAAATGGATTTCTAAACCTTTTCAGCACCTGACGCCAATTTCCTACGATGTAGGCCTACTCTTTGTGGTGTTTTGGGGACACACATTTGTTATCGGAAAATGGGGCCCTGTACATTTGTGTATTCAGATGTGTCACAGAGGTCATTGTGGATCACTGAGATTTTCACTGGTTGTACTTCCTCTGCAAAGGCCTGGGAATTACTCTGTGGCAGACCGGCTTTCAGAAACCTCAGGGTCATGTTCATTTCCATACAGTATATTATGACAGAGTCATAGTACATTTGTCATGCAGACATTAAAGTGTAGCGCGACACTGCAGTAACTCTGGCCAGATTTGCATGAGGCTGTAAATAGCGGGGATTGGACTGCTGAGGCCGGTCATCTGTATAAGGGAAAGCATTGGAAAAATGTGCGTTTAAGCAATTTTATCACATTGTATTTCTTTAAAGCCTTCACAGTTGTCCCGAAATGAACTGCACACCTTTTTCAATATGGATGGAGAGACCAAGGCTATATTTGAATATTTAAGAAATGCATCCCTCCAGCCTGCTGACCTTGCCTCCTTTTCTCCTTGTGACCTGGAAGTGGCTAATTGGCTGTCATGACAGGGAATACTTGAATTGTTTAATAAATGACGGATGGAAACATGATTTATCCTTGTCCACCTTCAGCAGAGAATACAGGGAGGTGTCCTTTATGGAAGTGATTTTGAAATGACTGCACATTCACACTCCATGTCTAACCAGTAAGGGAAAAGATAGCAGGAAGGTCAGAAAAAGGAAGGAATTAAACAAGGATACAAAAATATTAAATATATACAGACAGAAAAAAGGAAATAAAATATATTGAATGTCATTCATCCATTTATTAAATTATTTAGTAAAACTTTATTATTGTAATTCTTTTCAATGTAATTGTCACAAAAAAACATATATAATTAAAACTAGTGTTATAGTGAATTTGTGTGTACTGCAGATCTTAATGCCACTAATGAACAACAATGTCTAAAAATAATACCAGTGAACAGGACTGTCTGAATGATTTCCAGCTCATCCAGTTCCTGTTTCTTTGTCTCCTCTCCTCTTCCCCCACCTCATTTTGGATGTTTTCTCTTTTAAAAAAAATAAGAAAGGCAACGAAACAAGTCAGACTTAGAAAGAAAATGAAACCAGTTTTATTCACATGAATAAAAAACCTTGTCACATCGTATGGGCTGAATACGTTATAAGAATGACTATTTGTTCATAAATGATGCAATTAAAAAACAGGATCATAAAATATTTTTAAGTTTACTGCATGCAGTATAATTGAAAAATGGAATTACAGCAATGATTTTTCAGTGTGTAGTTCCAAAATTAGTTGGTGTATAACTGAACAACACAGAAGGACTGGCCAATCTAGCATAAAAAAAAACTCTCCACTTAATGATCTCATCTACTTATTATTTTCAACGCATCCCATGCAATTGTACTTGCGTGCAATGATAATATAATTCTGAAACAATGTATTTAAATTCAAGAGTTTCCTCAGAAAATATTGGTATTCATCTGTTATTTTAATTGAGTCATTTCATCTGTTTAGCAAATAATAAATAATTAAATAAACAAAAGTAAAACACAAAATTCTGATATACTATGAAATATGATACCTCCACTCTCCCGAACAATCACCAACTAAAAAAAAATGTATGATAAAAGAATGTATCATAATGTATCAGCAAATGAGGATGAATATTAGTACAATGCCCAGATTTAGAGTTAGAATGAATCAAGAAAATGCAGAGGTTTATGTGACTGAACAGCTAGATTTAAGTAGTAGGAACCAGCATCATTCACGCACAAGCAGTGGACTTTCCAGACCAAGACGGATTATTAGTTTATCAAAAATAGAATAGAACAGAATACATTTATTTCAGAATATTCACAATATAACCATATTATATTATATACTTAATAACCATAACATAAGTAGCCTAAGGTATTTAAATAAGTTTTTAAAAAAACCTATAAAAGCGTGTGTGTTTTTACACAACAACAGCAACGTATTTCAGCCCTAAGTGCGATGGGTGGTCGCTGTGTAAATGTCGACTGTATGGGACTTTGGCTAAATGTAAGATACATTTTTCAGGGTTAATCAGAAAACAGCTGTTGCTGAATGTACTGGTAAGGACTTTGTTTCTTAAACATATTTATACGAGAGATTTTAGAGAAAAAAATGTGGTGTCTTCTAAACCGAAAGTGCATCAGGTACTGTATATAGTACAGTAAGCAAGGGAAAACGGCGAATGCTCATTTGTACGTTTTAACATTTAAAAAAAATATTATTGTTTCTATAGGTGAACATGATTTTCTTGGCGTGTAGAAACAGTGCATTTTACAGTCTGTGGCTGTGGCGAGAGGAGGGTCGTAAGTGCTTTGGGCTATTAATAGCACCCTCCTATTTTATGGCACTGCAGTGTAACTGGAGAAGCTGAGGTTTTCGCAAGAGGCTACCCTTTTTCTGGGTTTTCTTGAAGCTGTAGTTTATAATTTCAGACAAACATGAATACTGTAATTGAGACAGATAAGTCTGAACCACTAGGGGCAAAGTTTATAGAGTTAAAATTATGCAGCCAGATGTCGAGTATGTGATGCTTTTATGATCTGCCTAATCCCAAAGTTTGCCAAGATGCACATCAAGGCACACGCAGTCTGCAAGATGAGGAACATAGTATCAGAATATCCTCTATCACATCATCGCAGTAACTGACATCCAGCTGTCCTTCCTAGGCTTGCACACATTTTTTGGAACTTCTTGGACACGCAAGTCTGGTTGCTTTAATATTAGATTTTCATGTACTCTTGTCTTGTTGTCACATGCTTGCCTTGGCACTGAAACTATGTGGGTTCCTGTGCCACACAGGTCTTGATGTACTTTCATGCTTTTCAAGTGATGTCCTGTCCATCCACACAGTAATATAGGGAATGACTGTGACACCTTTGCAATGGACTAACGAACCATCCTGTGAGGGTTGGTGTAAGGTTCACAAAACCAGACGCGACCGATATGAAATCTAAAAGCGTGTCTAGAAGATACGCCACAAAAGCAGATATAACCGTACCAGGAAAGGAATAAAACAAAAAAATGGGAGAAAAACTTTCCGGCAGAAGTCAAATAAAAACTACCTCAAAGGGAGGCGAGACTCGAAAATATCGAGTATAAATAACAAAATAAGAACCTCATGCTCTAAATCAAAATGTGCAAATGAGGTTGTAAAACCAAAAGAAAAACCTGAGTAAATGGGTGAAGAAATAAAATAGAAAATCAAACCTGTTACCTAAGGTAACAGGTCGAGAGATTAAGGATAAAGCGAAAAATTGGAAAGAAAAGAATAAACCAATCTAATCCTAATATTAACCGGACTTGTCTCGTTTCTTATTTGTACAAACCAGAAATGCAGTGACTGAATTCCTATACCATTACCGACTTCGTTGTCAAAATAGTAAAGACAATATCGAAGTGCCGGAAGGCAGAAGTCTTGCGCTATTTATAAAGGCAGGAAACCCAAAACAGGTGTTAGGTATAATAGCTGGGCGAGATCCAAAAACCGGAATGGAGGCGGAAAAAAAAAAGTTCCTGTTCCCATTTCCAGAGGAGAGAGAGACCCATTTTGATGCATTTGAGCCACTTTGGATTTCTGCTCCTCTCCTCCAAAAACGCAAGATTAAATTGTTGTCATTGATAGAAATTTATCATGTGATTATCCTCATGATTAGGATATTATTCTATATATATATATACATATATATATATATATATATATATATATATTTACAGTTTAGAATAATAGTAAAAACATAAAGACTATGAAATAACATAAATGTAATTATGCAGTGACAAAAAAAGTGTTAAACAAATCAAAATGTATCTTATATTTTAGATTCTTCAAAGTAGCCACCCTTTGCCTTGATACCAGCTTTGCACTCTCTCAACCAACTTCATGAGGTAGCCACCTGGGATGCTTTTCCAACAGTCTTGAAGGAAGTGTGTTTGGGGCCATTGTCCTGTTGAAAATCTAATGAGGGCCCAACTAAAGTGAAACCCAGATGTGATGGTGTGTCACTGCATAATGCTGTGGTAGGCATGCTGGTTAAGTCTGGCTTCAATTATAGATAACCCTCCTCCCCATGCTTCACAGTGGGAACGGTGAAGTTCTACATGAAAACTACTTGTTGGGGTGCATTTTCAAAACATTCAGACATAGGCATTTCACTATTTATATTTGTCTAAGAAAAAGAAGGCTTTTAGAAGGCCTTTAGATCAAAATGTCTCTAAGATAATGAGAAAGATACATTCAATCAACTGTGTCCAAACTTTTGACTGGTACTGTGTGTGTTTTAACTGGCCATTAATTATCATGTAAATGCATGCTTTTAAAACCACACTAAACTGGCTATTGGTCAGAAATTGTGCCTTTGTCTCATTGTACAGATAATCCATGCTTGTGTGATTTACCTTCTCACCCACAGAGCATGCTAATCAAAGCTTAGAAGCCCTCTAATTTAATTTCACCATGCATAAATCCTGCAAGGAGAGCAAAGACAAGAAGAAGACAAAGGACACTGTTGATTCGAATGAGTTAGCTATCAAGTCAAACCATTTCCTCCCCATTAATGTCTTTAATCTACTTCATTAATGCAATTCTCTTTTTTCTCAGTGTCTAGCATATTTAAATGAGTAGAGCTAATCTCTAGAGCAAATCACTAGAGGATTAGCTTCTGTTATTAGCAACCCTATCAGATAGTATGATTGATGCCTGCTGTGCATGTGTGGCTCAAATGCTTCCATTTCCTGCAGAGAGGTAAATTGTAGTTTCGCTTTTGTTCTATCTACACTCAGCCTGGTTTTTGCAAGCCTAAGTATGCCACCAAAGCAGGCCTCTCCCAGATTAGTGGGATTAGGATCCATCTGGAATTCACACTTCCTTTGCTTTATTATGAAATCAGGAATGGACGAGTGACAGGTTGCTCTGTCTCTCTTGAATTATCCTTTGCTCGTAGAGTTTGAATGGGGCCCATATTGTACCCTAGAGAAGGAAAAATATTTTTGTCTTTACAAATATATGAGAGTATATTTGGACTGGTACACATAGCAGTAAAGAGCTCAATATATTTAAACAATATTTTTGACTGGACTAATATTGACATGTGGCATAACCACAGACATCACACATTGATGTTTCACTAAGCTTGGAAAAAATGTCAAACACTGACTCTTTGGCCGTGATATCAGGCTGAGCTAAACCAAACAATACCACTGTATGTGTCAATATGCAGAAGAAAATTCAGCAGCAGGTTGGTGTCTTGGGCTCAAACATGTTTTTCATCATTGATACTCTGAACACAGATGATAAAACTGCAATATAAGCCAATGCCAGCTGGGATTTGCACCCTTAGTGTTACCATTCTCTAACCAAATGAAATGATAGCACAGTAGAAAATGACTATTTTGATTTTGTACCATTTGATTTCAGTGTACCTGTTAATGTGTTTTTATGTATTAAGCTACAAACTCTGGGAGAGCTTCATGTCACTGACACTGTCTCAATGTTGTTTCCAGATTTTCACCATATTATTATCCCTTTACTTTTGTGCAGTCAACATGATCCTCATTAGCATTCAGATCCTGGGGGGCCTTTTCATTCACCATTGTATTTACAATGTTCAGTAAATTATTTTTAAAAAAATAATACATTTTAAAAAACAGTACTGAGATTTTAGCATGAAATATCCTGGAATGCACTGCAATTTTAGTCTCAGTTCCTGGACAAGTTGAAGGTTTTAGAGTATTTGAGGACCGGAACGTACAGTGCCCTCCGCTATTATTGGCACCCCTGGTAAAGATGAGTAAAAAGGGTTATAGAAAAATTCACCATTTGGCGAATTAGCTTAATCTCACACTGAGAGAATGAGAAAAATCCAACCTTTAATTGGATCACTTTAAGGGTTGCTTCTCCTGACAAATTTTTCTATTGAACTCTATGGAAAAATAAGGCAGGAGAAGAAACGCTTCAAGTTATCCATCCATATCTTCTGTATTTCTGGCAGCAGAGTGATGGTTAAAGGCTTGTTTGATACGTCAGACCCTTGATAACTTAGAGCCATTTAGACAACCATGTGTTCCATACTGTTCCATGGTAATTTACAGCTAAATCTAGTCCCACCCCCAAATTCCCATAGCGATCTATACCAGAAAAGAGTACCAGAAAATAAGATATCAAGAGTCTTTTGATGTTGTTGGGCCACAGACATCAGGAAGTAATGGCATGCAAAGGATATGTGACCAAATATAAAAAAATGTATACTTTATTTTATATATAAATGCAGGTGTGCCAATAATTGTGGTCAACGTGGTTTTGTTAAAAATAATTATTTCTTGATGAGGGATTTTTTTTTCTCAAAATAAATTAATGTATGGATGGATTTTTCAAATTTTTTCAGAGTGAGATAAAACTAATTCACCAAACGGTGAATTTTTTATAACCCTTTTTACTCATCTTTACCAGGGGTACCAACAAATTTGAGCAAGTCTGTATTTTGAATCATTTGAATGAACGCGACGCACAGTCCGCTCTAGCTCTGGCAACTTTATTTTCTTCCCCGGTAGTAGAGTTGGTCGTAAAGTGTGTGTCAGAACGCTTCCACAAACATTTATGCAAAGTCAATTTAAAAAACCCATATTGACAGGAAAATGTTTAGCATTACAATTTTAGGCATAAATAGGCATTAACTAATTTAAATATCATTCACTAGTTTCTATTTTTATTTTGTTTTCAACTTAGATTTCAATTTAATTTTAGTTAGTTTTAAGTTTACTAGTTTTTTCTCATTTTTATTTAATTTTTATTTCAGTTTACAAAAATGTTTTTTCACACCCAGTTTTTAAAAACCCACAAGGGCGCAGTCAAACCCAACACTTAGCAATAGTGTATTTGCTGCTTTTGGATTACTTTTCCAGAGAGCGATGGATGGCTTATGTTTGCACATGACCCTGAAGTCGCCACGCCTTTTATGGGATTGCTGTTTCCTTATACTAATCACATGAACAGGCATGGAATTTATGAACAATCAGCATTCATCATCTGGGATACGCACAAGAACAAATGTCTGTGCATGTTTCATGAATCCTGTGTTGGTTTGTCAGTGGAACCTTTCTTAGGAACAAAACTAAAAAGAATATAAGAAAGGTTTTGTGAATCAGGTCCAATATTGCTTATTCCGAGACTAGACGACAAACCATTTCAAAGCATGTAGTAATTATGTTATGCGTCCCTTTGGTATTTGGTTTACAAAATAAATGCCTTTGATTTCAAGGGATTTTTTAATCTCCATATTCAAATACTGGGGCAAAACTCCCTATCCACATTGCCGTGCTCTCCCACACTACCAAGGCATACTGAGGCAAGCCCCTTCCTGGTACAACACTGTGGTCATATAAAAATACAGATCTTTAATTTTCAGCTCATCTACTTCTTTTTTCCTTTTGACTGTATACTCAGGGTCTCTGTGGTACCTTCATCTTTCTGTCACAACCCACAGCTGGGATGTGCTATCCCTGTGTCACCAGCTGAATGTGTCACTCACAGCGCCTCGTTCATTACCCTCAGTGCTGTCACGATGCCGACTACATCCCTCTGCAGTGCCTGCCAAAACGAAATAAATAAATAAATAAAGAAAAAGAAAAAGAAACAAAGGTCTCGAAAAAAAGGTTCTAAAAATGGAAGCGGAGCTGATGGGCTGTCCGTAGTAGAGCAGAGAGAAAACGGTACGGCGAGAAGCCCGGCTAGGCAATGTTGCGTTAGGCAGGCAGTAATGCAGAGGCCAGTGAGAGCAGACAACGAAGGAACAGCTGGTTTCTGAAAGCACCGTTGCCTGATTTGTCATTCAAACATGAAAAATAGCTGGGTTGGATTAATTGTAACCCAAAACAACTTTTCGACAAGTTGAATTATGCAGCTGTTTTCTCTTGCCTTCTCGAGTTGTGTCACCTGTAAACAAAACTTCAAAAACCCCCGTAAAACAGTGAGAAGATTTCTGATCGGGGGACATGTAATTGTGGGGAATTCTTTGAGGTTTTGCTGATACAGTTGCTGATACAGATACAGCCCTCCACTATTATTGGCACCCCTGGAAAAGATGAGTGAATTAGCTTAATATCACACTGAAACAATGAGAAAAATCTAACCTTTAATTTAAGTAAATTTATTATGTGGAAAAAAAAAACTATAATATAATAAAGTAATCATTGGGACTAGATCACTCTGCTGCCAGAAATACAGTAGATATGGATGGATAACTTGAAGGGTTTCTTCCCCTCACTTATTTTTCCATAGAGTTCAATTGAAAAAATTTTGGCCGGAGAAAGAACCCTTCAAGTTATCCATCCATATCTGCTTGTTTGATACGTCAGACCCTGGATGACTTAGAGCCATTTAGCCAACCATGTGTTCCATACTGTTCCAGTGTAATTTACAGCTAAATCTAGTCCCAACCCCCAATTCCCATAGAAATACATTCAAATGCAGAGAAGTTATAGTATGACTTGTAAGAGTACCAGAAAATAAAATATCAAGTCTTTTCATGTTGTTGGGTCACAGACATCAGGACGTCATGGCATGCAAAGGATATGCGACCAAATATAAAAAATTTAGGGCTGGGACTTTAACGCGTTAATTTCGATTAATTAATTACAGAACAAATAACGCGTTAACTTTTTTTTTTTTTTTTAATCACACTTTTTTTTTTTACTCATAAACACCAGTGGAAATTCGGCCAGGCCACCGAACCGACCGTTGCAACAACAACGTGAGAGTGAACAGGACAATGGAGAAGAGACAGACGAGACGCGTTTTGCTTGGCCAATGGGAAATTTAATTTAAAAAAAAAAACAGATGCGAAAAAAAGAGTAAGAAGTCAGTGTGATGCATATTGTGCAAGAAGAGATTTGCTTATCACGCAAGCAGTCGAGCTTAAAAAAATCAATATGACCTCAAAACACACATTGCAGCTAGCGTGGCTAGCGAGCTAGTGCTAACGTTTTTACTAGTAGTACTAGTAAGCCAGCAGCAGAACGCCACCCCAACCCCATGAGGGGGAGAAGATGGCAACAGAGATGAGGAGATGAGTAAGTCCACAGTAACAAACAAAAACAACAACTGGATCACTGGGGGACTGTAGACCACTTTCCACTTTCGGAGGTGAGTCGAGAAAGAAGAAAATATTGCGTCGTCTTGTCTCGCGAACAATGCCTAGCAACTTTAAAAAACAAAGAAAAAAAAACAAAAAAGAGAAAAAAAAAGCACTGAAAAAAAAAAAAAAGGAAGCAAAAACAGTGTGTATTGAAGCAAACATGAAAGTGTGGAGAAAGCTGAGATCACTGGACCTCAGTAAGTAATGTGGACCTCAGTACACAGACTGCAGAACACCTTAGCTGCAGCATTTTTTTCTTAACAGTTGCCTTACAGACACAGAGACACGAGACAGAGCAGAGATGAACAACAACATTCACAGAAGAGAACAGGAACTAGGACGAAAGTTCAACAAACAGAAGCAACAAACACCAAAGCCAACAGTCGCACACACAACAAAGCAGCGCCAGCAAGAAAGCCACTTAAGCTCACAATGCATGATGTGCTCACTTGTTGCAGTTTGTGCTCACTGTTAGCACTGTGGATAGGTGTTGTCTCACTTGTTTGCAGTTCAGCCTTGGTGTGTGGGGAGTGGCCACACACAGATTGCTGGACAAAGACAATACAGAGTAAAACACAGGAAAACAGCAAGGCAGGCAAAGAGGAGGGGGCAGGAAAAAAGACCACAAGGAATGGATGCAAGAACAAGATTGAAATCAAGAACTCTTGAAGAAACTCTCTAGGCCATGAGACAGCTACAATAGCCAAACTAAACATAGCACTACCATGTGACTACATAGGTTGGAGAAAAAAGCAGAAACCACCAAAACATTAAACAATTGAATCCTTGAACACAAAATAAAACACTCTTAAATAAAAATTTTTTTTTTAATTTTTTTTTTTTTGCCTTTTTATTTTTTTTTTTTTTTTTTTGTTTTTTTTTTTTTTTTTTTTTTTTTTGTTTTTTTTTTACTTTTGTTGTGTTTTTTTTTTTTTGTCTAAATTTTTGTAATTCATATCTTATCTGTATTATGTCTAATGACTGAATCTATTGACTTGGGTACTTGTGTGAGTCTCTGACTGAGCTCCTTCCTACTGCACTCCTGTCTCCTGCTCCTTCCCAGTCCTACTCTCATGTCGTCACCCTACAGGCCACCCCAAGGGCCTCAGGGGACGAGGAGCCCACCTCAACCCCAACTATCTCCCACTAAAGCGAGGCTCTACACAAGCACAGGCACTAGACCCACGACTTAAAGGACAGCTTTTTAGACCACGAGAGGAGCGAGAAGAGGGGGAGGCGAGAGCCAAGAGGGACGCGCTGCCAGCGAGCCACCGAGCCCCAGAGAAGAAACAGAGGAGCAAACCAAAGAAAAAGAAGAAGAGACCCAGACAGACAGCCAGAGTGAGAACAGAGAGGAGCTGGTGAGGACTCAGACTCTTAGGAGGAAGAGAGCAGAGAGGCACCCTCCACCTCTAGGACTCAGCAGTGCCCAAGACAGTGGTGCACAGATGCCACTGCCCATCCAGTGGTGGCAAGTACCTGGCTGGCCCAGGTTTGGCCATCCCTGCCTGTCTGTCCCTGCCCCCAGCCCTTTCACTTCTGTGGCAACGTAGAGCAAAAAAAAGAGGGCATTTGCAGCTGTGCAAAAAAAAGTGCAAAAAAAGCAGCAGTCAGCTGAGTAAGAGAAGCAAGAGAGAAGAAGTACTGTAGGCTGCTGAATAGTATGAAGAAGATGGTGTAGGTTGTGTTTTAGTGAAGGTAACTGTGTTTGTGTTTGTTGTGTTTGTGTTATGTGCTTGTTGTTGTTGTTGTTGGTGGGTTTTTGGTGGGTATGTTGTTTTTGGGTGTTGGGTGGTTGGGTGGTTATTGTTGGTGATTTGTGTGAGGTGGTGTGGGTGGGAAAAAAATTGTGATGTAAATGTATGTTGTGATTAATTCAAACCTAACTTTTAAAAATGATTCACTATATTTCTCTGTAATTAAATTTTCAAAATAATTTAAAATTAATAAATTTAGTGTTTAATATATTAATATAATTTAATTAAATTTAATTAATAATAAAAATGATTACTCTATTCTATATATAAATGCAGGGGTGCCAATAATTGTGGCACACGTGGTTTTGTTAAAAATAATAATTTCTTGATTAGGGATTTTTTTTTCTCATAATAAATTTACTTCAATTAAAGGATGGATTTTTCTCATTTTTTCAGTGTGAGATTGCACCATAAACAAACTACATATAGCTATAGTGATTTAACTAGCAAACTAGCCAGTTGAGCACTATTGAAGAAAATACTGTTTAACTAATTAAACAAAATATGCAAAAGCTGTTCTTTGGGAAGTACTCCATCCTAGATACAACTTAAAAAAGTTATCTTATTTAAAAATGCAATAAAAATGCATTTTATGTTAAAATAGGCTATTATTATTATTATTATTATTATTATTATTATTTCACAAATGCAGCAATAAAATGAAGTGAGTTGAGTACCTGAATGTACTGAATGACCAGGTTATCCCATCAATGGACATATTCCAGGACAAATTGTGAAATTGTGAAAGAGTGGTTCAGGGAGCATGATGAATCATTTTCACACATGAATTGGCCACCAGAGTTCGGACATTAACCCCATTGAAAGTCTTTGGGATGTGCTGGAGAAGACTTTACGGAGTGGTTTTCCCGTCGTCAATACAAGATCTCGGCCAAAAATGAATGCAGCTCTGGACAGAAATAAACGTTGTGACGTTCCATAAGGTTGTCGAAACAATGCCGTGATGAATGCGCGGCGTAATCTGAGCTAAAAGCGGTCCAACGAAATATTAAAGTGTGCAACCTTTTTTTTGGCCAGGCAGTGCAGTATTTTAGTGTTGATAGTAGCTGCAGAACGTGATGTGTGTCATCTCTGTACTGTAAATTACTGCTTTCTATTATCCAACAATTATCCTATTTCTAATCTTGCGGCAGACTGAGTTTGGAGTTTGAATTGTAATAAGATCACCCGCCCCTGAATGGAATAGTAATATGGTATGGTGTGGGGAGTGGGACTGGTCAGTTGCTTCTGCTCTTTCCAATAAACACCAGGGCCTCTGATAAACCATGTCATCAAACATTGTCATTAGGTTTTGAATTAAAGTACAACTTCAAACAACCTTTTCACTTAGTGCATTGCAGTTATAGAAAACAAAACAAAGGATATCACCAATACTTTGGCCTCAAAAACCCAAACTGATTTTATCGGACATAACAGTCTCAATGGCAGTTTTATAAAGTTTATAGATCTGTATGTCCAGACTAAGAAAATCATGCAAAATTGTGATTTAGATATAAGCAAAAAAAACCTTACTTTTCTCTCTGTGTAGCACTGTGAGAGAAAATTAAGTGGGAGGTAGAAGTTTTGGCAATTGAGACAGATGGGTAGCCAGACTAAAGAACCTAGGTTTATAATACACTAATAAAACATCATGTTCTGTCCTACTTTCATATTCTGTATTTTCCAGCTGGCGCAAGGTGTGTTGTGAACCCTTGCACTCGTGAACTGGCAATTTCGTCATTTCGATTTTCACACACCTGAGCCTGTTTGGTAATTTGGTGACTCATAGGAGGAGAGCCGCTGTTGGGGGGTGTGTCAGTCCAGATTGAGCAGTGCAGCTAAAATTTTGCGGTCAAAGCACACTGCGATTCACACCTGCACCACCCTCCTGCTCAGACCAGGTTTATGGTGCAAATCGCAGCCGAGCTGTTGCAGCGAGTTGCTAATTTCAGGGTTTTCCCAAGCAATGACTTGCATGACTATAACCTATTGAAAAGCCAATCAACTGTTTCCGTGGATCATATGCTGTCCAATTTGACTTTAATATAATTCCGCCAAGCAGGAAAAATGCTTACTTTGTATTTATTGTGCATTGTCTTTTTTTATGTTAGGCTGCTGTATTCCATTCTTCCACCCCTGTGTTATGAAAATAATGACAATAAATGCAGTTGTGTGATGCTGATGTGGACACTGTAATATGTTTGCTTGAATTGGCTTTATATTGTTCCGTACCTCCCATCTTACATCAATGTTTCAGTTCCAGTGGGCAACGTATGGCATTGGAATCTAGCCTACTTGTCATCAAAGATTATGAAATACATCACCTTTTTGGGAGTAAAATACTAAACTCTAGTCACTCTCTAATTATAGGGCTATTTCAATATAATTTGTCTAAAATTTATGTTAAAATTAGAATTATTATGAATGGAAAGTGAAGCTCATTTTAAAAGATGTAGACTCACTGTAGGCTATAAAACTGTAAATAGTAGGCTAGCCTAGACTTAATTATGACGAGTTCAATTGATTGTGTTGTATCGTTATAGTGATCGATGGTCCTTTTGAATAAAGATTTGGTGAAAGGATTAACTCGTATTTCTGATTTTGGTTTATTCACACATGACGCTGTCCAAATGCAGGACTGAATGCTTGATTAGTGAAAATGTTGGAGCCTAATATAATTAACGGTTGTTATTTAGTTGGTCATTTAAATATATGCTAGCTTCTGCATGTGCTATTTCAACATATGACTTTTTTATTATAATATCCTAGACTACCACACAAAGACACACATTATTTTACATAAAATTTTAGTGACAACTTGTAGAATTTATTGACTTGCACAATCTGATGGCACTGCACTTAAATATTCTATAAAAAACAATATACTTACTTAATTTGTGATTTTAAACATTCTGCTGTGAAACAAATGCATTATTACATTTACATTATTAGATTAAATTTAAATTAGATTCAACTTTATTGTCATTATCCTTGTACAGGTACAAGAACAACGAAATGCAGAGTGCAAAGAGGCAGTAAAGTGCATTGTGTATATATATAATATGGTACTCTATAAACATTATGTACAGGAGTATAAATGTGGATATATAAGTAATCTCAATAGTATAAATAAACATGAATAGACAGTAGTAAGGGCCATCAATGACAGTAATTGTAAGAAAAATATAAGGGTATATATGAAATATCTACAGAAAAACTATGCGTATGAATAAAGTATCTACAGAGAAGTACTATGAGTGTATATGAGATATCTATCGAAAAAAAAGTCTATACAGTATGATACAGTATGGTACAGGATGATTAGTATGGGCATTATTGTACAGCGGTATATTTAACAGTAAAAGTCTCTGGGGGAGTGACTGGGGTGGTCCGGGAGTAGGGCGGGGGGTTGGTATCTGGGGGGGGCACAGGTATCCGGGGGGGGAGGGGGTCACCGAGGTGCAGAGTTCAGCAGGGTGACAGCTGAGGGGTAGAAGCTGTTTTTGAGCCTGCTGGTTCTGGAGAGGAGGGTCCTGTAGCGCCTCCCAGAGGGGAGGAGGGCAAACAGTCTGTGTTTGGGGTGGTAGGAGTCCTTGACTATGCTGCGTGCCTTCCGCAGACACCTTTTGTACTGTACCATCTCGATCGATGGGAGAGTGGTATTAGTGAAGCGTTGGGCGATTTTCACCACCCTCTGCAGCGCTTTCCGGTCAGAGACAGTACAGTTTCCATACCAGACTGTGATGGAGCTGGAGGATGCTTTCTATGGCACACCGGTAGAAGTTCACCAGGATCTGAGGAGACAGATGGGCTTTCCTCAGTCTCCTCAGGAAGAAGAGATGCTGGTGAGCCTTCTTGACCAGGGCCGAGGTGTTGAGGGCCCAGGAGAGATCCTCGGAGATGTGGATACCCAGGAACTTGAAGCTGGAGACACGCTCAACCTCCGTCCCGTCGATAAGTATGGGGGTGTGCGTGCCTGCTTTGGTCTTCCTGAAGTCCACAATGAGCTCTTTGGTCTTCTTGGTGTTGAGGGCCAGGTTGTTGTCAGCACACCACTCCGCCAGGTGCTGGACCTCCTCCCTGTAGGCCGTCTCATCGTTGTTCTTAACGAGGCCTACCACCGTTGTGTCGTCTGCAAACTTGATGATGGAGTTGGAGCCATGTACAGGAGTGCAGTCGTGGGTGAAGAGGGAGTAGAGGAGGGGGCTCAGCACACAGCCCTGTGGGACGCCGGTGTTCAGGGTGATGGTTGAGGAGGTGAGACTGTCTAGTCGCACATGTTGGGGTCTGTTGGTGAGGAAGTCAAGTAACCAGTTGCAGAGTGAAGGGTTGATGCTAAGGTCACCGAGTTTGGAGATCAGTTTGGAGGGGATTATGGTGTTGAATGCTGAGCTAAAGTCAATGAACAGCATTCTCACATAGGTGTTACCACATCTTTTTGGAATATCAATGCAAAATAAATATATCGTATACTGCAGTGGTAGTGGGAAATTTGCAGTGCAATGCTCACAGCTCAACACTCTGGGGTCTAAGCCTATTTTCCCCATTTTTTGTCCCCTTGGATAGTTACTATTACACAGAGGTGGGACCAAGCTATTGTTTTGCAAGTCAGTGCCAAGTCAAGACTGATAAGTCCCAAGTCGAGTCCCAAGTCCTAAACTTTGAGTTTCAAGTCCTAAATGTAGAATCCGCAATTACTAGACCAATGAGGGAATAGCTCGGAGCGAAAGTTTAAACGTGATGTATTCCACTCTTGCTGTGGGAAAAGGTAAAAGTTATTTAGAAATATTATTATTTTATTTACTCGTTTATCTGACTCCATTTATAATTATAATTTAGAATTTTGGTTAAACATGCGTGTAGCTCGGAGTGGTTACAATCAACTCGCCCTTAGGTACCATCATTACTTCAATATATGTTTGCCGGAATCAACATTATTGCTGAAGCTCAGTTCGGTGGCGAACGCAGAGGTTGGGGGTCTAGTCAACACAATACATGATATTCATTTATCATAGATAGTTGCGAGCCCCAGTCTGAGTACATTTAAAGGGCTCCTTAAGGCAAATTTGACAAGAACCGGCATAAAACGCCCATGGGTTCCAATATCAAATCACCAGAACCTGGCTCCTTAAGGCAAATTTGACAAGAACCGGCGTAAAACGCCCATGGGTTCACATATCAAATCACCAGAACCATGCACTACTCTGGGTGTATTTAAAGGGCTCCTTAAGGCAAATTTGACAAGAACCGGCGTAAAACGCCCATGGGTTCCCATATCAAATCACCAGAACCTGGCTCCTTAAGGCAAATTTGACAAGAACCGGCGTAGGACGCCCATGGGTTCCCATATCAAATTACCAGAACCATACACCACCCAACCTTATATGGACCGTCACTTGTCCGCCTACCCAACTTGAGTACGCCACGTCTGTACCAGGCCGCTGATCAGTCGGTCCTGGGTCAGAATTGTCCCCCTGAGTCTTCAGTCGTAATTTAGGCTGAAAAGGGTATAAGATGGATGAGAGCCACGCACGTTAAATATAAAAATAATTGGATAACAGGCAGGGAGGTCATTAGCTTGGAACGCTGCAGCTCAGATCATGCAGACAATTGAAGCTGGAAAAAGGATTAAAAGAAAGATGCAGTTGATATGAAAACATGGTAATTTATTAATGACAAATAATCACTGGTTAAAACTGTGAGAGCAAACACGAACACATTCAATGCCTATAACTAAACACAGGATAACATGCTGTCAAGACAAATAAACATGAACAAGTTCACAAACAAAGTATATCACCAAGTGATTCCGTACGGTGTGACTATGGTACCAGGAGAACTGTTAAGCAGATTCTCCCAGAATATCCCTTTGGGATGTCCTTAAATGCAGTACAGCGCCGGTATGCACACTCCACAAGTCCCTTTGTTTGTCCAAATAAGGTCTGGCAGGAAGATAAGTTTCATCACCCAGGGACCCCCCTCCATGGAGAGAAACAGAGTCTACCTCTCCCAATCTAGTGACAGTAATAAGACTCTTTGAACGACGGCGCGTGATCTTATGATCTTCTCTATCATATCTAGATATCAGGTGAGGTCCCGGTGATGGCCACTCTAGGTTCCAGACACTTATATGGACAAGCGCATCCCTGATAACCTATACAATCCTCCTTTCACATTCTTTATTTCTCCCCCTCCTATACTTTCACATACCACACACTTCAATTAGTATTATCCAGGTTCACCACATTTATCATATTATCCACAATTACTTTATACTTCCACAATTACCAATTTACATGCACATACATATGATTCAATATACATATACAGCTTTGTTTAATATGTTCACCATTCAGTCCAGAATCTAGGCCATAAAAGACCTGTGAGTTCCCAGCGTCATTCGGATGCCGTTTCCTTCTGATGTCCAGTTGTAGGCTCAACCCCAGCTGTAGTTTACGAGGCCGTGAGAGGTCAGAGGAACAGGTTCTCAGGCCACCAGGTAAATTGTTTTATTGCACCCTCCAGGAAATCACCACCAGCTGCAAGGGTTTATGACTGATAATGCCTTTTTCAGTCTTACATAAACAAGTCATAATGTGCCTATTAGCCTCGACTTACCGTTCTTTGTGGATCTTCAAATGTCAAACGAAGTTTGAAGTTGTCAAGTCCACGTCTGTTATTTTTGATCCGCACCTTTGGCATATTGCAATCTGTTTTTTGTTTTGTACGGTGTACTCTTTATACTATCTTTGGTATCATTTCGGCAAGTTCATCTAGCTGTAATCATCTAACAAAGAAGAAAAACAAGAAACTTCAGAACGAGAAAGGGGAACATGGGATTACTCACGCAACATGATTGGGTGTTGTCGGATTGGCTCAAAGTGGATCTGGGAAATTAATTCCATAGGGTTGATTCGCTGGAAATTAATAGGCAGGAAAAGTGAAGTCTCGAGTAATTGGTGTTATAGTCAAAGTCGAGTTGCAAGTCTTTTTTGATTTTGTCAAGTCAAGTCTAAAGTCATCAAATTCGAGTCCAAGTCATGTGACTCGAGTCCACACCTCTGCTATTACGTAAGCCTATATGGCACTATCAGGTGTTGCATATCTTTTTTTCAACACAAGCTGGTGCTGTGTGGTATTTTATCATAAATCCTTTTTAGGAGACTATATTTATGGCACACACACAAAATATATATAAAATTAGCATTACAGAACAACCTTAGTATTTTCGTTTTCATTTCACAAAAGGTAAATAAATATACTTACAAATCCTCGACAGGGTCAAGCCCATCTTGATAAGCGATTTCGTCGTCGGGGAGGAAACTTTCTGCTCCCGACTCACCATCATCTTCACTCTCCAAAATAATTTCCAGCGCCTGCTGGGCTGTAATTTTTTTGTTCGCCACCTCTATTTGTAGCTACAAGGCTAGGCTTCACACCGCAATTTACAGTAAGTTCCTATGCGAAACGAGAGCGAAGTTATTAAACAAAACATACCGATTTCAGGTCCCCGGCGACATGGTCAACCCCAGAGGATTAAAGGAACTGAAAAGAGATAATTTGATTGGCTTTGATTGAATCCAGCTGAAACACACCCACTGATAAATATTCAGCCTACCCAGCTCATTTTCAGCCTGCGCTGTGCGCTCCTTGCCTCTGGTCACGAAAATGACAAAATTCAGTAGCCACGCCCAGTGTGCCATGCGCTACGTAATTTACTGCACCTATTTGCCATGCATTGGAAAATATAGCCCATGAAGTCAAGTCATTTTAAGGTTACATCTGTACCTCATCAAGTTGACTATTATTGTTCTGTTACACTTGTATTCAGTTTGTTAAATTGTTAGTTTCAGCACCACCTATGGTGGATTGTGGTATTTTCCTTTGTTATTGCCTGCTCTATGTCATGTGACTAGACACGGGAATCAGGAAGTTAATAGTGATGGGCAGTTCGGCTCTTTTTTCTGAGTCGGCTCTATTCGTACCATTCAGTTTGAAGAGTCGGAGTCGGAGTTGCAATTTTGGTACTTCCGGTTAATACAGAAGAGCCGTTTGAGCCGCATCTTTGAGCCGCATATTTTTCTTTCAGTGGCGCTACTCGCGAGCTGGAATTAGAAGCTGTTTCAGACAGGAGACCCTAGCTGGTAACAAAGTAGACAAAACAAGTTTGTAAACTAGCCTTGATATTTTATTCAGACCCAAATAATCTGAATGATACTCATTGCTAATATTCTCAATTTACAGTAGCCTACTGTCTCAAGCTAGTTTGCAATCGCAGGTTACGTTTATTTACGACTTTCCCATCTCCGTTTTTTCGATCATAGATTGTAACATTAGATCTTACAGGTAATAATAGACATTGAATGGTTATATTTGTATAGAGCTATTTAATCTATGCTAATATTAATCTTATTTTTTTTATCAGATCCCAGAATCCAGTAGTCTAGGTCTACTGAAAATGAGGTGGATGGAAGACTGTATAAGAGAGATAGCCAGCCAAATTTGACAAACAAGCCAGATATTTATTGTGTGTGTCAGTGTGTGCATATGATGTACAGGAGCCTGTGTCATTTATTTATTTGGACACCATAGGGTTATTTAAATGTGTTTATTTTAACTGTACTTTATTATATCATACGCAATTGTAGGCTATTTATTCTGTTCACTGTTGTTGTTGGTCAAGAGTTCTAAAATAAAAATGCCACCACTTTAAATAAGTGTTTTCTGTCATTTTTTTGTAGCCTAATCTAGCTGAACACAATCAATATCGCATATTTGGCCTAATTGTTTCATAGTTGACTGGAATTCGGTTGCAATTCTCGCAAAAAGTTTAATAATTTCGTAATATACAGTCGGCGTCTCGGAATATCATTAGATATAGGCTAACATAATTCCTTTGTCAATAGGGTTTCCGTTTGAATCACGCTGAGTAGTAAACCCGATTAATAGCTTAATGGTGTACTTCATTTTGCCCTTTGTTAAAACCACAGAACTCTATAAGGACAGTTATGTGGTTAAAACTCGAAAATTACTTCGGTTTGTGCCACGGCTCTGGTTCCGGCTCTGTCTGGAGCCGTGGAATATTGCTACGGCTCATGGCTCTTAAATTGAGTCGAGTTGATTTCGTGCTGATCAGTTGGGTAGTATAGCTACTGTAGCTACGTATCTTTCTTTTAACCATTAGTAGTTATAATAACTTTGGAATGAGCTGGGGCGATTATTAACTTCACAAAAGTGTGTGCAATATTGTTAGATCAAATTAAAATGTATTCTTACGTAGGTTCTAACTTAGCCATCAGAAACTGCGCGCCGTGCATTAACCAGTGCTGAGTTTCTCGGGGGAGTGTCTCCCGGCTGTAGTAGAAAGCAGGCAGAGTCAGAGCCAGAGCTAAGAGCCAGAGCCAAGAGCCAGAGCCAAGAGCCGAGAGCCAGAGCCGAGAGCCGAGAGCCAGAGCCAGAGCCGTGAGCCGAGAGCCAGAGCCGTGGGTTAGCACGATTCACTCGAACTGGCGAGTCGACTCAGACGACTCAGCATAAAGAGTCGTTCAAAAATACCGATTCGTTCGTGAACTGCACATCACTAGAAGTTAATGCTCAGCCTCATGGAGAACAGTACTGCTCACGAACAGACCTGCAGTTTATCAATCCGCATCCTTCTGCACACATCTTATGTGTATGGCAGCATCGTCTGTATGTATCTTTTGCCTTTAATGCATAAGTGTATTTTTACAGTCTCATTTTGTGAAATTTCATAATTTTGAGTGTAAAAAATATGTTAGATACATTCTGTATTAGTTAATGCACGGTGCCATTTACATGCTATGGTTTCTCTGTTTTGTAGATTTAAGTAGAGTAATCTGAAGATTCAATTGCTCCATCATTATAATTCACGTTTATGTACATTAAGTGCTAAAATGATAATTTAGTTAAAAGATTACTTAGTAAGCTAAGTACAGAAGAGCTTGTCGTCAGATATCATGCAGTTTAAGTAATTATACTTTCTGTATCTGTTTTCAGTTTTACCCTTTCCTAGCCAATAAACCTGTGGGCAAAATACATTCTTGTCTATGGAGTCTTGGTGTTATTAAGGAGTTTATCTGGCTGTCAAAATACCTCACTCACGTATGGAGGACAGCACAATTATCTTCATGTATTCTAATAATCTTTGGGCCTCATGCAAGAAATGCTCATATGCATAAATCCTTTATTATATGGCAGGTAAGAACGGTTTACACGATTTTATGGCCTTCACAATTTCTCTCTGATTTTGGAATTAATCGTTTGTAAGAACAAAATTTAAGAATGGTCACAACCTGTCATATGAGTTATGCACAACAGCCTGCCAAAGCAAATAGACCTAAATTATATTTCAAGCAACTGGGTTGTTTAAATTTTTTTGATATAAAAGCAGAGACCAACGGGTTTTTTCCCTCTTTGAGACTGAGACCCTTGTACTGCTAACTAGCTAGTTCAAGTTCAAATGCGAATTGCTTTGTATTACTGCTAACGTTAATATTACGACTTATATCGAGCTACATAGAGAGTTATTCATCTACAACGTCTTACTATTTGGTATCTTAACTAACTTGCCTGCATTATGCCAAGGAGTCAGAGATGTATCGTTCCTCGGTGCAGCGCCAACGGCTCTGTTAGCTTTCATAATCTGCAGAGAAACCCAGTGCTACTTAGCCAGTGGCTTCAAGCTATTGGTGTAGAGCACGCACACTTCACCCCATACCTGTGTATTTACATAATACCTACATTGTAATCTGTGGGTGGTATACTGTATTTACATGTGCATTTTGTAATCATTACATCAGCTAAGTAAAACAGCTTAGTGCAATATACCTATACACACGTTACATTGTACTTGTGATATTATTGTGTAATTGCACATGTATTGGCCACTATTATACAGTTGGGCCAAGCATGCCCGACCACATCACAGCAGTATTAGACGAATCAAGAATAGCTTCATAACGTGAATCACGTCACTTGACATCACGTGGCGCTGTAATGGCGACATGTAGTCCAGCTCTCTCCCGTGTTCGTGTTTGTCAATTTGAATGTGTTTTGTTGTGTCTGGCTTTTGTCTTTGTTTTTTTCATGCGCTGTGTGTCTGTGGTGGGACAGGGAAGCAGGCTGGAAATTTTTCAGGGCACTCCTGCTGCTCGTTGTCTAGAATTGTCTAGTCGATATAATTTTGTTTGTGGTCGTCACCATGGAGTCGCATTCGCAACATATGCTGTGGAATGTCTGTTGGATCTGCAGACTGCAGCAACAAAGTTTACCATCGCTGGTAGACTTTATCCTACGATGAAAAAAAAATTGATATCCTGATGGGAATGGTCTCTTCCAAGATGACAATGTCCCCATTCACAGGGCACGAAGGGTCACTGAATGGTTTGATGAGTATGAAAATGATGTGAATCATATGCTATGGCCTTTGCAGTCACCATATCTCAAACCAATTGAACACCTATGGGAGATTTAGGACCGACATGTTAGAAAGCACTCTCCACCACCATCATCAAAACACCAAATGAGGGAATATCTTTTGGAAGAATGGTGTCCCATCCCTGCAGTAGAGTTCCGGAGAATATAATCTATGCTAGACTAGAGGTTGATTCTATGACAAGGGGCATTGAAGCTGTTCTGGTAGCCCATGGTGGCCCAACACCATACTAAGACACTTTATTTTGGTTTTTCCTTTTATTTTTTCACCCATCTGTATATTTTCTCAAAAATATAAACATTAACATTGATCAGATGCAGTTGAATCTGATCAGTTGAGATATTCAACATTTCACTTTTTTAATGTACGTGCATTTTTAGTCATGGTCAAAAATTATACTCATTGCAAGTGCAGCCAAAGGGAAATTTGTTTTTTTGTGTTGTGAAGCCAGACAAAGGAGATGGACACTGATGCTGACGCTATAAACTATTCGACATGTGAATCCAAACATGTAGGTTAATTTGGACTGGGCGGGAATTTGGAAAGCATGTCTCATAGCTCTTTCTTACATGGAAGAACAAATGTGTCCAACCTGGACTACTGTATTCTGTGATAGGCTCCACATGCACGAGGTGTATGCTCACAGTACCCCAGAGAGAGACAACAGGCCATTATGCGGAGAAAATACATTTTAAAAATAACACGTCAAATCCTCCAACTCAAGTGTGGGAGACAGTTTGTTTGTGCAAGTACAGTCGGTGAAACAATAGGTTGCCGTGGATGCTGGAGAGCCAGAGCTGAAGTAAAACAGAGCATGACGGAACATGAGTGATGAGTCTAAGAAAAGCTACTGCTGCAGTAATTTAACACCAAGTGTCCCTGCAGGACCATTCGCAGGCTCCTTATACTTTGGAAGCAGCTCGAGCAGTAAATGTGGGGTGCTGGACTACGCTGTGGTGCCATGTTTCAGCAGGTGGGTTCCGCAATGCCAGGCCACCTTTGTAAGACCCAGGAACAATGATGCAGAAAAATTCTGTTTTCCCAGCCTACGCTGTTCCCGGAGAGTGCGCCATGTTTGCACCAGAAACAAGAGACGAGGCGGCAGACCGCAAAAGTACTGGCTGTGAAACTTATCACGTATCTCTCTCGTGCGTTCACTTTCAAACAAGCATGCTGGGCTGCGGTACACTCCGTTCTCGAAACTCGCCACCGTGGCCAGCTGCTCTCCAATGGATGCCATTGACAGTGCGTCACAGAAACTAGTGAGGAGCTTCGGCCGTGTTGCCATGCAGCAATCCCGGGGAGAGACAATTTGTGCTGTTAAGACTCATCCACTCCAACGCGAGTGCGGCTGTTGCTGAAAAGGTCACTCCGGCTGACAGGACATACATGTAAAGGGCGTTAGAGAAAAGTAGCATATCAGAAGTATACCGAGATCTGACGAACTCCTATTAGTTCTTGAGAGGAATCTGATGATTTCTTAGGCAGGAAATCGTTTTAAAAATGTATTTGCATTTGACAGATGCCTCCAAAAATGATGTAGTGCATCTGTGGCATCTTGGCAGTTCAAGCTGTTCAGGATTCTCAGCAGGGCTTTATGGGAGCCAGCCACAATGCCACTGGCTGGCTTCATTAATTAAATCTATGTGTTTACATCTCAAAGCACAGCTTACTCGTCCCACCGCAGGGAGCCTGTCCCATCATCTCAAAAGCTGGTGATTAAAATATTTGGTAGGGCACTTGTTCACTTTGGAGGCCTGCTGTCCATCTGACTCAATTCCATTATGCCTTGAGAATGTGTGTTAAACCCTTGTGACACATATGATTCTACACACTGTTGTAAAGTGACAATATAAAAATAGGACTTAAATATTCAAACATCAAGACTGCAATTGTAATAACAGAAGATTTTTAAAAAACTTAAATTTGTTTGCATTTTTTCAGGAGCAGCAGCAACATAACTAATAACACTCTGATCACAGATTAGCACATCGATCTGATTATGTAAACACTGGCTTATATGAATAATTCTGCTAGCATGTATTCAAGTTGTTATCGTGAAATTAATTTGCTGGGATTTTGACATTTAAAGTGCAAGTGAACAAGCTTTGAGGCTCCACAAAGTGAACACCCTCAAAAAGCCTCCTGTAGGCGTATTTTGATATTCAATTTTCTTGGATATGCTTGGTATATCCGGACTCTAAATACACTCTGGGCTGAGTGTCCTGATAACAACACATCTTGAGATTTATCAAAATACTTCAAGTAATGTTGAAAAAGTTGTATTCTGCATCCAGGCTATTAATTTGGACATTGATGAAGTTGTAGCAGGCACTTTTTTTTTATTGAGAAAAGTGCTATACTGTACATCTATGTGTAGGCTACAATAAATACTCTAAAATAAATATAGCGAAAATTTGGCGATGGTTTCCAAAAGCATTTATTGAAGACCTCACAAGTTGCTCAAAGATACACTTAGGAAACCCCGCTTTCCCCCAGTGTAGCAAACATAGCTAGACTGCTGGGCTAATCAAGCTGTCGAAGCTGTAGTGATTGTATTCGTTTGACCTTTTGCCCATATAATTGACACATTGCTGTTACTTTTGAATAACCAAACTGATGCATTTTCTAATATCACACCCTGAGAGATCAGTGAAATGTTTTTAGTATGCCTGCAATACAGCTTCACAGCCAAAAAAACATATCATACACACAGTCATGAGCTTGCATAGAGGTGCACCTTTTCACATTAAATTATTGGATTATAGATTACAAAATGGGCAAATCTGTGTACACACACATTTGATAAATGAGGTCCCACAAGTGCATGTATCTTTATTTTATAAGTTCTATATGCTTTGAAGCCAAATAACACCCCTCAACATCACAGCCCACACACACAAATGCGTGTTTGAACGTGTGAAATAAAGTAGTTTTTAAAATGTATCTCTCATATGTTCTCTCAGATTTGTTGTTTTAGATTACTGTCAGGTTTACAGTTCATATTTATATGTAATTATTTCCTAACAACAATCTGCAGCAGCAACCCTATGAGAATGAAACATAGCACCTTCTAATTACAAATCCAGTTCCTTGAGCACTTTGTAGCCCCTTAAGATGCAACATTTATGAGTGTGCATTAGTGAAATCAATATTGTTCAAGAGCTTCTGTTGCTACTTACGGCACAAATCAAACACCTTTTCTAGGGTTTCGGCCAATATTGCTATCATCACAAGCATTGACATTTGACTGAAACTAAAGGGTCAATCATGTAGTTAAGTCATTGCCCTAACTGAAGCCTAATTTATATACTGTATATTAATTTCCTCAGGCAGCATATGGACAGTACCGATCAGCCATGTTTTCTAACTACTCTTAAATATAAATCAATCGTTTATGCTTCTTCTATGCAAGATTCCGTTTCCTGCAACATATCTGTATATCTATACATATTTTCAAAGCATTAATAGTGCTTACTGTCTTTATTTTTCACAGAATTTTTTTTGAATTGAGAAGAACTAAATTGGCCATTGATTAAAAAACAAGTTTATGCAATTTATGAAGGGCCTTTTTAAAATGTGGATGAACATCCTGAAAAGCAGAAATGCATTTGATTCAGCATCAAAAGCCCCATAGGTCAATTACAGAGCTCTTATAATTCAGACATCTTCCCTCATTTTGATCAATGGTGACCATGTTATTCTGTTTTCTTCTCCACAGTTTGCCAGTGACAATATTACACACAGTAGTTTTTCAAAGGGTTTTTTTATGCCCTTACTGTTACTCAAGGTAATTGATTATAGAGCAATGGTCTTTTGTTATTGTTAATGTGTTAATGTCATATAAATTTGTGGTGACAAGGATCGGTTTTCAGAAATAATATTTGTTGCCATGTTTAATTCATAGCTATATTCACAGCAAAAAGATGAGGAAATAAAATGCTCTTGTTCAGAGAAAAAAATGTCAGATGTAGCCAACAGTAATAGTGTAACTTACATCCACATGCGCATATTATGTACATGCATTTCCACACACACACACACACACATGCATGCATGCACAGGCACACACACACACACACACACTTCTAAATACAAGATCACAACATTAAAACCATCTGTTACTACCACAAAACAGATGAAAAACAATATATTTTGGGAATAGAACACTTAATAACACGATGATTCCTGAAATAAACTTTGAACATTGTGGGTCCTTTTTTCTACTGTATGGTGTTCAAGCAGGTAAGAACATTCACATTCCACTCAGCAGTGGCCGCTGCCGGTGCTGATGGCAAAAGTCCACCCCCACACACATCATTACAGTAGAGGAAGAATGTAGCTGCACTACGAAATGCCAGAACGTCAGCCGTTTACCTGATTAAGCTCAAGTCAGTCCTGTCACTCCATTTATGTGAAAGCACAACACCATCTCAGGGAAGGGACTAATTACGTGGAATGCATTTGTATTGGGTGATGGAGCAAAGGCAAAAAATACATATATATATATCAAAACAGAAGAGAAAGATATGAGTATCTTATCAATAAAAAATGCAGAGTATATATATATTTATATAAAATCCTCAAAAAAAGTTTGGAAATTTGTGTTTGGTCGATCATAACTTAACTAGCATTGCATCTTATATCATCTGAAGCCTGTTAATTTCCCTTTACAATGATGTCCCATTTGTAAGGATCATGCATTTGTGGGATGAGCAGCACAGCTGATTATGTGGGTGGGGTCCCAAGTGAAATGTGCCAAATTTCCCTGCCAATGTCAAACAGTGTATTGTCCTGTTGGTATTGACTCTATTGTTTTGAGTTGTTTGGAGGATTGGATGATTGAGCTCTCTATCAGTAACAAGGAACAAACCAGACATATTGGTAATTTTACACTTTATGTATTGAACAAACAGTCAGGAGCATCAGTAGCGGGTGGAAAAACCATACGCAGCCACAAAAGTTTATATAAATATACAGTCAAGCCGGAAAGTCTGCACACCCCTTTCACCTTCTCAGCATTTTATGATGTTACAGACATATTCTACAATAGATTGAGTTCATTTTTTGTCTCAAAATTCTACACAAAATAGCCCATAATGACAAAGTGAAAACATGTTTTTAGACATTTGTGCTAATTTATTAAAAATCTAAATGTAAAATATCATATGTACACAAGTGTGCACACCCTTTGATATGACACCCAAAAGTGAGCTGAGGTGCATTTTGTTTCCACTGATACTGCTTGAGATGTTTCTACAACTTAATTGGAGTCCACCTGTGATAAATTCAATTGATTGGACATGATTGGGGATTGCCAACACCTGCCTATATAAGGTCCCACAGTTGACAGTGCATGTCAGAGCAAACTCCAAGCTATGGGGTCAAAGGAATTATCTGCAGACCTCAGAAACAGGATTGTGTCAAGCCATAGATGTGGAAAAGGGTACGGAAAAATCTCTGCAGCTTTACAGGTCCCAAAGAGCACAGTGGCGACCATCATTCGTAAATGGAAGAAGAATGGAACCACCAAGAATCTTCCTAGACCTGGCCGCCCGGCCAAACTGAGCAATTGGGGAAGACGGGCCAGGGAGGTGAGCAAGAACCCGAGGGTCACTCTGACAGAGCTCCAGTGTATCCTTGTGGAGATGTGCTGTTATTTTTGTCAGTAAAATAAAATTGCATATTTTCTAAAAACCTGTTTTCACTTCGTCATTATTGGCTATTGTTGTGATGGTTCGGTTAGTACGATTTTAATGGCGTTCGACTCTTTTACTAAAAGTCGAAACCCGAGGGAAACGACCACTAATATCTCCTGAAGAGATTATGTAGATAAATAAATGAACCAAAAAATAAAGACTTCCTCCTGTGGGAGAGTATCCCAAAACCAAGAAAAACACAAATGTCAGGAGAAAGCAGACCGCATATAAATAACGGCGAGCACTAAACTCAATAAGGAAATAATAAATTACTACAACGGCTTCCAAGCCTGAAACGAGAAAGGGCCAAAGCCTGATGATCTAAATTCCCAGATAATGATCACGGAGTGCTACGTGTTTAGCTCCCATCTCCGATCACATAAGGGAAATAGAAAAGTCAGGAAAAGACCAAAACAAACTTTCCTAGAATTCCTTAAAGAGAGAAACAAACGCTTCTACAGAACAAATAATCTGAAGAGTGAACCTAAAGGTTGTCAGCGCTCATGTGAGAAGGTGATACTCACACAAAGATGTGCTGGGATTCTATTTAATTTATAGGCTTCCCACACCAGATACCAATACGCAATTAGCGCGCCTAGGCAGTACCAATTAGCATTGGCTGGAGCCTATTAACTCCAAAGCCATAGGAAGCACAAACCCTGCCTTCAAGGAAAAATGCTTGAGTGAAGGCAGGGGAAAACACTGTACCATGACAATTGTGTGTAGTTGTTTGAGGCAAAAAATGAACTCAATCTATTGTAGTATACGTCTGTAATGTAATAAAACGTGGAGAAGGAGAAAAGGGTGTGCAGACTTTCCGGCTTTATTGTATATATACTCTGCATTTGTCATTGATAAGCTACTCATAACTTTCTCTTCTGTTTTGTTTGTTTCCCTTCATATGAGGGATTGTAGTCACACATTGTTACACAGGGACATCTTCTTTTGAAGAGACAGAAATAAATCTCACAATTGCTTGTCATGCAAAAGATCAGTTTAAAACCTCAGTAAAAACTATATAAAAATTCATAGCAAAATTCATATTTTATTGAGCTGTCAAGTTATAATAAGGCACACATTTATTACAAAATCTAGTTGCAGTCTGTCACTGTGAATTGCATCAAATACAAAGAAACTTAATTATATTAGAAAAATGTTTTCCTCAGTTGAGAAATTGGAAATGATTCTCAGCCAGAACAACTGTTATTCCAGTAATTTGCCTCTGTCAATTTAAAATAACAATGGATTGGACAGAATTAATCAGTCAAATTTTGTCAAAGTGCTTCAAAGAGGATTTGAATCATTTTATATGGATGCAAATAAAATCTCTCTGCAGAACTCATGAATTTCCTTGTCTTTTCCATGCCTTACAATAACTATCATCTTCTTTGTGAGGAAACTTGGTTGGTATAGCCTATTATTTTCAAGAGCTGTTAACAATGCCAGTATAAAACACAACATCAAAACCTGGAATATTAAAGACTGAACCTCACAACGTATCAAGTTAAAATGATTATTGTAAGCTATATAATTTTTTCTCTGTTCAGAACAACCAATCAAGTAGTCTGTCTGCATATATATATATGGGCTTGGGTGAACTGGCATAGATTATTGACCATCAATCTGGTAGCACCTTGAGAGTGAAGAGAATGAACCAAATTTTCTTGGAAAAAATAAGTTGAGTTTGAAGATATTAGCTCAGCTTGCCATGTACATCATTCACACTAACCTCCTTTTTCAATTGATTACTTGAACATAGAGGCTAATGTTGATTAATTTGAACATGGCTAGTTGTAATATTGTGTTTTCTAATGTTTTCAGGGAGAATTACAAGTAATACTGTTCATAATTTTTGTGCCCATACACAAAATAGAAATAAATTTAATTCTGCATCAGTTCAGAAACAACTGTGGGCCAGAATGTAATTTTGTGAGATGTGAGTTTGAGAGTCTGAGAACTTTGACTTTTGTGGGCTCGCTGTTCCTCAACTCTCAATGCAGAATTGGATTTTACACCTGCTTGTTTTGGCATTGATCTGATTCTCAGTAGAAGCTGATGGCTGCTCGAGGGGTATAAACAAATAACATATTCATATTGTGTATAAATGAATAAATCACAAGATTTTTATTGATTTTTGCTTTGATAGCTGTCAGGAGGGATTGTACACAAATCTTAATTGAATGCTTCTAAAACATACTGGATTCTACCCCTCTCCCTTCCACCTATACCCTATGTATTTATTTGGCTCATTCACATGCCCATCAATCCAGACACAAGAGTCTCAACAGCAAAGGCTAGTGCTGCATTAGGAAGACTCTTCCCTCGTGTTTTTTTGTAGTGTAAGTGGCTGCACATAGGTTTCTCTTAGTGGCTGTAATGTAAGTGGCTACTGCACATATGGTTCTCTTATTCTGAGGCATAGTTTTTATAGTTTTATAGTTTGAAAACTGAAATGTGACATGTATTGTTTGAAGCTCCAAAACCCAGAGCACTAACTGAACTTCACAATGATTGTGTGAGCACTGTGAACATTATGAAGGTATACAGTAAAGGATCACAAAAATACGTCTTGGATTACTCTGCAGTCTTAATAACATTATCTGATTAAGAACCTATTTTCTAAGAAAACTATCACCGCCTACCTCAGCCCTGCAGTTCTTTGTTCAGAATGAATATGACTTCCAGGGATTCATTTGCTAAATGTGGGGTGTGAATTTAATGTGTGGTCCAATGTGTTCCAGAATATTTGTTGCTAAGGGTGACAGCATTGCTTTTTAAAAGTGGCTGCATAGTTACATACCTCAAAAAACAAGTCTTCCAGTATATGCTGACTGTGGCCACCTTTTTACCTTATTAAGCCTGGTTCTTTCTGTCAAGATTTCTTCTCAAAACAGATAACAATAAATTAATCATACATGCCCTGGCCTGCAGTGTAGGCCAAAATAACGGAAACGCTTGAGTAAATGAGGGATACAAAATATATTGAAAGGAGACACAGGTGTTTCCTGAGTTAATTAAGCAATTAACATCCCAGCATGTTGGCAGTTGCATATACAAATGCTAGTCCAGCCAATTTGCTGGAAGCAGATCTCTCAGTGACTTTGACAGAGGGGTAGTTGATGCGGTACATTTGGAAAGAGCTTGAGTGACTAAAACTGCTGAACTTTCTTGTTTCAGGAACAGTGACCAAGGTGATGAAATCTGAAAAAAGGCACCATCAGTTAGGGGTAACTATAATCAAAAGCATGTAGTCATTGACTGTATGACAAGTAGACATAAAGCTGCCAATTGGACAAGTGAGCTAGCTAGCTCAATATAGCCCATTCACATTCTCATGCTTTCTTTGACTTTGATTTGTAAATTCAGGGGTTTATCAACAGTGATGCAATGACTCTGCAGGTAGCATGGAGTCTCCAGAGCATCATTAAGAGACATATAAGAGACATAGGGTGCCAGATAGCTTCTCCTCATACGGTGCTTGACATTTCATGACCAAAGTCAGTTTTAATTGACATTGACACAGTTGTGAACAAACATTAGACTGCTGTTTTTTTCACTAGTGCCCTTCCGGCCCATCTAGCCTGACCTACAAAGCCTTTCATCAATATTAAATGCTGCTGAATGATTTTCATGAGCAGTGGATAAAGTCCTCACACCATTTGCAAGGATACTGTGCAATAGAGTAAAACAGTGCAATAATTAATAATTTAGGGTATGAAGATGTATCTGTGAGATGGTGGTGACAGGGGGAGTGTGTATGCCTTTGTTTGAATCATTGACACTGTTTAGTCTGAATGATTTGTTGCGCAAGCTGGTGTACTCTTATAGCTAAAGCACGAGCAATCTGGATTTCGCAGGCTGATGCTTATTTGCTAGCTAATCACACTGAAAGAATAAACATGCATATTTACATAGATATAAAATCATGTTTGAGATTGCATAAATAATGGAAAATTGCAGGTTGGGATATAGAGTCTTTATGTGGGTTAGTTTGGGGGGCGAACGGTATGAACAAGCCGCAAATGCAATGCAAACGTCTACTGCAAGCTGTTTTGTGTTGAACTTTTTTTACAACGACAACGACTAAATGTGCTGCATCTTGTTCCAACCTGTGCACAGAACACAACTTAATTTCTAATGGTTGGTGGTCTTGTTGAAGAAGCACGAAATAGACTGTAAATTCAGCCCAGTTTCCTGTAACCACCTCTTTAATTAAAGCATATATTATTTAAATCCCTGGCAGGTGACAGGCTTCTGAGGAGACTCGGGAGAAAGAAGCACACACTCTCACACCACAAACCTCCATATAGAGAGTGGGCTGCAGGCATCTGCCCAGGCCAGTCTACTCTATACATTTACAAGACGCTGTAAACCCTTCCCACTCTCCATACAGACCACCCTGTAGACATCTGCCCCTATGTACATACCAAACGCCAAACCCTCCCCCCTGTCCGCAGTCACCACACTGTAGACTGTTCTGCTGTAAAGCATACGTAATATGTCCATCACAATGCAGGCTGCCATTTTGATAAATGGTATATGTTAAAATGGTATACTGCTGCAAACCGATACGCTTGCAGAATTTGCAAATGCATGCGTTCTATTTCACTGTTGGTTCAATAATTAGAGATTTGGGGGAGGATCAGACTGATGAGTGGAGGTTTTGGGTCAGAGATGTTGTGCAGGTGTCACACAAGCACCCACTGTTCTTGTTCTGGTATCAGCTATCTTATGTACGTGTGCTGCAAGTAGTTATGTTTTGCTGTGAGGTTTAGTGCATACTGTATAAAGTTTGTAGATACCAACGTATTGATATCCTACAGTTACAATGTTGCCTGTGTTGACATTTTTGCCTTAAAAAAACCTGCTAGTGAAGACTACTTAATTACTTACCTGGGCCCGTATTTACAAAACATCTTAAGGCTAAAAGTAGCTCCCAACTTGCTGATTTAGAAGAAACTCTTAAAAATAAGGGCCGTGTCAGTCCTAATTTTAGGACTCCTAAATTTTTGGTCTAAGAGTATTTCACAAAACGTTTTAGCGCTAAAACCAGCTCCTAAATCTGTGAAAAGTTAGGGGTAGTCAAGAGGACTCCTAAATCACTAAGACCAAATCACAAACAATCCGAGTCGTAATCGTGTCAACACTTTCGAAGCATTTAATGATACTGAGCTTTTAAAAAGGTATCGCCTTAATCGCGAGGGTATTATGATAATAGTAGAGCTAGTCAGGGATGCAGTCACTTCACCAACAAACAGAAACAACCCAATAACACCGGAGATCAAGGTTCTGACGACTCTACGCTACTTGGCCACAGGGAAAATGCAGCTATGCAGCGCAGACGAACTAGGTATATCTCAGCCATCTGTCAGTAGAATATTACATTAAACAATAAATGCCCTTTCCAGACCCCACATCGTCCGACAATTCATACGGTTTCCTCTTGATGTTCGCCAACTACAAAAAAACAAAGCCCACTTCATGGCCATAGCTGGACTACCCGGTGTAGTTGATGCTATAGATGGTACACATGTCCGAATTATTGCACCATCACAAGCTCGTAGCATCAACACACAGGTGGTTTTTGATGCCAACTACAATATTCTTGACATTCTTGGCAACACATGACTCCCGGATCCTACAGGAGAGTGGCCTGAGGCTGCTGTTTGAGAGGCATCATGTCCCAGCTGGATGTCACTGGGTGGGGGACAGTGGCTAAGCCTGCAGGACGTGGCTCCTCACGCCTTACATCCACCCACAACCGAGACCTCAGTTCAACAGTTAAGCTCACAAAATGTTTGCTTTCCTTTTTAAATTATATTTGTCACACAAACACCTTAATTGTGAATAACCACGTAGGATGAAAAAATCTTTATTTGAATATGGCAACAGGATACCTCTTTCTACAGTATTTATATGATGAAATCACTGACAGAAACGCATGCCCTATCAGCCAATCACTGTGGGCATAGTAAGTAAGCTTGTAAGTAAGCACCCCGGCTTATTCAGCAGCTCAGGTGTAAACTTCAAATGATGCTCATAAAACTTCTCCTTCCTTTTAACTCAGATCTGTCCTTCCCTATATGTAGCCAGAGTTGTCCTTAACCTCACTCTTCTCTCTCTCAGTTCCTATCTCAGCTGATCCAACCCCTCTTTTTCTTCTCCCATTGCCTCTCAGTATCGTATTTTCCTCTTTGTCTGGTTCCCTGTTATTTGTCAATCCAAGTCAAAGCCTTGAAATCTGTCCTATTGTGTCAGATGTGTCAGTTATATAGAAAGCTCTAAAAAATCTTTTTTGCTACATTCTTTTTTTTTTTTTTTACATACACCCTGCACCTCCCAGGAACACTGTATTATAGGCCACGATGAGTTTTATCCCCTCTGGGGGACAATATAATTGGAATGGGTATTGTGACAATGAATTGTTAATGGTCTTTTTTAGAGACAGAGGATTGGAAGGGAGGGTGTCATCAGCAGACAGAAAGTTGCTATGGCAGACGCACAATGCCTGTCCTAGTTTTTCAGGTTCCATACCCTCAGGCATATTACCAACTGCCTTTAATCAGTACAGTCCAGCTCTGCATAGGAAAATGACTCCAGGGGAGCTCTTGGCATGAATACAGCTACAGCCAGGGGACTCAAAATGACTGTATTCATTTATAATAATAATTCTGACCCATTTTGTTTGGCTATCAGCGTTAAAATAACCAACGGTAAGCGGACGTTTGTATTTACACCTAACAACAACCATGGGGCATTCCCTCCCGCATTTTCATTTAACTTTTATCAAGCTCTGAGGCAGCAAAATGGTGCAGAACATTTCAAACATGAAAGAATATTCACGCCTTCACATTTTCTTACCTCAGAGCCTGAAATCATATTAGCAAGTAATATTTCTGATCTGAACAACCTATTCTACACTGCCAATATACATGGGGCTTTACCCAGTATTCCACACTGTCACTGCATGCTTTTATATGCTTTCTCATTATTTGAGAATTAAAATTTGCCTATTTCTGTAAGATCCCTGCAAAAAAACTTGGGAAACTGGGCTTCTTTGATTCTGAAACATGAACGAAGAGAAGACAGGATTGAGTCCCACATGTTATACCCCAAAAAATATAGCTAGTAGGCTGGTTTCGAGCAGAACTTTATCCTGTTAACACATTATAGCTGATTCATGGGATGGGTCTGTCCTCCTGAGCAGACCAGCATCTGTATTAAATCATGCTTTTATGAAGTTGGCACTGTCTGGGCAAGATCAATCTCAGATGAAACTACAGCACAGTGTCATTGTCTTCCACCAAAATCAATCACAGAGACAGAAGTGTGCAAATCTTATTCTTAATCTGTCCAGATCTTCCTTTCATTCTGTGTAGTGAATCTGCCCAATCTACATCCCTCAATGAGTAATGGATGTAGCGGTGACAGCAAGACTGCAAAGGAGCTCCATCATTAAGCCGTAAAGTCCAAATTTAGCACGTTGGCATAGTCTCCATTATTATTTTGTAGTCATTTCATTGGCTTGAGTCAGAGTAGCGATGTGTTTCGATGACAGTTATTGCCATGCCCAATACCAGCTGCAATGCAATTCTTTTGCCATAATCATGTTTCACAAAAAAAATCACTACCACTCTCTTACCTCCCCATGTCCAATAACAATCAATGATATCTGATTCAACCTTCCACTTTGCAGTTTCTGCACACTGAACTCATTCTATTGTTACAATTGCCTGGATATTGTGCAAAGTGTGTTTTTAGGATACACATACTGTCTGATGGAAAAATAACTAGAAAATTAGCATTATATGGAACAGTATATAACATTATATACTGTAAAAAAACCTTCTCTTCCACATATTGCACACACACACACACACACACACACACACACACACACACACATGCAAGCAATACATGTAATATGCATGCAACTGGAGACTCTGTCTTTTCACAGGTATTTTGAAGCAAAAAGGAGGAAAATACTATTCATAAGATATAAAATTCAATTCTCTAGTCCTTTTGTCAAGGTGAAAATCATTTATGAAGCTGTAGCATAATAGAGGAGCTACAGTCACAGGGAGGCAGATTAAATGGACTATTTTGGAGCGAAATGACTTATTCACTAAAGATGTTTGTCCAGTCAGAGCAATGCATTTTATATTCTCTTTATACAGCTGTGTTCAGTAGTGAAAATAAGGTCCCTCATTCAAGTTTGAAGTACCAAATCTGATTTGAAATTTGAAATTTCCATATTAAGCCTCTCTCCAGTCATGTGCAGAAATAAAAAAGAAAAATTACCCATGCTAAAAAACAATGCTAAGCAATTTATTATTTTTATTTAATTTATTTATTTATTTAATTATTATTAGCAGCAGCAGTAGTCGTAGTCGTAGTAGTATTTCATTAGTAGACCATTAGAGGTGGCAACTAACAATAATTAGATTTAAACATCGACAAGCCGTAGTAAGCAAAATGCAAGCACATTATTTTCTGGGATGGTTATAGTTATAGTGTTCAATACAAGTATATTGAGGATCAGGTAAAACCAGAATAAGTGGGTCTTTATATGACAGGGAGGTGAGAATCTCTGATAATCTCACTTTTGTGTGCTGCTCATTGAACGCCTGAGGAGCCAAGGAGACTAATGACAGCACTGAAAGGTCAGCTGTGCAGTGCATTGTCAAGGGAGTGTGGTGTTAAGGGGTTCTAGGTTTTACAGCAGCGGGTCAGACTCAAGACAGAGGGTGAGGTCTGGGATCAGAAACATTGGTCTATATTGATTTACACATTGACTGGGACTCATTTCAATCAAGAGAATAATAATAATAATTTTAAAAAAAATTGGAACTCTGAGAGAAAGTGCTAGTTTTTCAGCTCTTGTATAATGGACACCCAGCTGTGGAGAATGAGAATGAGAATACTACTACTATGTGGGTCATGCAAACTGTGAAGATAGTGACATGTATTTTAAAATTAGGGATGGAAATGTGCCTATAAAAGGTACATCTGTGTTTTAAGCACACTGGCAGGGTTGCCAGATCCTGCAAGGCTTTCCAGCCAAATGGCGATTTAAAACTAGCCCAAAATATATTTTTAACCGAAACCAATGTATTTTAAATATACAGTCAAGCCGGAAACTCTGCCCACCCCTTTCACCTTCTCCACGTTTTATTACATTACAGACATATTGAAAACATGTTTTTAGAAATTTTTGCAAATGTATTAAAACTCTAAAACTGAAATCTCTCATTTACATAAGTAGTCATACCCTTTGCCTTAACATATTTTTAAAGTATCATATTTAATATTTGGTCACATATCCTTTGCATGCTGTTACTTCCTGAAGTCTGTGACCCATCAACATCAAAAGACTCTCGATATCTCATTTTCAGGTACTGTTACAAGCGATGCTATAACCTCTCTGCATTTGAACTGATCTCTATGAGAATTGTGGGGTGAGACTAGTTTCAGCTGTAAATTACGCTGGTACAGTATGGAACACATTTCTAAAAACATGTTTTCACTTTCACTGTCATTATGGGCTATTTTGTGTAGAATTTTGAGACAAAACATGAACTCAATCTATTGTAGAATATGTCTGTAATGTAATAAAACGTGGAGAAGGTGAAAGGGGTGGGAAGACTTTCCGGCTTGACTGTAAATCATCATCTCATTTTTAAAACGCACTTTGAAAGTATCCCAATTTAGCTGTAAAACCGCATACATGGCAACACTGCACACTGGAGTCATATCATAAGCTTCATTACCAGTACTGTAAATGTATGTACTTTAGAATGTCGATTCTTCATCTCTAATGGAACTGAACACATGTAGTAGTAGTAGTAGTATAATTTATTAGTGCTTAGCAGTCACAGACTGAAATCACACACCAATTTACATACATCATTGCATCGTGTACATAGACTATATCACAAATAATATATTCAACAAATATAATAAAAACACATGACAAGCACATCAATGGTATACACATGTTCATAGTCTTTTAGAAAATAGTTTGAGAAAATGTTAATGACCTTTTCAAAATGAACATTATGACAAATTCAAATAGTAGAAATTTACAACAAACCTAAATCACCACTTTTGGCTGACTAAAACCAATTTGAAAGCATTCACCTTGCCGTTTTAAGCATCAAAAGGTAACCCAATTTATTTTTTGTGGTCTGAATTTAATTGCTGTCACAATAGTGTAGCTATTGAAAACACAGAATAGAATAGAATAGAATAACTTGTATTTTCCCGCAAGGGAACTTCAGTTGTAGCCCCAGCAACAACAAAAAAAGACAGTGGGGCAGACCCACAACACACAAACAAACATATCAAACAAAGACATCCAACAGAATCATTACATCAATCAAGTGAATTAAGTGAATACAGCTACACTATTGTTCATAAATCCATATTGGAAAGATGCAGTCATAGATATAGAACCATAAATGTGACACATCATAGTTAGTGGCACAATTTGAGACCATACCCAGATAAGATGGTGGCGAGTAACCATGGTTTAATATGTATGAGCCAATCATCAGCTATCTGGCTTCTGAGACCCGATTATGACATCACAGTGGGTTAGAAAGTACATGACACTTTGCCATAGGTTCCTATTATAGCTGTTCCCAGGTAAAATGGCTGCCAAATTGTTCCATTTCAGAATTCCAAATTACTATTACATTACATATGTCATATCTATGGTTCTATGGATGCAGTCGACTCAGAGAGCCTTTTTTGCCAGAGAGTTATACTTACGTATTAATGTAGAATTAGAGCCAGGCTTGATCACTGATCCATGGGAACGAAGAACATGCAATGTTTTGAAGTGTGCCTCTCTGTTCAACCATGTGACAATTGTAAGACTTCTTTAAGTACTTTTGTGATAGTGTCAGTGTACAGCATTGTGGCATGGCCACAAACTAACCTCTTTTAGCAATAGTACATGCATTTAAAAAGTTAAAAAGAGTAGAACTTATGTAGCCCTTTATCCAGCCTAGAACAGTTGCTGTCAGCATGCATTTATTCCTTATTGCTCATCGACCCTCTTTGCTCCTTTCTAATCTACTGAACTTCCTCTCTAGTCGGCAGTTTACATCTTTATGCAAAATCCTGTCTCGTAATAAAATATACAAGTACTTTCAATGCTCCATGTTCAGTGCTTCATTGGAACTAGTGAAGCTTTTATGGTAAGGGGCAGTCATAGCATAACTCCAATCGCCTCTGTTTCAATTACAGCAGAGATTAAGCATGAAAGTATTCAAGTAAGGTCAGCCAAATGTTGACTTTGTAACTACTTTATTATTTGCAGGTGGACTTAACTCCAAAGTCCTACCATCAATCCTTTTTTATTGCAAACCAGTGTTCAGGGTAATAGATGAGGGATCCTTAACAAATTCCTTCTGTAAGATCACATAGAAAAAAATACAGGATTGTAAACAATAGCATAAATCCACTCCAGCATTCTTGTAGAGGAAGGACATCTATTGCAAATATTTGAGATAACAATAGCCACATAGTTCGGACAAGCCTAGTTTGTTCCTTGCAGGATAATAAATGATACGTTCAAAAAGGGTTATACCTGTACATATTTCACCAATAAACACACAACAGACTGTTGCATTATCCTTACCATTTTTTATGACAAATTGAGGTGGATTCCACCATATCAACTCCAAATACAACAACGGTTACTTATATTTAAAGAAATTGTGCTTATAGACCTGTCCACACCTATCCACTTCCAAGATTCATAGATCACAAATTCAGTGGCAGCTGCTGAGGAGGCAGACAACTTCCCCTTAAACCAATTATTGGTTATCAATCATTTTTCAATCATTTTCCTTGATTAACAAGTGGGAGATTAAACAAAAAGTACACATTATGAAGAAAGCACAAGCACTAAAAATAATCTAACAAAAGCTGTGCTTTAAAGCACATCTGAATGAACTAGAACTAAGCGGATTCTGTCAATATAAACAATAACCAGTTTTCGTAAATTTTTTTTTTTTTTGAGTAATTAAAATTATTTATAAAAGTACTATTTTCTTCATAGTTAGTTTCTTTATTGTTAGCAAGCTACCAGGAAAGACCAGCAAAATGTCAGCAGGACGGTTTGTTTACCATAAATATATACTACCAGGAATGCTTGCTTCCATGGAAATTTAAACCAAAGAGTGGTTTTTGACACATCCGCGCATTAACAGTGTTTCTGGCGCAAGAATTAACAACCGTATATGTTCCAAATAAAATACAAAAAAGCCGGAAAAGGGTCATTTCATTTAAAAAAACTAAATACGTACGACGACTGTATAATTTTGAGACCGTTTTAGCTGCCCTATAGAAGTGAATGGAGAGCGACAAATACCCTATTCTGGATTATCACCCCAGGTTAGCGCAGAGCAACTAATGAACATATTTCACCACCATTTGGACTCATATCATGGCCAGGTAACTACACAACCCAAAGTTCTACCAAAGTTCAGTTGTGCTTTAAGATTGTTTAATTTTCATGAATATTCTTCGAAGAGCACATGTATCCCCAATTATAATGTTGATTAAAATGTGCACAATTTTGTGATGCAAATACAAATAATTGAATTACTTGCCTAATAGCCTAATTGAAGAGAACTGGCTACATTTGATGGCACTAAGTAATTTTTTAGTTAAACGCTGTATTGTTAACCAAGGAAATTTATTGAAAAATTATTGAAACCAATTATCGGTTTAAGGGGAAGTGTTCTGCCTCCTCAATTTTCAGCTCAGCAGCCACCACTGCACAAAAAGTGTACTCTAGAGACTTTCTGAACCGTTATGCCAAACATCACACTTTGCATTGTGTTGTAAATATAACTGCTCTATTGTCACATACAGCAGTAGCAATATTGACTTAAATGAATCTGCACACCAATAAAACATTTATGTGACAAAGTTGGTCAATTAGTGAATAAGAAAATCTATTTGATAAAAACATTCAATAATTGTTTGAATTTTATAACCCATTGAAATAGTCACGTGCATGAGTGATGGGTCTAATCTTACTTATAAATACAACAAGTGAGGACCACTCTGAGGCAAAAACAGAACTACAGCATTGTTCAATATTTGCAAGATGATGAAATTGTCACTACCGAGCAGAGCAATTATTTTTTTTGAATAACTTTGATTGAAAATGCATGACATAAAAAAAACATTTTGTGTTGCTTGGTAACCAGAGTTGATTAATATGTCTTATGCGAGCTCTGACTTTGTGCGTTTTCGAATTATAGGGAGTACATGAGGCCATGTGCCTTTCAGCTGTTAATTCATGATACAATTCAGGATAGACATAGGCTCTCTGAAATACAACTGCATTAAAGATTGGCTTGCAATAACTTGACAGGACCATTACATTCCTTCTAAGTATAAAAATCTATGATGTGGCCACACAATGAGCGTGGCTTGTACTAATGAATGCTCAGTGGGATCAATGCTAAGTACAGTTACTTCCTTGAATGCACCCTTCTGGAAAAATAATATACTGCAATATATTGTAAATATATCACAACTATCGTCACAATATATTTTAAATATACTGCAGTATATTATATTTGTATAAGGGCACATGCACACACACACACACACACACAAATGCAAAGCTGCACGCACACATTGCCGAAAGTTTTTTCAGATCTAAAAATATAAAAGAAATTAATAAATCTTCAGATCAAGTATTGTACGAAAGCATTTATTTGCTTGCTTATTTATTTTTTGCCAGTGGTGCTATGGAGATTAAGCATTGTTGTGAAAATAAGAAAAAATGCTAATTAAATGTCATGGTCTCGATCTCGCCTCCAAGTAGGATTTAGTGTCTTTGGTTGTTGCACTTTAATGGATGTTGCTGGGGGGCCCAAAGTAGACATTTTCAAACCCTCAAAGTAATAAAGTGTAACACTTTACTTGTGTACCATGTACTGCACGTCTCCAAAATGTTTCTTAATTGGATCTAAGCAGAAAATAGGTAGAATCAATTTCGCTTGTATCTGCAAACCTTCTGGCCCCGTCTAGCTGTGTTTAATTGATGTGCCCTTTTCGAGTTGTAATTGGAATTGGTTCTGCTTTACAGTGAGGTTAAGGGATATGGCTCCTCTGGCTAAGTTCTACCCTATCATTGGTTTTAACTTGCTAGCTAGTATATGTCAATGTGCTCAATCACCTTCAGCACAGCCTAATTCTTTAATGCTTAAACATTCACTGTACAAGCAAAAGCATATCATACTACCTCACTGTAAAGTACAGTGAGTATGTTTTATGGACATCAATGGGAGGTAATGGGATGTATATAAATGTTTTACTCCTTATGTGTGTTTCTGGTTTTAGTCCAGGTATTTATTCCAGTCCATGTGTCCCAGGATGGCTCAGAGTTGTACTGATGCAGATGTTGACAGCAGAGACGTAATCTGTATTTTTTTTATCAGCTTTATTGGGCATTTGGTCATGTGTTTCTGGGAAGTAAAAAAAACTGTCGCTGCAAGTAAAATAAGCACTTGGTCACCGTGTTCTTTAAGCTACAATAGAACTTGTAATAATGCATTACAGTAAATTACCGGCATTTAGCAGACGCTCTTAATCAGAGCGACTCACACAACTCTTTAGCATTTATTATATATATTTTTTACATATTATCCATGTATACAGCTGCATGTATACTGAAGCGATTCAGGTTAGGTACCTTGCTCAAGGGTACAATGGCAGTGTCCTACTGGGGATTCAAACCTGCAACCTTTCAGTTACAAGGCGAGTTCCTTAACCATTATACTACACTGCCGTCGCTACTGGAAGAATGCTTTTAAACTGTATGCAAAACTAATTTTAAGATTGATTGTCTTCTGGCAAGTTTTTAAGAGTTGACTCTGCAGTTAAGACTGTACTGATTGCTCAGTGCATTATGCTGAATGATAAAATACAACAGTAATAAAAATATGTGTGTAATAATACAAGTTGTGACTGATCTTCCAATAATTCAAGTCTCCAATATGACAATTACAGAATACATGTGTGTATAATAAGTAAGGGCTTAAACATTAGTAAAATTGTTGATCTCTCTCTCTCTCTCTCTCTCTCTCTCTCTTTCTCTCTCTCTCAGACGTTTCACCTGCTTGAATTTCCCACGCTTGTTCGATGTCATATCCGGTTTCAGCACCGTGGCTAGCTCCTGCTTTCCCAAATTTCCCCTCGCTTGTCTGCATGCCCCTGTTTCAGTAGCAAACTTTTGGTAATAGTACAATAAATATTACGCGTTCCATTCAATCGTATTCCTTTGAAAAGGCCTATTGAACTCATTCGCGGCCGGTGGAAAGAGAAAAAACAGGCAATACCAACGAGGAAACTGAGATGCAATAAATATGCAAAGTGACGGCTCCGTAAAACAGATTTCTTGCTATCGTTTATTTGGTTGCTGAAGGCTGCAGAGTGGACTGCATCAAGACGAGGGTTCTCTGAACTGAAGAATATTGAGAGGGAGAAAGGGACAATCTGCATGTAAGAGCGCTGGTGCACACATCGGAGGCAAGAAATGCAGCCCGCAAGCAAGCTTTTGAGTCTTGTCCTCCTCGTCTTGATGGGAACAGAACTCACCCAAGTAGGTTTGCAATCGCCATTTTCCTCCCTTTAAAGCTACATTACCACTTTTTAGCCTGATATTCAAAAGGTACTTGTGTGTAACGTTTACAATAGTCTAGAGAATTGAGTATATCCATATTTCAATCAGATCAATGACTGGGATTATTTCCTGGTATTATGTACTTGTAGGATACTCGATGGTTGGCGAGAGCACGAAGGAAACTGACTTATAAAAATGCAGCATGAACACACTGTAAAGATGTTTTGTAATAGATTGAGATGGATGCGTGTCGTACGTGTCTAAGATTTCAGTCTGTGCACATTCCATAAAACCTAAGTTTGGTGTTGTATCGCTAAATTGATACGGTCAAAATACGGATTATATCAATTGTTTACATGCTTATAGCGTTTAGCATCGTTCAAATGCTGCATTCCGTCTTTCATTCTTACACGTATAGGACTAAAAAAAGATGTAGAGACAAGTTACATGCAACTGTTCAAATACAGACAGAACACCATACCTTTTGTGTTTAGCTTTAAGTTCAAACTTAATGTGGTGTGAACAAAACAACTCAGCCAATAGACATAAAGCCTACTGTTAGTGAAACTATCCTTAGCCATTTTTCCACTTCATTTTATTAATATTTTTCTCATTTACCTCTTACATACAACTTGTGTCCAATTGTCTCTTTAAAGTAGGCTATTCATAACATGGAATGAAGAAAATGACCGACTTCTGCAGTATAAATATGAACAATGTTAATTAAGTAGGTTGTTCCTGAGGACATAGCATCTCGCTTCCAGAAAAAATGCATTAAAAGTGGTTAGCTGTACAAACACACACACACACACACACACACACACACACATACACACATAAACACACACACACACTACATCTGCTGAGGTAAAATGAACCACTTCATGGGAATGGTTTGAGCCATTCAAATGAGCCTAAATAGAAAACACATATAGTGAAAAAACTGAATCTATGGTCATATGTGGTGCGATTCTGACTGATGGGATGCAGGCACTTTTTGTGTGTGTATTTCCCCAAGTGTCTCAAAGAAGGTAAAGCCACAGAAGAAAACGTAGGAAAAGTATGGGACTCTTGATCCCAGACTAACATTACTTCAGTTGACGGTTTAACATTTATTACAGACCTCATAGTTATTTGTTTTTAATTTAGAGAACTGATAACCAAACTTTTACCAACCTGTGAGAAAACAAACTGTATATATATATATTGAGAATTGTTGACAGTACCATACTGAATCTTTAGAATAGTAAAAAAAAAAACGATTTTGTTGATGTCATTCAAAATCTGCTTTCGTCTTAACTATAGGTATACAGTAGCATATCAACTTATTAAATATAACTAATTTTTACTCAAATATTTGTGTTACATGCAGTTGCATAATGATTGAGCGAGAACAAATACACACCCCCCCCCCCCCCCCCCATTCAGCCCACATAACATAAGGTGCCAGAATCAAAGCATCTAGCTATTTTAACAACTCACAATGTCAAAACTCGGATGAAAAATGAAACAGGACAATACAGTTTAGGATTATTGTTTGATGTTTCTTCTCTCAATTATTCATATTTTTCCTGGTTCAATTTCACATGCCTTGTTTTATGGCTTTCTCTATACAAAGTGCTGGGTGTGGTGTAGAAATGTAAATAAATGTTAGGTAGGCAAGCATTTGTTTCCAAACATAGTCCAGAGATGTAGTCTACATGTGTGTATTCATAAACAAATATGCCATGCAAATATGTACAGTATATGCAAATACTATTATTGTCCCTTACAACCATCATACAATAATATTTTTTTTATGTTTGTACCAAAATACAAATCATTTAACGATTTTGAAAATCAAGAGGTTCGACAAAAACTTCTCATTTCCGTCCTTGAGAAAGGGTTGTTCTTCATTGCAAACTACTTTGATGTATCAAATAACAGCCGCAAGGAAGGAGTACGTTTTGTGTTGCCCGGCATTTGAAATGCATCATTATTTTATCTTTCATTTTAAGATGATATTTATAATATGCTGGAGAAGCCATAAATGGAGCAAATTGAAAGTAGCACATGATTATTTTATCATTTTTCAGCAGATGTCATTGTCATTCTTTCATCTCCTGAAAAGCAATAAATAACTCATGGCGAGCTCCAGAGTTGTCATGTGATTTACATCTACAGCGTGTGCATTTCAGAGCATTGCCGGCTTTGGGCAAAAGGGTTTAGGTAAAAAAAAAAAAAAAAGGAAAGTGGTGAGGCTGTATTCTCCACAATCTGAGAAATTGACACGAGCTGGAGCATTATAGCCCAGTTTGCTGCTTCTTTGAACATGCAGGTTTCGCAAGCACTCACAAGTGTTGTCTAATTGAGTGGAGAGGAGCAGCCCTTTAAAAAAAAACAAGAATTTTAATGAGGCGTCTGCACTGATGGACTTCAGAAGAGAAGCGGACTGAGATGAATATTAATGGTTTTGGAATGGAGAGTTTTGGCAGAAGAGTCTTAAAGATACTAAAACCCGCTAAAGTTCTCGTCAGACATTACATTTGCGCAGATGGGACGATCCCTTCTTTATCTCACAGTGGAGTCATTGTTATCAGTAAAGCATAAACCCTATGAGGGTTATGTTTTTTTGTTTATGGTCATGTCTGTTGAATGAGTGGTTATTCTCACTAAATTGATCAGCTATGTTTAATTCTCTATAGCAGGAGTGTCCAGTTTTATCCAAAAAAGGCCTGGTGTGGGCGCAGGTTTTTGTTTTAGCTCAGCAATATGACACCTGATTCAAGTAATTAACTAATCATAGTCTTCAATCAAGACCTTGATAAGTGGAATCAAGTGTATTAGTGCTGGGCTAGAATGAAAACCTGAACCCAAACTTGCCCTTTTTCGACGCTCCTGCTCTAGAATTTACTTAATTAGAGAGAATCTTATAATTATCTATGGCAGTTCAATTTGAGAGACAGGGTGGTACACCAAAAGAGTCTTAAATTATCATGACAGATTGAGGAATTTAATAACTAATAAAGTCATTTGCAGATGGAATTACATCCAAATCCCCCATTGCACACATAATATTTTTTTTATGCTATTCATGGCATGTTAGTACAAGACAGATTCAGGCTGAGCTATTGTAGAAGTTCTAAAATTGCGTTATTCATCCCTGTAATGACAGCAGTTTTGCCTAAAGAGATAGAAAGTGTTTGCTTATTTACTGTAACTTGTGTCATTGTCAGGCCAATTGATACCAGAGAGAACTTAGGTGAAAGTCAATACACATTAAGTACAGCTGGATTTGAGGCTCTGTTTTCTCTAGGTCTATCACATGATCAGGTTGACAATGTGTCTTCTACCAAAGCTCTTCCTTTGACTGTTTTGTAGGTTCTGTGATCACCATCAATGTGCAGATTCATATATTTACATACAAGATTAATTAAATTGAAATAACTTCATACATACTTATTATTGTGTCATGTGTTAAAGGGGAAGTTCACCCAAAAATTACATTTTGATATGTTTCTACATAACCGGAGTGCTGTCTATCCATCCAGGTAGGTTCGCTGAGAACTGTACCAAAGTACACCAACTGCCTGGCCAAAAACTCTACGCACACTCTAATATTCCATTGGACCGCCTTTAGCTTTGATTACGGCGCACATTCGTCGTGTCATTGTTTCAACAACCTTATGCAACATTTATTTCCGTCCAGAGTTGCATAAATATTTGGCCTAGATCTTGTATTGACGATGGGAGAGTCGAACCACTCCGTAAAGTCTTCTCCAGCACATCCCAAATACTTTCAATGGGGTTAAGGTCAGGACTTTGGTGGCCAATTCATGTGTAAAAATTATTCCTCATGCTCCCTGAACCACTCTTTCACAATTTGAGCCCAATGAATCTTGGCATTGTTGTCCGGGAATATGCCCATTGATGGGATAACCTGGTCATTCAGTACATTCAGGTACTCAGCTGACTTCATTTTATTGCTGCATAATGTTGCTGAGCCTAGACCTGACCAATTGAAGCAACCCCAGATCATAACACTGCCTCCAGATGCTTGTACAGTGGGCACTATGCACGACGGGTGCAACGGCAATTTTTTTTTTGGCCAGGCAGTGTACGTGCAAAGTCTTAACAAAAGCACACCAGTATTCTGGGGCTTATGTCAACACAGTGCACCCTAGAATACTGGCGTGCTTTGGTTGATACTTTGCACAGATATACACAACTGTTGCACTTTTTTAAAAACCGTGCACAAGGTCTGTGGATGTTTGTGAGTAACCGTCTCATTATATTTGGAAAGTTACTGAAGATTTTTTCCGCTTTGAGTGCCACAGACTTTGGAGCCATTGAGGTCCGTTCAGGGTGATATCACAGTGAGCTGCAGCGGATGTACAGTGGATATCTACAAAACTAGTGAGTTCTCAGTGAAACTACCTGGATGGATAGATAGCACTCCAGGTAGGTATGTAGAAACATAGAAATTTAATTATTTGGTGAACTGTCCCTTTAACATAACTTGCGAGGGTGGATATCCATCTGGCAGGATAATAGATGGATATGGATGGTCTTTCGAGTTTTGTGGATTTTTTTGTGAATTTTTTTCTGTTTACAAAATGCCTTCACATGCTTATTCTTAATAGTTTTATGACAATGAAAGGCATCCAGAAAAGGATGGAGGGGACGACTTGTTCGCTAAAAAAAACGTTTCAAAGCAGGTAAACCTCGACATGGTCCAATGCAAGCAAGAATATCATTGTATAACCCTTCTGAACTAATATTTTCCAGAGCACATAGCCCCCAATCCTTCACATAATGTATTTTAGACAGAAGGCATTTCATTTATTTCCACCATTTAAAGCCACCCCCCCCCCCCCCCCAAACACACACACACACACACACTTACACATCAGTAAAAAAAAAAAAATCCCCTTCCCACGTTCATCATTCATCTACAAACAACCCCTGTAATCCCTCATCTCCCCACCTACTGTACACCCTTCTGTGCTGAATCTCGGATGCATCTACACCCCTGCTTGCATTTATTACTTAAAAAGCTCTTTAAGTGAATACCACGCATGCACATGCTTAAATATTGCTTATAACTTATTTTGTTTGTTTTCAGTCAGTGTTGCTCAGTTGCTGGTGTTGGCCCTGTAGCACCCCAAGGGCTTTCTCTCTCTCTGCACATTTCAGAGAGATCTGAGCAGAGCTATTTAAAAATTGAACACCCCACTCTCTATTATACATCACACACACGCGCACACACACAGACACACATAATACACACACACACACACGAGCTTCTCTCACCTTAGCTCTTCCCCCTAGCCTGTAAAATCTGTATTTTCTCCTTGCAGTAAAAATCAATCACCAGTCCTGTAAAATAAAAACAAATGTTTTCTGTGCACAGACAAGGGAAAGGATGTATATTTTATGCAAATGATCTCCTGTAATACATCACATTTTTGCAGGAGAAGGAAAAATGAATGGCCTCTGTGACACCCTGCATTATAATATGTAAGGATTTATATGTGCCCCAAGGAAAATAATTGGTAGGTCACCCTTCAGGAGGTACTGGAAATCTAGCATGAATGTGTTTTACAAAAAAAAACAAAAAAAAAACGATTGGTGTCTGTTGGCCTTTATGGGAATAAACTGTCTAAATCTGTACATTAATCATGTCTGGCTACCTAGTGAATTCAGACGACATTCTATCCCTTTGTAAGGACCATAATTGTGTATAGTTTTACAACAAAATAGCACATTTCCTTTTCTATGACATGTTCTATGCAATCTTGCAAACGATTGGTCGAGTAATCAAGTGAAAATATATTGACCTCGTATGTGACCCTTCCCCCTCACTACCCTCAAAAACAAATTGAAATTGCACTGCATAAAAAAAAAACCTAAACCGCGCACAGTGTCATCCACAGAGTTCCGTATGCGATTCAGCCCGTTGAGGATGATGTCCTGTTTTAGGCCACAAATGAAAATGGACATGGGAGAGGAGGTCATCGTGAGTGTTGCAGTCGGTCGGGGGCTGATAGTTTGACGCAGTCACAGTGATGATGTGTGATCTTAGCGCAGGCCGTTTCTAGACTAATAAATATAGTACTCTGCTTCCAGTCCAAAAGGTCAGCGAACAAGACAGGAGAGATGAAAGGTTCAGGGATCAAACTAAGAGCTCAGAATATCAAGAAAAGAACTACAGGGCTATATCTTTTTCTCTGATTGTGCTTGATTTAAAAATAGAAACATAACACAACATTATGGATTTCTGTATGGGAGAATTATGGGCATAAAAATGTTTCATATCACATATTTATTTGCATTGCTGCCTGTTGATGTGTCAGTATGGTTGCGTTGACTATATTGGATATGCAGTCTCAGGGTACTGTCTTGCACTTAATGTCTTGCCTCCTCTATAAGGTTAGCACTGTGCTCTACAGAAATAAAATAACTTCCAAATGCCACATCTTTTATCACCACCATAATTTCTGGGCATAGGCACTGTCTTTATTTTATTCACTCTCATTCTCCATTCATGGAAATATTAAAATTATTTTGTTATGGGGATTATCAAATACGAAGGGAACTTTCAGTTAAACTGACATTCTGCTGTGCCATACATCTTAGTGAGATTCACAATATGAGATATATATTTCACTGGTTACTGAAAAAAGATAAATCTGGGGAAAGTAATAATATAAACGGTAATACTTGCTTCAGTCCGTTACTGAGTTATGAGCAAAGCTCCACAGTTCCACAGCCGGTCAGAGTGAATGTACAACACTCAATGTGGCCTTAATTTTAATGGCAGCATCTCCACAGTTTTTTTCCCCAATCAATAGACACAATTGTTGTTGAATTTACTTAAGTAAGCTGCGTAAGTTCAGTATCAGTTAAAGCAATTGAGATATTAGAATATAATGGTGAATTACAGTGGATAATTAGCCATGCGGTGCATACAATCCTCACAATCAACTTTGCTGTTCGTAAAAGGAACATGTACAGTGTATGTTGAGATAAATATTAATCCAAAAACAATGTTACGTGGTTGATTTTCTGTCTGGTTGTTGGCTCCAGCCTACTGTAATTTTGTCACATGGGTTGTCAAATAGTTCTGCGTGTGGTCATTATATCACCTTTGTAGGCATGTCTCTCTGCTCTGCTTCACTGAAGGTCCACTGTCCCTATTCCATTCCTCGCTGCGTCTACAATTTCAATATCACTGTGTTAGTGCTACACTGAGGCTCCAGTAGCACCTACAGGTCAGCCTGTCAGTGGCAGGAATGACGCAGCTCAGAATGACTTGCTTTCCTGGGCATTCTCACCCACAGGCATGCACATGTGCTTGCATGGACATGGCTAAATTATTTCGCATCAAGTGCTCGCATTACAAATCACCAAATATTTTGCTCCATTTCAACCTAAAATAACCCATCGCACTTTTGAAAGGACTTATTTTAATCCAGCTAGCAAGACCAATATAAAACACTGGGAGAATTTGCCACTGGCTTTTCTTTGGTATCTATATAAAAAAAAGTTTATTTATTTATTTTTGTTTTCATTCAAAATATCAGCGTTTCACCACTATGATCATGCACTAATTGTTTGGTGTATATATATATATATATATATATATAATAGGCCTACTTATATGCATATTACACTTATTATAATACAAATTAATAAGTTGATGTAACACGTGTCATGATTTGGATATAATAATAATTAAGGCTACTTATTTTTTATTTAGCCTATTTATTTTTCATGTCAGAGGACGCGAGAAACAAGGACTGAAATTTCACAGTGATCATATGGTGGAGATGACTTCAAATTTAGGATACCTTAAGTAATTAATGGAAGTGTAACATAGGCATATACATTAAACTCATCTAATAAGGTTCACAGGGCATTCCATAAAGCTCTGTTATTCAAATCACGGTCCTCGAGGGCCGATAAATGCTGTTTTTTCACCCTCCCGACCTGGGAATCAGGTGTGAATAGTTTTACCAATCAGTAGCACTCATTGTTCAGTTAATTACCTGGGAGAAAGAAAACCAGGGCCGGATTTAGATTAGAGGTCCCGCAATATCCATGCCATACAGTGTTAATGTGATTTTTATTTTATTTGTATTTTTTTCAGTGTTAATGTGATTCATCAGCATTAATGTTTGACCATGACAGAGGAATACAGCATTGGATTTTCAAGACCAATACCACCAATAGCAGCACGGTGGCGATCGAGTCATTCAGTTAATATTTTACACTCCTGCAGTTACAGTAGCCTATGTTTAGGCGAGCCTGCTTACTAAGAACTGGCGCTTCTATGGTCGTTTCAATAAATCACGTTTTAGCGAACCAGCTATTATATTGGTGGTATTCTAATTATGTGCGCACGTTTTAACACAATTAATGCAGTTTTCTTTTCGAAAACACCATGCTTGTTTGCAAAATAAATAACATGATATACATTTTCCGTCGCTTATTTGTGTCGTTTTATCGTTTGTCAGATTAAGGTTATTTTACAAACAGCGAATTAAGATGTTTGTGGACACGTCTTGACCGCGGCGACGTTTGTCACCTATGTAGGCTACCCTAGCCTAATTTATTCATAGGGCCAACTGTTCACACGAGTTGCGACATGTCAGATGGCAATTAAGCACTCAGATTCCAGATACGCACGAGAACAACGACCTTGCAAACCTCCCTATCATTACACAAGGGATGAATCCGGGACAATAAAACGCAATTTAAGACTCACAGGCAACAGATCCCAGCGGCACAGGAAGGGCGTCTCGTAAGCAAAGCGAACCTGACATCACATTGCGCTTCGTTACATAGATCCATAGAACCACCTCCCTCTTATCCATTCCGAACAGCATTTCTACAGTCACTCGTACTTTCTCGGTGAGCACGAGAGGCGGATCTAGGGGTTTTGCGAAATAGAAAAGACTGCCGCCAGAGCCAGCAGAGCACAGCAGGACCGGGGATAGTAGACATTGAGCTAATACCCTCCTCATACCCACTTCTCGTGTACAGCTGCAGGCAAGCGTCTCCAGAACAACCACGTCGGGATACTTTTGCTCTCCGTTACGAGACCAAATAAAATCTCCTTCGATCATATGTCAGCAATGCCCATGGCCAGACCGTCCGAACTGGGTGCACGGGTGCCACAAGAAGCTTTCCCCGGCAACATGGATTGCCATGAGTGTCCTCGGCTGGAATCTGTAGAATGAAGGTTTTTGAGAGACGTAGTCCGCAGAAATGTCGGTGCCTTTACTCAAGATCGGGGTTGTGCTTAGCACAATGGCTATGATCACCAACTGGATGTCGCAGACGCTGCCCTCCTTGGTGGGACTCAACACCACCAAGCTCGCGGCAGCACCTGGAGGGATACCAGATCGGAGCACCGGAGTAAGTTTGGCTCTGCTGGGGTTTTGAACTATCGCGGGTTTAAAACCACGCATTTCACTTCGATTAATGCTTTTGAATGTGATGAATTGGATCATGCTTCTTAAATATAGCCTAGTTATAATTGTTTACTACTAACACTACCGCCACTGCTACGAGCTACTACGCTGCTACTACTATACTAATACTGACAACAACAATAATAGGTTCTAGTAATAATATAATCATCATCATGTTACATGGATTTATGACTAGGCTATACCTACGTAGTATTTTCAACTTTTGAAGTAATGCGGATTTTTTCCCCTATCATTTCATTGAGACAAAACGTTAAGTAGGTTATTATAATATAAACACAGTGCAGTCCCATTGATCAGTCCTAGGATTCATATAACGAGTTACTTCCTTTATTTAGACCTGTACAGTCAGGAAGCCTCCAGCTGTTCAAAGGAAGGGAGGGCAGAAAGAAACCATTGTATTGTTGTACAGTTATATTGTAATACAATTATTGAACGATATAATAGGGAAGGGAAGGTCTAGGCATCAGCTGACTGAGCCAGGGGATTACAAATAATTAAAGTGTAATTTAAATTTAAGTGTGTTTGTGTGTGTTTCTATATATAATCCATGGACATTGTTTTGGATCATCTTTGCAGAGCTTTTAGAAGTCTGCAATTTCAAAGCGGTAGCATATTTCAACATGGGAGTGTCAACATGCCCCACAATTTTATAGCTTGCCCCTTACACCTTTGTTATTTTTATAACCCATTTTCTTGGTTTGCTAATAACTGAACAATACAACTTATGTTGTAAAACCAATATAGTGGTATGATATTTAAATTGTGGCAAAGCATAATTGCGGATATATACTGGGGAAAATACATTTGTACAGAAATTAATGTTTAGAATTGTGTGATAGATGACACACGCATACAAAATTCTGATTTAGCATTTATTTAGTCATAATTAGATTCAGTTCCTTTTCTGTTGTGGTACAGCTCACCTGGACTTACCTTACATTGGTCACATTCACCAGATTTGTAATATTGTCAATACGTTTGATGTTGAGAATTAAAATACTATTAGCCAAATGCAAATGTTTTAAGATAAACAGAATAGCCTGTGCTATACGAAGGATGCCTTCATCGCAAATGTAAATGTAGCTAAAATGCAAGCCAGGCTGATAACAGCATTATGTGGGATGAAGGGCAGGAAAGACATACAACAAAAAATATTGATAAGGACACAGACAAATGGTTTTGCACCAGATTAGATGCAGTTCAGCAAGGGTTATTCTAAATGAACACAGTACAAAGGGCCTTGCAATAGGCAGATCATTTACAATCATTTTTCGTTATACGGTTAAAGACAACATTGTTGGTAATATACGTCTAGAAATGTCTTATAAAGTGCTGGCTATTCGCGAGAGCTCCTCTACACTACAGAATATGTGTGTCAAAGCTTTATTGCTTCGTATGTCTTTCAACTCAAGTAATCAATATGTATTAAGAAAATAGTCAAGATCCATTAAAGGTGCACACATGTTATAGTAATCCCCCATTATGTCGTAATGCCTTGAAAGACTACTCAAAGTGGGTTTTGCTTAGCTTTTATTAGTTTTGCATTTGTGTCTAATAAAAGGCAAAGATTTATTTATGGATTACTCTGGTCATACTTTGTTGCCATTTCTTCAAAATGACAGCACTAGTTGCAGGGTTATTAAGGTCATTGTCATACTGAAAACATCTGGAGTTTAAAATTAAATTGTTAAAATAAATGTACATTGCTGAGGATAGTAGGTACATGGAAGCTTTTTTTTCCAAATCATGTTTATCATACTTCTTAAAAAATAAATAAATAAAATATTTTAACGATCATTATAGAATGAGTTTGAAAAATATTGGGTCTTAGGCAAAGCTGGTAGTGACCCAGCACAGTCAGACTAATAAATTGGTTTCATTTTGTTTTGGATCCAGAGATATTTTGGGCTGACATATCCACAGGCTGTTATCATCATTATACTTCATAACATTTCACTTGATTACACAATGCTGACTAAGGACAGCAATTCATCTGTCTTCTGAGCGGTTAAAAGACTGGGTACTTGATGGCTACAGTCTTATAAAATTCTATTCAATCGTACTCATTGTCTGAAGATGGTTGACGGGCCCAGGCATGAGAGCAAAGTCACCTTGTGACTTGATGCACAGGAATAATAGCATTATAGGATTCAGCTTGTGTAGTAGTGCGCTGAACCATAAAAGTGTCCATTTGTAAGGGCCATATAAATAAGTATTTAACGGTACAAACTGCATAGTGGTCCCCTGTGAGAATTGTACAGTGTGTGGTAGAAGTATTAGCCCAGATTAACGGAAGCTCTTAGCGTCGATGTCTGTCATCACTCGTCCAAGAGCTGACACCTGACACCTGGCTGCCTGAATTATGGGGCAATCAATATGACCCAGGAACAATAATCAAATTAATGACAAACATGACATAGTCCTCCAATCTTCTGAGACTCTGGAGTATTTCGGTTATTCACAGCCAAGGTCTTGTGATTTTATCCAATTCAAAATGGGTTGAAATAGAAATATCAAATTCTATAGTTTATTTTATTTTATTTTTCAAAATCTATTTTGTAATGTGCTTTCCTGAAAAATCAATGAAAAAAAGTGGAGTGTAATTGTTGTTGTGAAGGTGTGCATCAGGATATTAGGTACGGCTCAAAAGATATTAGATTCGACAAGCTGTGCCCTCAATACAATTATTTGAGACAGAAATTGATTACTGGAGATTGAACATACTGCAGCCTCAGTGGAGAGCCACGATCCAGATGGCACTTTACGTAATCGTGCGTAATCATCTCATGGACGTGACTCCCAAATAAATAAATAAATAAAAATAAACAGTGAATTAATGGATTGTGCTTTACAACAGTAGAGCTCAGACACTGAACTGCTGGTCAGAAAACATTAACAAAATTCGATTTTGTAAAATTTGAAAACAAAATTGCTGTAGGAGACACGGTTTTGTTTGGGTTTCCAAGATTGGCCCGAAATAATGATTTTGTCTTTTCTTTCTCTGCCTGTATTTTGTCCTTCCTCATTTTTGCCCATGAATATTACCCCATCCTCCTTGCCCCCCCCCCCCCCCCCCCCCGCCCCGCTCTATGATTGGCCCCCGCCCAGGTGCTGCCTGCGAACCCAGAGGAGTCCTGGCAGGTTTACAGCTCAGCCCAAGACAGTGAGGGCAGATGTATCTGCACAGTGGTCGCACCCCAGCAGGCCATGTGCTCGCGAGATGCCAGGACTAAACAGCTGCGGCAGCTGCTGGAAAAAGTAACCACGACGACCGTTGCTACCGCCCTTCATCGTTCTCCGCGTCACTCCACTCTGTGCCGCTAACACCAGCCTCGCCTGCGCACGTGCGCTGCGCCACACTAAACTCTCAAGCCGCACCCTTCTCGTCCAACCCATATCCTGGCCCCTCCCCTCACCCTTGCGTGACTAATTGCCGTGTGAGATGGGGAGGAATCGCACACTAATAGATTCCCTTGATAATAGCTTCCAGAGGGGAGCAGTTCAATCAGAATGTTCGCTGTGTGTATGACACTATCAGGATACAGGAAAACAAGCTCAGCGAGAAGAACCTATTCTGTCCTCATTGTCCTGCATTGCCTGTATTAAGGCCTTACCTTTGCCACTTGTGCTGACTACTTAGCTGAAATCTGAAGAGTTATTTTGATGATATATTATTTACCTCCGTGGCTGCAACGTGATTTATAGTGTGGACACATGCAATTTACAATTGTATGAAGTTCAATGAGTGGGCACCACATTGTTGTATAATACTTACTTATACCTTTACCAGCATACACATGAAATTAGCATTTTCTGAAAAATAACATTTGTTATGTTATTTTGTTGATTTGTAAAATACTGAAGAGCTGATCATTGCGCTGCTTCTGGAATATAGTTTTTTTTAAGCTTGACATTTTCTACCAGATCTAAAAATTGTTAACCAAGAGAAAAGACATTGGTAAAGCATTTAAATGTTAAGTTGTTAATGTAATATGTATTATATGATATGCATTACTTGATCACACTTGATTCAGCAAAGGGGCTATAAAACAAGTAGGTTTCCGCACATCACATTGTTTAGTTCAATGTTCGTTCAGTTGAAGGAAATAATGAAGCACATCCAACACTAAGTGACTGTTTTGCTGTCTGCTTCAGGTCCAGAACATGACACAGTCCATACAGGTTCTGGACCAGCGGACCCAGAGGGACCTGCAGTATGTGGAGAAGATGGAGATTCAGCTGCGAGGTCTGGAGACCAAGTTCCGACAGGTGGAGGAAAGCCACAAGCAGAACATTGCCAAACAATACAAGGTAAGATCCTCCTGCAACCACACACCATTCAGATCCAGAGTGGTCTTCTCCCAAAGCCATCGACAGCAAGAATGCATGAACGGGCTGGACTTCGAATCAATGTACCCTACATAATATTCCATCCCTGCCAAATTCACGTAAAATGATGAGCCTTTTTTGATCATATCAATGGCACAGTATAAAGACAGATAAAGAGCTGCTCTGAACATTATATGTACAGCTTTTAATCTTAGCTGCTATATATTGCATGTCTTTACCTGCCTATAAGTTTGTGTGGCTCTTGTGCTAAATGGCCATTTAAAAAAGTAGAAATACTGAATCTATTTACAAAGACACCATTCATTTAGGTTGGCCATTTTTGCCTCTTTATTGACCTAATGCTATTAAACTATATTATACTGTAACCATAGCTGTCAGGTTACAGTAAACAGTTTTGAATGGCTATTCCTATCATACCATCCCGTACTTTCCACAATCATCCTTCCCAGAATCTATCAATTATTAATTATCCAAAATTATGTGTATACATATACGTAGCAGGTTTTAATTAATGTTGTTTAGTGATGAAGTAGCATGGCAAATGTGCATTATATTGTGTGCAGAAATGTGCAAAGCTATTACAGTTTCTATTCTATTACCTGTTATAGTTTCTTTGGTATACACAGTTCTCCACCATTAGCACAGTGACTGATCTGTAATCAGGTGACTGGGCCATAGCAGTCCTGCAGTTTGGACAAAATGTATCGTTGACAAATTGGCAAATTCAAGAACTGGAGCTACGAGCTAAAAAATATAGCAACAATTTTATGTAAATAAAATGATGGTTCATAACAAGGAGACTGAAAATAACTGTATTCCGTACAGCCTAAATTGTATTCGTTGAAATGTAACAACCATATCAGATAATTGTTAATTATTGATTATTGGTTCCTGGACGGTTTTGCACATCTCAGCATCTCAACACAACATTGAGCCTGTGTGTCTATGGATATCTGTGCATGCCATAAGCCTCACCCAACCTGTGCTTCTGGTGTGTCACGCGTGCAGTGTTGTGCATCTCTGGGAATGTGGAGACTTGTTTATTTTGTGTGTGTATTCGATAGGCTAGTGAGTTAGATCCCTCAACAGTATCTCATTTTCTTGCTTGCAGGACTAACTTTAAGAAATGTTATCAATGCTGCAGAGACTGAAGAGGCAGTTCTATCCAATGTTACCCTGAACTGGGCCACTGGTTTTTTTTTTTTTCTTCTTCTTTTGTTTTTAGCATCATGCAATTTATTTGCATTTAGCACCTTAATCACTAAGGACCCCAGGCCATCACTGCGCTCTTCCTGCATGTTAACCGTAGAGTCATTCCATAAATAGCTTTTAAACCTTTTATTATTATTATTATTATTATTATTATTATTATTATTATTATTATGTTTTGTCAGTGCATATTTGGTTACTAAAGAAAAATTACTAAAATGACAACAAAAGAAATACTTTGTTGTATGTGACATGACGCATGTAACCCTAAGATGTTGCATTTTAAAAGATGAAAAATAAAGAGTTTTCCCAATTGTTTTTCGTGTATTGAGGACTCGTTTCATACCGCTTGTATCTTTTGGATATCTGCTCTTGGTTCCCTGGAAGATCTTAGGCACACCTGCATTCACTATAGGGAGACAGTCAGTGTAGGGCAAGACAAGTGTTTGGACAACAATTTGCACGCATGACACTGAACCAAGCTTATTTTAACCTTTCAGGCAATAAAAGCGAAAATGGAGGAACTTAGGCCATTGATACCAGTGTTGGAGGAGTACAAAGCCGATGCAAAATTGGTATTGCATTTTAAAGAGGAAGTCCAGAATCTGACGTCAGTTCTAAACGAACTTCAGGAGGAGATGGGAGCCTATGACTACGAGGAGCTGCAGAACAGAGTGTCAAATCTTGAGGAGAGGCTCCGTGCATGCATGCAAAAATTAGGTAGGCGCAGAGAACACCCCCATCCTATCCCAGAGGGAGGGGCCAGATTGGAGCTAGAACCAAACACACCTACAGACTCCTGCTGTCGCACACCTTCCAAACATCTGCAATCCAGCCACTGCATACCATATCACACACACAAAACACCTTTGATATATTTGTCTAACTCTATCTTCAGGTTTCACCAGTCTTACCTGTAAAAAACCTGTCACCTGTAAAAAATCTTCACACATCGGCCCTAAACATATCCATGACACCTATAGCTTCCCATGCCTTCTTTTTTCATTTGACACACATGCCTCTTACACCCGATTTACCCATAATGCACCTTTAGCTTCAAAATACCTGCCTGATTACATAATTCAGGTACAAGCTTGCATATTAAATTCCAAAGTACAAACCCCCGAAAAAGTTGGGACAGTATGTAAAATGCACATAAAAGTAGAAAGCAGTGATTTGTAAATTATCTTTTACATATTTAATGTTTTACCTCATCAACTTTGTTGATTTTTGTAAATATACGCTAATTCTGAATTTGATGCCTGCAACACTGCAAAATTATATCAAAAGACTCTTGATATCTTATTTTCAGGTACTCTTACAAGCTATTCTATACTCTCTGCATTTGAATTGATCACTATGGGAATTGGGGGGTGGGGATTCATCTGTAAATTATACGGGAATAGTATGGAACCCATTGTTGGCTAAATGGCTATAAGTCATCAAGGGTCTGAGGCATCAAACAAGTCTGAAATGATCACTCTGCTGCCGGATTTGCAGTAGATATGGATGGATTGGGCTGTTTCTCCTGACTTATTTTTCCAGAGAGTTCAATAGGAAAATGAGTCAGAAAAAATATCCCTTAAAGTGTTCCATCCATATCTACTGCATATCTGGCAGCATAGTGATGGTTTGAGCCTCGTTTGATACCTCAGACCCTTGATGACTTATAGCCAATTAGCCAACCATGTGTTCCATACTATTCTGGTGTAATTTACAGCTTAATCTAGTCCCATCACCCCCCAATTTCCATAGAGATCCATTCAAATGCAGATAAGTTTTAGTATGGCTTGTAAGAGTACCGGAAAATAAGATATCAAGAGGCTTGCCCATCCCAACTTTTTTGGAATGTGTTGCAGGCATCAAATTTGGAATTAGCGTATATTTACAAAAATCAATAAAGTTGATTAGATTAAACATTAAATATCTTTTCTTTGTACTGTTTTCAATTAAATATAAAGAAAATGTACAAGTCACTGCTTTGTGCTTTTACGTTTTTGGAATTGGGGTTTGTACACAAATTTTTCATGATAATTTTTTGCTTCTTTTATTTTAATGCAAGAAACATAAATGTTAATTTAAATTGAACATATCAATATGTTACATCCTTACAAATTCAGTGTGTAGGTGCAGTACACTGAAGCTTTGTTGAGCAAAGCAGGAGCTGTGATTTTTGTTTTTAGTTATTTCTCTGCCCACATTATACACTATTTTTTAGTTAAAATGTCAGCAAGCTCACACTTCCTTTGCCATTCTTATAGTTGTGATACAACGGTAACAGAGAAAAGAACATAACAAAAAAATTATATGAACAGGAATGAGGTATGTGCCATTTTCTCACTGTTTTTGATGAATTCCCACAGCTGCATTTTATTCTTGTATGTGGACGTTTATCTCAGTTTTGCAAAGGTGCAGACACTAACAGACACACTGTGAAAATCGTTGTGTTCTGTATGGTAAGGTTACCTGTTTTCTATGAAAAAGAAAGGTAGCTAAGGGAACACAACTGTGAGATAATTTGGGAATCTAAGGTTCTCTATGGCCCAGTTCCACCTCAGTCCGAACCACAGATCAACATTTGTTCTTGTTTGACGTATCTCCCCTTTCACCCTTGGTGCATCCCAAGCCCTTCAGCAATGAGTGATGTGCTCAGAACTTTTGTTCTATACCCAGGGCATCAATACAGAGAGATGGATGGCAGGAATCAATCCAAGGTGTACACAGTTAGAGGAGAAAGAGAGAGGTCAGCCTGGATCGGGGGCGTCTTATTTCTCGGCCACTTTTCCTCTCAAACAGCCTCCCCCTCCCCCCTTCTTGGCTCTCCCTCTCCACTGTGATTGGCTCTGTCCCTTTCGGGCCAAGCTGATTTCACAGCCTGGATCAATCTGAGACGCTGATTGAATAGCTGAGAGAGGCGTTTGGCTCGCACCTCTGTGCGAGGGAAGAGTGATGGCATGTGACGCACGCACAAAGGCCATTTATCAGCAGGGAGCATGGCAGCCTGCTGTAAAATAATCAAATAAATAAATAGCGTTGGGCCTGCACCGAGATGGGCTTTCTGTGGAGACTGTGGCCCATCTGGGTGCCTGTGGGTAGAACAGACTGCTATTCCATCATGAATGATGCAGGAAAGGCACAAATCGCCATCCATGATCCCGTCCTCTCTAATGCTTCCGTTAGAGAAATCCTCTGGAAAGCCCACTGCATCACTGAATTGACACATCGACTGCTAGACAGCTGCCCCTTTGAACAGCTGGCTGATGAACATGGATGGATTAAAAAAGACTTTCTAGTGCATGCACGGTACAGCAGTTGAAAGGGTATTTTAATACCAGGACATATGGGTATTCTATAAACAAGAGGGGAAAATCAATACCTTATATTTGGAAATGTTGAAAATGACAGAAACATCAAGAGCAATTAAAATGCCCTATTTTGTATGCTTTATCGACATTTAGAAATACTGATTGTGGCCTCTGTAGAGGAGTAGGACCCTTCATATTTCTAAAATGGGTTGCAAGGCTTTGGCAGCAAATTAGATTTTGTAAAACTCATTTGGAAAAATAATTTTTGCTCAAATGTAATCCTGTTTAATTTTAGTTTGAATCAGTTTGTAAAGCCCTTGCAATTTTGTTCAATTCATGCCAACACAAGATTATAGCTTCTGTTCTCTTCTGGGCGCAATGCTATGCGCAGTTGTGATACAATGATATAAACATAGGCATAGCACAGATTACTGCTTTCAGTAATCCTTAAACTGCATGTGTAGTTCTGAATATGCAATGTAAGGGTTCTATGTTCATAACTTTCCATTGTCTTTCACTGAGCATTGATAAAAAATGAAAGCCCTTCATGTTACCAGTCAAATTTACCAGAGATGCTAAAATGTGGACTTAGTTATTCAGAACTATGTGAGTAAACTGTTGTCCAACTCAGGTTGGACAACAGTCCGTTAGTGATGAAAATACATAAATATTAAAACGGTATAATTAATACTATCCAACAGCAAGTAGCAGAAAAATGAATACTATCCAACAGCAAGTAGCAGAAAACAAATAGCACCCTTTTCCTCTTTAATAATAAGCAGTTTTCTCTGCGCCATTGCACAGTGTTGTTGGGAAAAAAAGCTATCTTTAGTTTTCCGGTATCCTCAAAAGCAGTTTACAGTAGGTACAAACAGTTGGTCTCAATGTCTGAGGATGATGCATTTCTATAAGAGACAGATGCTCTGATCTATATCTGTTTCTGAAGAGGTCACAGCTACTGCTGTTCACCATGGTATGATTAAGACTCATAACAGTTCTCAGTTCAGCAGCTCAAAGTTAAAAATACAAAAGAGGTGTAAAGTCTATCAGCTTTTCTGTCACACTGAGGCACACAATTGGAAATGGAAGAAGTGTGAAAGCAAGTAGGAGTTAAGGGAGAAAAAAATATATTAAAAACAGGAATTTAATTCAAATTCCCTGACTCTACTCTATAATTGGATTTTACAAGTGATGCAATGATCCCTGGAGTGGGAACACCAGGCCTTGTTTGCTGAGAAGGAGAGAGGCAAGTTCGGGAGTGGAGTGGACAAAGTGAGAACATTGCTCTATACATGGAGGGATTAGAGAATAGCACAAGTCTGTATCAGGGGATTATCAACAGTAGCAACAAGTACGTGGCGACCGTTCCACCAGCACTTCTTCAGGCAGTCATGGGGATACAGTGGGACACGCAGATGGTGACTAAGCACACCTGACACACAGGTGGTAGGGAGAGAGGAAACAACCATGTGACCGTCGACTATTCACTGTCACCTCAACTCTTTAAGCGAAAAATTTGTTTGGCCACAGTAGCACAATGGCAAACAATACGGAACCTTACAACAGCTAATCTCTTCAAGGTTAAATTTTAATGATTCACATACACCACTCACCCAGACAGCCACCATTAATAGCAGTCTAGTAAAGAGCAATAGAGTAATTGTTGTCTTTGTCACATATTAAAATTGTAATTAAGTAGCCATATAAGGCATAATTATGTGTTACACATTGTCTCAGGACAATTAACACCTTGAAAAAGAGGACATTTTCAATTGCCATACTAAATTTGACATCTTGTCAAGCTAATTGAGTGATAGCTCACGTTGTTTACCCAACATCAGTGGCAGAAGGCCCTATATCAATTAACAGCTCCACGTGCAAGTTCTTTTGATTCAGTATGATCTACAGTTAGTGCAGAGAGGAGTAACTATTTGACTCTCTCATTATAAAACACTGGCAGATTACACACACAGCCTCCAAAATGTCAAAACCTGAGAAATTTTTTTCATTCTGTCATCGGCCATGTCACATTAAATAATTAATGTATATTTAATAAGACAGTACATTAATCATTTAATACATGTATTTATTATATATATATATATAATATATATATAAGTATGTGAACCCTTGGATCATACGTATTTTTAAAGTATCATATTCGCATATCCTTTGCATGCTGTTACTTCCTGAAGTCTGTGACCCATCAATATCAAAATACTCTCAATATCTTATTTTCAGGTACTGTTACAAGCGATACTATAACCTCTCTGCATTTGAATGGATCTCTATGGGAATTTTTGGGTGGGACTAGATTTAGCTGTAAATTACACTGGAACAGTATGGAACACATGGTTGGCTAAATGGCTGTAAGTCATCAAGGGTCTGATGTATCAAACAAGCCTCAAACCATGACTCTTCTGCCAGATATGCAGTAGATATGGATGGATAACTTGAAGGGTTTCTTCTCCTGACGTATTTTTTCATAGAGTTCAATAGGATAATTTGTCAGGAGAAACAACCCTTAAAGTGACACATTACATTACATTACAGGCATTTAGCAGACGCTCTTATCCAGCTTTTAAATTTTTTTTTTATACAGCTGGATATATACTGAAGCAATTCAGGTTAAGTACCTTGCTCAAGGGTACAACGGCAGTGTCCTACCTGGGAATCGAACCTGCAACCTTTGGGTCACAAGGCCAGATCCTTAACCATTATACTACACTGCCGCCAAAGTGACTGTGTCACTGTCCAATTAATTATGGTTGCTCACTATATATATACTGTATATACACCATGCACAACTAACACATATTTTGACATAAAACACTTGTGTGTGTGTGTGTGTGTGTGGGTCTATATGAAATGTATATTTTTGGAAAAGGAACTTACAGCTATATTTAACCCTTGCAGCTTGCGGCAAGCTAACAGGGATAAGTGACCCTATCACTATGAAGACGTCTGGATCGAGGTTTGGATCTTGGATGACCGATCCCCTGGCACCTGAGGGAGATACCCGGGTAAGTCCTGGTTGCACACAAACTGACACACTACACACATGAATCCTGCGGAGTGCATTACCCTTGCCACACAATCCAAGACACCAATGCTTACTATTTATCCATCCGTTATTACAATTGTTTTTCACCTCAATTCAGTGGTGTGGGAGGCAGATGTTTGGAACTGTGGGTTATCACATCAAAGTCCAGATAGGACAATTCCCCTGGATTTTGCTACGAGCAATGTGCTCAATTAAAATGCTAACTTTTTGTTAGACTGGATGTCAACGTAACGTAGTAAACTGAGCACATCAACAAAATGGGTTGGCTTCCATTCCCAATGATGCGAGACATGAACTGATGCTTTAGCTGAATTACTTATATAAAAATCAGCTGTATAAATAGATAATGTGTAAACCATGTAAGTCACCATGGATACTGGCATCTGCTAAGCATATAATGTAAAATATTACCAATGTTCATTGGGAAACTGTTAATCAAATGAAAATCACAGATTTCATTACGGCAACATATTAAAATGCAAATAGTGGGGGTAAATCTCTCTGGTTAATACTGATGCCAGGCAGTCAAGCCATTAATGAAAGAACCAGAGTCTGGAAGGAAATTAATATCGCTGAATAGATTCAAATACCAGTCTGCAGTTTGAGTGCTATAAGTTACATTGTGCAATATAGCATGCAAACAATTCCAGTGAGCAGAATTGCAGTTTTAATTGTCCCTCCCACAGGAAGTTAAATCAGTTAGACTATGTGAGTGGACTGGAAACTACATTTCCTCCTCTTTCACATACATAATCAAATCTTAACTATCCACTTCATTGTGATTTTGTATTTTTATTGATTATTTTGGTTACCCGGCCCTTGCTCCAATATGTGTAGCAGAGTATGTTACGGGTTATTAGAAAGGTAGATTAAAGTTCATTTCTCACAAGACTGCTGTGTCTAATCTGAAAGTGACACATGGTTCTTTTCCCATCCACGTTAAATTTGGCTCCTGGTTGATTCTTCATCAAGGCAGTACTCATAAGTGATCTTGAAAAGGAAAGGTGAGGGCCATTTCCAGGTTACCTGTAAGTCCTTAAACCACAGGAAGCAAGGCAGGCAACTTTGGAGCAGCTCTAGTGCTTTTTTCTTGAATGATCTTGATTGTCATTATGGCTCCCAGACAGCAGACAAATGATGGTTGTCGTCTCCTATTCTGTAAATTTAGTGAGTGAAATGAGTAATACCTTTCAAGGTTTTGTTAAGATCTTCTGCAACAAGCTAAGAATCTAGGTCATCATTATTCTTGGAGTAAAGATTATATGTATATCCCTTTAGTTTTTTTTTTAACAGTTCCGACTGACTTGATTTTTCTGTTATGTCTTCTAGGTGTGGTACATGGATGGCTACCACAACAATCGCTTTGTGCGCGAGTACAAATCCATGTCAGATTTTATGACCACAGACAATTTCACTTCGCACCGTCTCCCTCACCCGTGGTCTGGCACTGGTCAAGTGGTCTACAACGGCTCCATCTACTTCAACAAGTTCCAGAGCCACATCATCATCAAGTTTGACTTCAAGACCTCCTCCATTAGCAAGTCTCGCCAGTTGGACTATGCTGGCTACAACAACATGTATCACTACGCCTGGGGTGGTCACTCAGACATCGACCTGATGGTGGATGAAGGGGGCTTGTGGGCCGTGTACGCAACCAATCAGAATGCGGGTAATATTGTCATCAGCAAGTTGAACCCCAACACCCTGCAGATCATCAAGAGCTGGACCACTAACCACCCCAAGAGGAGCGCGGGGGAGGCGTTCATGATCTGCGGCACGCTGTACGTTACCAATGGTTATGCTGGGGGGACCAAGGTGTACTATGCCTTCCACACCAACTCCTCCACCTACGAGTATATAGACATCGCCTTCCAGAACAAGTACTCCCACATCTCCATGCTGGACTACAACCCCAAGGACAGAGCTCTTTATGCATGGAACAACGGCCATCAGGTGCTGTACAATGTCACCTTGTTCCACGTCATCCGCTCTGAAGAGCTGTAAGCACCCAATCAGAGACGTTCTGTGTATCACGTGACACTTAAATGTAGTGGGATTATGCTACAGAGAAGCAGTATCACTTTTCAAAAACTATATGTGATGTACAAGAAATAAAAAAATAAAAAATAAGGACAGATTCTAAAACGTCACACATTTTTTTGTTTAAATGAACATTAAGAAACAGGATTGTTGCAGTTACGGCGTATCCCAGGCATAACCTTCTGGTGTTTTCATCATTCATCAGCTTTGGGAGCTTATTGATAAACTCGGATACTTTGTCTGCAGAGAGGGCGAAAGGGGAAAATGCGCCTTGGAACACACAATGAAGAACATAATCCAATCATATCATTTTTATTGGTAGCAAATAAAAACAGGTCTTGGGAAGAAAGAAAAAAAAAAAAACGCCAAATCAAGAAATGAAGGCAATGACTGTTTTGGAAGCACTCTGTGTATGATTCTTGTCTCTGTGGTTGTATGTGAAGCTCTTCTTTTTTCTTGCTTTCTTTTGCATGGGCTTTTATATGACCATAGTCTGCTCTTATGGATGTTTTTGCTATATGATGCTATAAAATCAAATGGGGGCTAGTTTAATGACTCGTGGGGCAAAGTTTTTTCTTGATTTAGTTGTCCTTTCAATTTTTATGTTTTTGTATCACCTTCCTGTTGGTACTGACTGTGCTACTCTGTTTTTGTTAGATTGGACTGTACAGAAAGAATCTATCTAGCTCATACATATCTTTTTAGCTAACAAAATATATATATATATATATATATTTTATATATATATATATATAAAAACAGAGAACATATCAATGATTTATCTGGGGCAATGATGTATCTATTGGCTCCTCTTTCATAACTGAACTCACGAGTCTGCTATTTGTGTTTCTTAGCAGAGATAAATGGCTTACACTTTTGCGCTTACTTGGATGTGTGTTGTACCTGCCATGAGATAGTACATGTTAATAAACAAAGGATCTTTGTTCTGAGCTCGTCTGGAGTTAACCTGGCTCTTCTCCCACTGTGAGTATCACAAGTTCGGTTCTATCGTCATTAAAGCCATCTTTAAAGTTGTCTAGGGTGGCTTGACACAAATCTACAGACATTTTGCCAACACTTTCAGCCCTCTACAATAGGTAATTTCTGAAATGGATGACAACGACTCACTGATGCAAAAATACAACACATATGGATGTGGATGGATCCCTTTAAGGGTTGTTTCTCCGGACTTTTTTCCCCATAGAGTTCTATAGGAAAATGAGTCAGGAGAAATAACCCTTGCAGTGAAAGGGTGAAAAGGGGTGGGCAGACTTTCCGGCTTGACTGTATATAAACAGACTTTGACAACCCACGAACACAGGGGGATGCAATGAGATGTGGAAAATAATGAATGATAATTAAAATTAAAATATTCCATATAAGACTATTTGGCACAACTGTCTCATTTAAATATAAATGTAGGCTACCTTTTGTAGTATTACTTGTGTTTCTTTTAGAAGTAACCAAAGTTAAAATATATTTTTTTAAATGAATCTTTTTTATAATCAACTAATAGAAAAATGATGTTGTAATCAGTTCACAAAATTCTTTCACAAAGTAGCCATATTTCTGCACTTAAAAGGGTAATGCACAGGGGTAGCTGTTAGGTGTGGTGGAAACAGGGACCCAGTAGCAGGCAGGGTGTACAAAAACCGAAGTTTAATGAGTGACAGGGCAGCGGTACAAAAACAGAGTCCAAAGAGTGGTCACAGAACAGGCAGCGGTCGAAACCGTGAAGGCACAGCAGAGGTACAAAAACGGAGTCCAAAATCAGGGTCACGAGAACACAGGCAGGAGTCAAGACCAGGGAGGCGTAACGGGAAACAAGAGAAAACTAAAAGAAAAGAGCAACAAAAAAAAACAACAGGGAAAAGGACGAGGGATAACAAAAAACAGGAACACAGATACAGAAATAACACTAAACGACTCAAAATAATAATCGAAAAAAAAGATATAATCAAAAAAAACGGTGAACAACAGGTGGAGGACTCGCAAAAGAAACTATGAGAAGACTTAAATACACACACAGAGGGAATGGGAAATGGGTGTGCAGTGGCGGGGAGGGGGAGGTGAGAAGGAGGAGGGGGTTAACAAGGAACAATAAAACAATAAAGAGGGAAGAACGAATACATGGAAGTAGCAGAAAACGAGACTTCGGAAATACAGCGTTAACCCCCGGAAAATCCTGAAGTCCCCCGAATAGTGCATGCAGTGTATACAGTCAAGCTGGAAAGTCTGAACACCCCTTTCACCTTCTCCACGTTTTATTACATTACAGAGATATTCTACAATAGATTGAGTTAATTTTTTGTCTCAAAATTCTACACAAAATAGCCTATAATGACAAAGTGAAAACATGTTTTTAGAAATTTTTGCAAATGTATTAAAAATCGAAAACTGAAATCTCTCATTTACATAAGTATTCATACCCTTTGCTTTAACATATTTTTAAAGTATCATATTTAATATTTGGTCACATATCCTTTGCATGCTGTTACTTCCTGAAGTCTGTGACTAATCAACATCAAAAAATTATTTTCAGGTACTGTTACAAGCGATACTATAACCTCTCTGCATTTGAACTGACCTCTATGAGAATTGGGGGGTAGAGACTAGATTCAGCTGTAAATTACGCTGGTACAGTATGGAACCCAAGCGATCTTAAAGCTGGTAGTTTAACACTCTTAATTGTAAATGCGGATTTATTGATTATAAATGCTTCGGAAATATGAATATAACTGTTGTACTTGACTATGTTAAGGTGATGCAACGCCCGGTTATACTGCGTTTCTGTCTAAATGTATAGTTTCTAGAGCCATGGCGTCATAATGATGGTATTAAGAGGTGGAATAATTCAGGTAGGACTGTGTAGGACATCACTGAAGGCCTAGGTGTGAAATGCACGGCCCGCCACTGCTATTCACCAATACCACGTTCAATACGACACAGACTTCAATTGTCAGGGTCAATGAAAGGGGATGAGATGGTTTTGAAAAAATTCAGTGAGAATATATTTAACAGTCACAGGAGTAACTGTGCTTTACTCTGATCTGGGTCCATTTGAGACCCTGGTATCTGTGTTAAGATAAAATACGGCTAACAAAGCCCTTGTATATTGCTGCAAAGGACATTGTCTCCTAGTTGGCATCTCCTCTCTGCTATCTCCATCTTTTTCTCTATATCTGATGTTTCAATAAATTAATAAACGATGCCTTCTATTTTAAGTCAAAGCGCAAGCTGTTCTCTGTAAGAAAACTTATCTCAGACCTCAGTTCAGGGGTAAGAGTGCTGCCCTGTATATGTGGCTTTGAATTACAAGCAGCACTGGGAATCTGGGAGCACCTGCACACAAGGGCTGTATAAAACAATGGTCTGTCGAATAGAGATGGAATCAATTTGCAAGAACGTGGTGTTTTTGTTCTCTTCCTGACACCACCCTTGCTCCACGGAGCTGATGAGCTTTTATATAGATTTGACAGATGTGAACCTGGCAGAGTATCACTGAATTAAAAGCACTGATGTAGGAGGACGAGAGAAAATAAACCTCCAGACACGCAGTCCTCTAAGAACGAGCCTCTGAGATGTGATGCTCATTGCAGTCCAGGCTGAAAAGAAGGCCTTAAAATGTATAAAATCAATCAGTGGGTTCTTTTGGCACCAGTTATTTAACAGCAGTAGTTTCCCGAGAAAGCAAATTGGTGTTAATTGCTCTTTTTTATGGCAGGAGGATGTTAATGAATTCCCTAATTGGTATTTTGCAGTACTGACAGCTGAAGGAAGAAGCCATTTGCTTTAACCTTCCACCTGCACCACCTCTTAGCACAGCCAGAGCTCAAATGTCTAGATCTTTAATTGATGGAATTGACTTCCAAGATTTAATTCGAAAATCAAATCCAATTGAAAGCATGGTTACTTAAAGAATAAAAAATGGGCCAGAGCTGGCTTTTCTGCTCGTGAATTGATGTCCTGACTCTTATAGGATGTAGTTTTAATTTTTACAGGACACACGCCACCATTATCATCATCATCGGCGATCACTCAGAGTCGAGTATGATGGTTCTCCTGGAGGGACATTTCTGTGGGTCTTGATATGGCTGAAGAGGCCAATCTTGGAACCAAAGACCTTACTGCAGTGTGGGCACGGATGCATAGTGTTGGTGGTGAAAGGTGGTTGGGTCGACTTGGTGGAGAGTCTCTCTTTTCTTTGCTGCCGCTTGTTTTTTGCAGCCTGTCGGAGATCATCTTCATGGACTCTGTTCTGCCATTTGATTCTGTCCTGTGCACAGTCCTCCCAGTTAATGGTGTTGATGTGGAACATTTTAAGGACACACACAAACACTGCTTGACAAATGAAGAAATACTCTCATGAGAATACAATTGTTATATGATAACAGTCACAATGCATATTCATTAAGCCTTCATAAAGAGGTTCAGGACATAACACCCGCTGGCCTAGGCCACAGAGAAAAAGACACACCATCCATGCCACCCCACTGCTTCTCCACACACTTTGTTGTGAATGTGTCATGGTTTTTGGCAGCCCAGTTTTTATTCTGCTGGCTTTGCGTCTTTTAACGGCTGCAGGTAAATAATCGGATTTTCCATCCTCCATTCCGGTATTTTGATCTCACGCTGTCATTATTCCTCGCACCTGTGTTTGGATTCCTGTCGGCTATATATCGCTCAGGGTTTCCATCTTCCAGTGCTTTTACCTTGTCATTTAGAGTTTGACTGGAATGCGGTATAGGTCTTAGGTTGGGCGATCCTTAACTTCTATATTTGAAGTTACGTGAGACTTGCCAAGTGTATTCGTTATTTTCTTTTATTGGATTTTGTTTTATTACTTCACGTTTTGATTCTCTCTGAAGCAATTAGTCCACTTCTTGTTTATTGTTTTCTCTCGAGTCTTTGAGTATTTCACCCTTTTCTCTAGGGTTGATTTGTTTTGGCATACGCCGGGAGTTTTTGATCCATTATTTCATTTTTGTGGCTATCTCGTGGATTTCTCCGCACGTTTGTGGTTATTCCCTATTAGAGTTAACTTTCTGATCCCCTCTCTGTCACGTCTGGCCTTCCGCCTTACTCCACCCCTCACAGAACATGCACCAAAATGTATAGTTAAAAGAAGGAGTACAGACTGCTACACTATGTCAGCTCCAAGAGTCCAGGTAAAACAACAGAATCTCTTTAGTTGTTGCAGAGTTTAAAGGCCCACACGCATCGGCATTCTCTTCCTGGTTTTAGTATCTGAAACGCCCACAAAACGTTAGCAAAGAGCAGTGACGTAGCTTTTTTGAAAAGTTCCAAACCCCGCCCCTTGTCTGTACACATTTGGATTGCGACTCGGACAAATTATACAAAAACATACATCCTATCACGTGGGAAATCGGAAAAATTACATTTACATTTATCTACTGCATATCTGGCAGCAGAGTGATAATTTGAGGCTCGTTTGATACTTCAGACCCTTGATGACTTACAACCATTTTACCAACCATGTATTTCATACTGTTCCAGCACAATTTACAGCTAAATCTAGTCCCACCCCCCAATTCCCATAGAGATCCATTCAAATGCAGAGACGTTATAGTATCGCTTGTAAGAGTACCGGAATATAAGATATCAAGAGTCTTTTGATGTTGTTGGGTTACAGACAGAAAGTCATGGCATGCAAAAAATATGCGACCAAATATAAAAAATGATTACTTTATTCTATATATAAATGTAGGGCTCCAATAATTGTGGCACACGTGCTTTTGTTAAAAATAATTATTTCTTGATTGTTATGTTTCTTGAAAAAAAAATTTTCTCAGAATAAATTTACTTGGATTTTTCTAATTTTTTCAGTGTGAGATTAAGCTAATTCACCAAACGGTTTTTATAAATTTTTTATAACCCTTTTTACTCATCTTTACCAGGGGTGCCAATAATAGTGGAGGGCACGATAGATAGATAGATAGATAGATATCTAAATCACAACAATACTACTACTAATAATAGTAGTAGTACTAGTAGTAGTAAGTACTTCTTAGGGTGTTTTTACATTAGGTACGATTGCTTCGTACCGTGCCTGAGTACGATTGCCCCCCCTCTCCACTACCCCGCCACTCAGCTTTCACATTAGTAATGTTGTTCCGTACCGGAGTACACATGCGTATCTACACACTTCGATACAGTAGGTGGCGGTATGCACCTAGTTGGTTTGTGATACGCCAATAAACACAAATAATTATAATAAGAAGAAAAGCGCGCCAATCGCAAGATCCGAATAGTTATGACATCACATTCTAAAAAAACATCCACTTTTTGTTTTTTAGGTTTCACAACTGATGCGTACCATACCCTACCATACCGAGTACACACGTACTCGAGACCTTTTCCTTTTCAACCGGACACCCCCGGGCACCGTTTCGTGAGTACGTAGTACGGTACGGTACGGACTCACACACTAAAAAAAAAACAACTTTGGTCAAGGTCAAGTCGGATCGGGGCTTCCCGGGCTCTCCCTCCCTCCCTGAAAGCCCCTCAGGTCTAATCAAGGTGTAATCAATTATCTCATCATAGGTTTTTTTATGACCTATTTCCACTGACAGTGCTGACAAAATCACAATAAAAAAAAAATTAAAATAAAAAAATATAAATAAATTAATAAAAACCAAAATAAACGGCATTTACCAAATTCATCATATAGGTAAAGATAATTTGTTTTCCTTTCCTTGCTTGTTTGTCTTTTTTGTTTTGTTTTTTTCACACTCTCATCTTTGTCTCTGTCTTATCGTATGTCAGTAAGGTTTGATCAGATTTAAAACAAAAAGCAAAAAATAAAAATATTCGAAGATGATCGTAACTGAGAAAGTGGTTGTGAACAATGTGTGATGCTTTTTGTTGTTTTTTTATTGGCTAACAAATTTTACCGGCTCTTGACCATGTGTAGCCAACCGCGTTCGTAATTTGATAATGATAATTGATAATTAGAATATTAATTTACTTTTGTTTTCTGTTAAATTCACAAGACTAAATGTAGCCTTTGAAATACACATTGCAAACGTAATAAATTATGATTGTAAAAAGCAAACACTTTAGATTACAAAGAGATTCTAATATAAGGTAGCCTATGTGATTACTCAATTTCAAACCACAACTCACATGCACAGAACCCCAAAAAAATTTTAATGAATAATTTTATATTTAATGTCAAAACCATGTCAAACCATTTAAAAAAAAAACATTTTCTTTAACAGTTTGTGTGAGGGGTGATCCTGCATTGATGGTAGTCTACATGTTATCTCCTGCTAGGCCTTTTCCAATTCATGACACTGGTACTGACAATACTAAACAAATACATTTTTTTTTATTGAACATCTGCTAATAAAACTTCGATTTCACTGTCGGAATAATTATTTCCTTTGCTTTTTCTGGGCCATTTTGACTAGGTATGGACCTTTAAATGGAAGTGACTATCAGGTGGAGTGTAAGATTTGGAGAATCAAACGCGACAGCTAAGAGTTCTAAAAGCACACACCGTAGTGTGCACCAAAAGGACGGACAGGTCCGTACCGTGAGAGGGGAATATATCTATATGAATAACCAAGGAATGGAGAATAGAAAACACTCCAGGCCCTAAACCAAAACAAAACAAACCCAAAATAACAGGGCGTACTCGATAAACAAACGATAAGTAAAACAGGGAAAGAAAATAATTCTCTCACTCTCAATGTGGGAGAGTGCCGAAGAGAAAAACAAAAAAACAAAGAATCTGCCTCAATGAGAACAGAGTGCAAACCAAAGCGAAGACCAGACAGCAACTACGACAAAAACAATTCCACTAAGGAATAACTCTAGATGCTAAATCAAATCCCTTGTATCTCTTAAGCAAAGCTTTAAAAAAGAAAAGGTTGCTTGTAAACCTGTACCATACCGACTTTGTTTGTCAAATAGCAAAAACAATCTAGAAGTGCCAGAAGGCGGAAGTCCTCGGCTATTTATAACCGGCAGGAAACAGGTGTGAGAAATAATAGCCGGGTGAAATCCAAACACTGAAATGGAGGCGGAAAAAATCTGAGAGAGAGCCCTGACGACACCAGAATGAATAATGACCGCAGAACAGCCTAGGCTGCCAATAACCATGACAGTGACAGCCTCCATATAAGGCAATTCATGGCCGATTCATGCTAATCACATGTGGTCGTGCTTCGTACGTGAATACGAAAAAATCTGCCTTTCCCACACGGTTAGATGAATCAGGCGTAAATCTTTTCGTACCAACTCGTTTCGTATATAAACGTGCGTGCATATTTAGGAATGCTTCATGAATTAAACCCATTGAGTACTAACAAAATTAAATGATTAAGTAATCACATGTTTTTGTCAGTATTGCAAACTCAGATAAGAAGTTATTCACACTCACAATCTTAACTATACTTTACAAAATCATTTTGAGGCAATGAGTTTTGCATACTTTTTTTGCATAATTAAATTTTACAGTGTAGTTTCACAAGGTTTATAAAGTGAAAATGTGTAAAGCAACTGAACATAGAAACCTTGGATCCTTGTTGGTACTTGATGATTTTAGGTTGGTAGATGATTTTAGTAGCATGCACACAATTGAGATTGTTTCATCGTCCAACAGCTGTCAACCACAGGTGAAGAGGTTAGCTATTGAATTGAAACAATTCAGTGGGCTGCACAATTTGACATCTTAAATCCGGTGACAAATTTTTTAGAGCTTACTACTGTACACACCCTTTAATACTATGAGCAGCAATAGTGTGCTAGTCTGACTTTGTATAGGTTAAAAAAGACTGAAGATGGTCCACACAGGCCAACAAGAATGTAATATACACGTATACCCATATACCGGTATTGTAATTCATTAATTACTTAGAGCATAGGTGTCAAACTCAAGCCCCCGCGGGCCAGATGTGGCCCATGTCATTTTTTGTGGCCCGCGAAACTTACTTAATTATCGCGTAAAAAAAAAAAAAAAAAAAAAAAAAAAAAAAAAAAAAAAAAAAAAAAAAAATGATCTGACGCGTGTATCTACTGGTTAAACCGGATTTACTTTTACGATTACGATATAAACGCAGACGCGGCACGCACCAGACGGTACACCGCGGTATAAAACAAACGTTAAAATAAAAAATAAAAAAAAAAAAAAAAAAAATGCACCCCCCCCCCCCCCCCCCCCCCCCCCCCCCCGTCCCCCAAAAATCTCCCCCCCCCCCCCCCCCCCCCCCCCCCCCCCCCAATCCCCCCCCCCGAACCCCCCCCCGCCCCCAACCAACCGGCCCAACTGCCGGGTGGAAAAAGTCCTGACTTAGAGGTACATGGGTATCTCGAGAATCAAATATTTTCTAACAATGAAATACAAAACTACAAAATCAACTGAATTTGGAAGCAAGTTTTTAAAGTCTTATCCACAGAATCAAAAGATATTAAGAAACAGGAGTGAATGTAACATTGTAAATAGGTTTCAAATTAAATTAAGAGGCAATGAGTTTTGCATACTTTTTTTGCATAATTACATTTTACAGTGTAGTTTCACAGGGTTTATAAACTGAAAATGGGTAACAATATTAAAACAATACTTCATGCAGATTTTAAAATAGAAAGTCCCAAGCAAATAAGTACATATTCATATGTGTATATTCAGACACACATTTTTTTACATCTGGGAAATCAAATATTTAACTTACATCTAAAAGTTAGATTTACATTATAGCTTGTTTAGCTCATCTTTATCAAGAGGTGTGAATAATTTGGGTTGGATGCACTGTATTTATCAAATTTATGAACTCTGTGTGCCAAAAGTGATACCAATCAATTTCTTGTCCTGGCCTTTTAAAATATTTCCACCTTGAAAGATACCTAGACAGAAGTAGGCTGGGTTGTGACTCCCTAACACGGTCTGGATTTATAATGTGTAAAATGATAATGAGATGTAAGTAGAGCAAAATGAAGCAGGAGAGGAAGTTGGAGCCTAGGGCGAAAGCACTGCAGCTGGGTTAGAGATAACCCCCACATTATCAGGAGGTCCAAGACTGAAGAAATAATCTCAATAACCTTGTAACTGGCAAAACACACTAGAGTGTGTTTTGGATTTATTGAAGTAGTGGGAGCATTGTCCCCCCAAAAATGACATATATTCAATGTTCCATGGTTTCCATTTTATGTCTTGGGGGAAACAAAAAACCTTTAACGGGTGCAAAACCATTTAGCACACGCAAAACCAATAACATGACCAATGATTGGTGCAAAACAAATTCCTTGACCAATCTTTGGTCATGTTATTGGTTTTGCATGTGCTAAATGGTTTTGCACCTGCTAAAGGTCTTAGTAAATCAGGCCCTTAGAGTAGAGTATACACAATACACAGTAGAGTTTGCAGGCAACATATATAATATTTGGACGGCAGGTATGCCAGCTGCCAAGTTACGGCTTGGCAGGGCATGCCCCATACCTATACAGCACTGAGAGTTTGCCACTTTTCAGGGTTTCCTACAGAAATAACCACAATGACCGCAGACTCTCAGCCCTTAAAAACCTTAACTCTTGTACCTTCTGACCTCATGTATCCACACACAATTCAGATACAACTTCACACATCCACACAATAGTTTTTTTTTCTTTTTTCTTTTGCTTCTTATACCTGCTTATTTCATGCTCCATGCTCACAAAAAATGATTCTCCCCATTGGATATTACCATTGTCAATGGCAACATCTGATCTAGTTAGCCTGATCAAAGTAGCCAATCGCAGGATACACGAAATGATTGTACAAAAATTATTATTCTATACTAACTTCACTACAAAACGGTGGATGTTATAGGCTACTGGGGAGAGTGACAGTGAGCCAGAAATATAGAGGCAGAGCAAAAAGAAAAGTCATCTTTCGGCTAGGCATACATATTTTTATGCAAGCATTACTTTTTCATGAATAAGATAAAAGAGATTGTTGGGTTAAATATGACATCATTGCTTGGCAGTAAATATAACATTAATATGGTAGAAAAACAGGTAAAGCATCTTGTCAGATTATAAAACAAATTCCACGTATATCCTTGGGACAAATCACATTATTTCTGCTGCATTTCACTGAATTAAATCAGTGAAGCAATTAAATCTACAAACATAGCTTTGTGCGTAGAAAGATTCAAGAGGATTTTTTAGTTGACGAATCGGCATTCAGTGTGTATGTGCCTGCCTATTTTCGAGGAAGGGTATACATAAAGGATATATCCGTACATTCACTGTACACTTAAAAGGACATTGATGCATTATGGCCTTGGATGAAAATGTACTGGGGAAAAGAAATGTTGATCATGTCTCAGACAGTGTTATACATAATGAAAAGCAATGAAAATGTACAGACAACACAATATAATTGAAGTGACATAAATTTAGCGATGGAAGTTGACGATGATTCTGAACAATGCTGTGGAAGGTAAAATGATAGGGAAAAAGGAAACTAGTCCATGATGGCCTGTAGCAAAATCTCCACATGAAGCAGCACTGACAGCTATATACAAGAAACTGGCTAATGAGGAGGATGAGACGGGTTCTTTACAGTATCTTACTCAAACATAATGAGACATAAGAAACTTGTCAAACAAGGGAATTATTCTGAGGGACAATAAAATAACCTTGTGAAATGATTTGCATTATTTACCAGGTTGGGGGTAGGCAAATTTGGTTATGGATGTGTAATCAGGCGGGTGCATTAGTTTGCTACCTGGGGCCCACGTGTCATAAAAACCATTGCATCAAATATAGAATCTATAAATAGTCTAAATGTTTCAATAGTTAATGGTCTTATTTTTTTTTAAAGTAACTGAATCATTCATGGAAGTACACACATTTTGAGGCATATTTTGCTATTATTTTTGCAATAAGGAAAGGGAAAGGCAGTGTGGATATTTAAAATAATGGACAATGATATGGTCTTTCCAGCAGTAATGGGAAGACAGACCTAGAACATTCCTTACTGGTGTTAATATTATGTCATTGACCAGCTTCTACCACATTACAAAAACGGAGGGAATAGAATACCCTGCAGCCATTAATGATTACTAAAGCATTAATAATTGAATGATACTTCCTTAAAAGACATAATTTTATTTTAATCCAACATATTCTTAAACATGATATCAAAGATGTCAGGGATGTTCACACTTTGAGAAATCACACGCAATTTGTATTGATATGTGCACTACACTTTCAATGGTTTATTTTGTAACCTTGGTGGAGATTTTTTGGCCACCCATGGCTTCCTTCATTATAGCATGTCTACATATACTAACATCAATTAAATATCAACAATGTACTCTCAATGACATATAATTAAGTTATTAATAATTTATTAAGAATTTATTACTGCCCCATATTCTTAAGTGTTTCCAACATTTATTATCCTTAAGTATTACTCTGTAACATAAAACCAGTTTAATCAGGCCCTCAAATTACAATGACATACAAAATTTGCATTTCAATGGAATATTATATCGTAGGATTTTTCTATTCTGAAGTGCACTCTTTGTCTGCCAACTGAACATGTTTTAAAGAAACCTCATGTGATTTGCAGTAAGTCTTTTATCCTTGCTCTGTTTAGACATACAAGCTAAATCCAGAGAAGAGCATGCATGCAGGCATAACAAGGATTATCGTGTATTTCAACATAATGGAGGCATTGTTCAAATTATTTCACTTACCTGCATGAATTTCAGCGTGCGATGCAATGAACATTAGATTCAAAATTGGTTTTTTTTCTTGAACATTAGTCACAGTAATACTTTTTTAGTTGTTGGTAGTGAAATCATTCATAACCACACACAAACACATTATATAATAATAATAATAATAATAATAATAATACAATGGTCACCAATGGGCTGAACACAGTGGAAATATTACTGTCTGGTCCAAAGCCTCACCAGCCATTTCATAGCATCATAGCCAGAGCACAGCTAACATTATATTTCTTTAAAAAAAAACTTATTTCTTTATTTTCAAGCCAAACTTATATGGTAATTTTTATCACTTCCTTTGCAGATTAAAATATCTATGTATGATAAATCAATATACCCTCAGGCATAAAGACATAAAGAGACAAAATCACTCACTTTAATTGTTCAGTAATAAATCACAAAAGTATCTCCTTGTAGTTGCAGCATTTTAAATGTGTTTTTGTCTGGATGCTAAACCTCTTCTCCCACAGAAAGTATTATTCAAATAAAGTTTTTTTGTTCTTCTTTTTTTGGTCAGGGTGGAGGTCTTTAATCACTTTAAGTATGTCGGGCTGGCAAATAAATTTAGTGCCAACACAGCAGAAGAAAGGAAATAAAATAACTGAGAACATACTCCGATTGCTGCATGTCGTGCTAAACAAGTAAAACCGTTGCAGATGTATTTCTGTGCTGTATATTCTGTCATGTTAGACTCTATATTAATGCTATAGCTTGTGTGCACTCCTTCAGGCGTCTGTCAGTTCTGCTAAATATGTCTTGAAATATTTTCTACATCTGCAAATGTTTCAGATATTTCAGGTTCAGGACAAATGTGCTCTTAGGGTTTCAGAAAGGGAAAGAAGATGCTCACACTCACGTACCATTCTGAGTTGCCATAACAGTGAGAAGGTGATATGTGAGCCACTGTGACTTCTTAAATTCAATGCTGCATCCGTTGCATGCAATGCACCAAACCGCTTGTCGATTGATTGATTGATTGATTGATTGATTGATTGATTGATTGATGAACTCATCGCTCTGGCTCTCTTGCGCTCACGTAATTAATCTTCTTTCACTAAATGTACGTGGTGGAGCCAGGCGACCGCCATGACATTGTCTCTGACAAGGTCTTGATCTTGGACAATATGATGTGTGTTACATAAAGTAGGCAAAGACAGGGAACAAGACCTCTGTGGGAGAACCATGAAAAGCCAGAATGGACAGCACCTTTCATACACCTTTGTATACAGGCATTGCTCTGAGAAATTCCTGAAAAAAGTGTGCAATGTTGCCATACCTCCCTACTATACATCTCAGGGAAGGTTACCCAAGACTTGTCCAAGACAAGACGTACCTTAAACGAGAGGACAAACGAGAACTGCTTATGAACAATTCTTTGACCTGAAATTGATACCATTATCTGATGTCTTCAGTACCAGTCTTTGTTATGAATTTCCAGTGCCCTTTAAATCAGTGCAACAGTATTCTTATCGCTTCAGCTGTGTGAATAATTGTGGTTGGTTATCAAACAGGAGTCAGGACAAGGGTGGTAAATGCTGGGCCTTCATATGTTCCTTTCTTCATATTTTCCATTTTCTTCATATTTCACATGTACGTCTCAGAGAAGTGAATACCGAACACAAAGGTACACATATGAGCAAAGCACGCAGATAAAGAAACGAGTCACATAGAGCAATAAAATAAAATAAATCATATAAATGAGGATTTGTCCAGGATTATGATTCCGGTACTCATAAATGCCACGTCAGCAGCTGGGCTGCAGAAATGTTAATGCAGATGGCTGTCAGCTTCTACTGTACAATATAACATGATATTTATTTCACTACACAATCACTGTATAAGAAAAATCAGCAAAACTTTCCAGTCAGGATGAACCAGAAGATTTTTTTTGTGTGAAGGAAAGTTTTTCCTTTTTCAGTTACAGACAATTTGTATACAGTTTGCCTCCAGCTCTCATACAGTAACACCGTCTACTCGTTTCTAGATTTAACCAAGTGTGATTTATTTAAAAGGCTGAACCTGGATCTCCCAACAATTTGATAACTTTAATCTGCAGGAATATCTTTCAGAACGTACAATTTAACAGATGTTGAATTATCTTCAGAGGATGTGTTAAAAATCTATTAACTATTATATTACTGAGAGAATAAATCACTTTATGGCATTTAACTTTTGTTTGCTGCGGTGAAAATAAATAAATACATAAATAATAGTACGTTAATATATGGAAAACATGAGGGAGTTCTTGTGAAAGCAAATACATATTTTCTGTACACATCTTTAAAATGTATTTTCATCTATAAAATTAAAAGAAGGCATTCCTTGCAAATGGATATTGTAATAAGCACAGCCAGCTACGCCATGCCCCTAAAGTTTAAAGTACAAGAGTAATATAAACTAGCTACAAATACAGGAGAATGCATATGCCAGATTTTTGTGTTTTAATAATGGTTTTTTAAGTAATCGAGTGTTGATTATTCCCAACAAAACTGTGAAGGGCTTATATTTAATCTCTTCATGCTGAAAACAGCCATGTGATTAAGCCATGTGACCAATCATTTTGGGGACAAAACATAAATAAATATATCATTTTGTTATCCAGAATATAAAATCAGATATAAGATTTTGTCACTGAATATCTTTAATAAATGTATTATTATTATTATTAAGTAGCCACTACTATTTATGCCATATACATATGACTTTACACACATAAATAATATAACATGAACATTGCTTATTAAAAAAACTGATGCGCAGCCATAGAATGTTTGTATGCTAGCCATTCAAGGCTCTAAATGTGTGGGTTGCGGACGGCTTAGAATATGAGTCTTTCAGAATTTAGCCTTTGGCTACATATAGATATCTTTTTACTGTACTACAGCAGAAATAGCCAGTGGGTCTGACCCCAACAGAGGAATTGCTGTTAACCTTCCCTTCAAAACAGGAGAAATCCCAATGCCTTTACAAAACCCTGAGGCACTGCTCGGACTGTGAATAAAACGTCTTTTTTTTTTCACAGACGCAATGCGGATGCCTTTGTTAAAAAGCCTTGGAAATGCCATTTCTACTGGAACAGGAAGAAAGAGCATCTGAACAGTAGAATAAATTGAAAGATGGATGAATGTTTCCACGGATGTGAGTGCTTAAGTGGCCCAGCTACATGCTAATCATTTTCACCTAATTTTTCTGTATCACAAAAATAATAGCTACACTGGCAGTCATTTGCATGAATTCTATGAATGTTTAAACTCATTTGAAAAGCAATACATTTCATTAGCATACTCATTACAGAGACACATATTTCCAGTATCCTGACAGGTATATAACAGACAACTAATGCTACTTGAAATATCAATGAGGCATATCTAATTCCTATATTGCAAATCAACCTGCAAATCTAACAAATACAATCATAAACTGTATAAATAAATAAATTGTGTTTGATTGTCCATGCAATACAATGACAATATTTTGATGTATCCTATCTTTAGCCACATTGAATGAAATAGTGTTTCTGCAGCTCATCCAGTTAAAGCAATGCGAGAGGCCGTTTTAACCACAAACACTACTACAGTGTCCACATAATTTTGAGCCATTCAGTCCTTCTGCTCAAACATTTTGATAAAAATATTAGTTGAACTGGTCTGCTTCTGGAGCCTCTTTATATCCATGACAGCAGTTTCAGATGGGTCCATATTTTAAGCCTTATCATCAATTCAAAATTGAATGGTTCTTGGTTGTTTGGGAAAATTAAATCCAGCCTGCTTGTGATAGAGCCTTCCAAAAAGCAAATACTGCATTGACTGAAACATTACTGCAAATATTGCAGTAAACTGAAGACGTTGACTATAAAATAATAGATTGATTACATTTGTGGTATTATGCGGTACACATTTATATTTGCTCTCCTGTGTTGAATGAGCTTGCCAGCATTCTTTTTTTTCCATTATTTACTTATCATCTGGCTTGGCCTGAAATTCTTTATGGGGATTCTCATCAAAAATCTGTAACTAACAATCCAGAGGTTAAATTAATATTAATTAAATCCCGTTAACCAAAACCTGCTTAATAGAACCAATTTTGTGTATTCAGCAAAGGGGATACTACATTTGTAATAGTCTGTACATTTAAATTTGTAAGAATCCGATTATGAGGAAAATATGGTGGCTCTGAAAAACACAAAAACAGTCATTTGCGCATGGGGCTCATTTCATGAAAGCGATTTGTGAGGATTTTCACTCGCAGATCGCAATTTCCTGTCAAAACGCGTTTCACGAAAATGCATCGCATGCGCATCCCTCGCAAAGCGCAAATAAAAGTGTAAAATTTCCTGTAACTAAACGTTAAGTATAGGCTACCTACGACCATTTAGCAGTACCATTTAGGCTACTTGAAACCGCTTCTGCAAATGAAAGTGCACTTTAAGTTGCCTACACTCTCTGGGATTTAGTTCAGAAAAAGTGTAACGACATAGACCTTCTTTTATAAACAGTTTTTTTGTAAGGGGTGGAATATTAGGCTACGCTTATGCAACATTCTTAGGCCATACTTAACATGTAACAGAGCATGGCCCTACCTGTCTCGCTTCAAATAGTGACAGCTCTGCGCTTCCTGGCACCCGGCAGCTTTCTCTGGGTTGTCGGACATCGGACAATGTTATGGAATAAGCAACGAAACGTCCAATTTGTCTGTAAAGTGACGACAGCACTACGCTTTGTAAATAGCCTACTGATTTCATTCAGCCCGCAACACAGACATCAAGTGAAAGGAGACGTTTATGCACTGTAGGGACAACAGACTACATTTCCATTCATTCCACAGGAAACCCAAAGGACATTTACAACACGGCCACAGCGTAACATCCGTTTTAGTGATCCAATCGTGTCACTTGGAAATACGAGACACTAAGGGTCATAAAACTAAAACAGACATTCCACTCTTCTTCTCTTCCTTCATCGTGCAGCAGCACAGCACTCCATTTTGTCTTCCCTTTTACTAGCTACACAGCTACAAAGGTGGATCTCCTTTTGCTGTGTGTTAAGCAACACATAGCTGCAGCAGCATCAGACAGAAAGGCCATGGGGAGAGACGCAAGCGACGTTAGCTTGGCTACAGCATCTAACCCTAGGACTGAATTAACGCAATTCCGACTGTTCCAGCCACAGACATAGACGCAGGCGATAACCAGACGACGTTGGAGAAATTCCAACCAGGAGAAATCCCAACCGGGATAAGAAAGGCCAAAGAAGACGCCCTGGCCATCCACCTCACGGACAAGCCAGCAGCAATCAACTCACCGCGGACTCAGAAAGACTGATCAAACATCCCAGGCATAGTTAGTTGAATGTGATATTCCTGTTTTTCCTTGTTCAATAAATCAATTTTTATTAAACCTGGTGTCTGTTTTGATATCATATGAACACGAGGGCTGAGTCAACCTAATCATTAGAATGTAATACCTTCAACCCTTATGAGTTATTAGTTATTAGTGCTTTGATGGTAAATTGAAGTAGTATTATAATCCATAATAATCAAAATGAGACTGATTTAATTTTAACATAATTTAAGAAGAATAATGGTAAACCTCATTATTCCATAGTTATTGCCTATATTTCTGGCATCCCATGCAAGAGTTTATATATACAGAGGCATATTCCTTACATTTATTGGCGGCCCGTCCGAGGATATTCCCTACATAATTGGTGCCGCGTGAGGACTCTGATGATTCAGAAATAATATTACTAATCATCTTGCTCACTGCTACCAGATTTGTACGTATTCTCTACATTAGTTGGTGCCCGGGTGAAGACTGGTAAGACGGACATGTTTTATTTGTCTATCACCACTATTGCTAAATGTATATGTAAAAGGCTTGCATGAGTAATACTCCTCATGTAAGATTATAGAGGCATATTACCTACAGCACTGAGTGGTCTCCCAAAACTCCTTGGTGCAATTGATGGATCGCAAATTCCCACCAGGGCATCGACTAAGAACGAACACACTTCAGTGTGTAAAAAAGTAGCCTAACACTCGTTAAACACTGCCTACAAGGTGTATGTGATGCCCTGGAAGTAAATGGGAGCACACATGACAGCTACATTTGGAGCAACTGTGTGAGCAATTTGTATTACTGATGGATGGCTTCTAGGTGACAATGGGTTTAATCTGAATATAACAAATAGAAATACTCATAACGTTACTATAAAGTGTAGGCTATATTAGGTTTACTTACCACACAGAACGAAGGGCGATACAATCTTGCTATGTATCCTTAATGTTCTGCATTCAGCAGATGATGCTGATTAAATTTTTATAACATAACGTTGGATTAAAGTCAGACATAATAAATTGTAACATAATTTTGGTTATTAAAACTATTTTGAATATTTTAGACAGTAAAGTACCCTGTAATCCGTAGCTCCACCTTTAGTTTGCGTTTTGGGATAATTAACAGTTTGATACAAAAAAAGAGGCAGATTTATGGATTGCCTACATGAACACGCTTTGCGACATGCGCTCATGTCTTGCAATTGCGATTTCTATGTGAAACACTCCAAAAAGTGCAGAAGAAATGGATCTCGCAGCTCGCACGTCGCAACTTTTGTGAAACGAGCCCCTGAAGTGCAGATAGGGGCGAAAACACAAAATAACCAAATTCGTCGTAAATGACAGGCGGGTGTATCTTATTTTGCGATCAACATACAGCCCATTAATTGCCTACGACTACCAGATAGTTGTAGGTAATTTATGGGCGTACCATAAAAAATTCCAAATTCAGGTGCATACAAAGTCAAAATAGCCTAAATAAATTATAGACTAATTAATATATCAATGTTTTATTAGCAGATTTTCAGTCAAGGAAAACATTTTTTTATTGTCAGTACCGATATGTAACTGGTAAAGTAAAGGCCTGGCAGGAGATAACATGCCGTCAATGCAGGATCACCCCTCACACAAACTGTTTAAGTAGTAAAAATGAATAAATAAGTAAAAAATTGATCGACACGAGCACATTTCTTCCATCTGCCAAGCACTATGGTCTTTCTCGCAGCGTGGAAATAAATAAAATGTTATTTATTTTGTCATTTTGTTTTTGTTGGTGTTCCGTGTGTGGGTATTCACATACCTTATTTTATAATCTCTCTTAATTGCTGCCCCGTTCTAATGGTGGCCACATTGTCGAGTTTGAGTGATGGTTCATCTGACAGCAGCCCTCGTTCAAGTGGATTGGGGGCATCTGGTATAGGAAGGGCGTGTTTTGTGGACATGTTATGCAGAACAGGACACAACAGGCCAATATTATTTTGCACACCTTCTCAGGTTTGCAGAGAAGGGTGCCGCCCGTTCAATGAATATATTCTTACCAATAAGCCAGCCATCTCTCACAGCACTGTTCTCACTGAAGTAGTCAGCAGAATGAAGCTGTCCTGGGTCCAACCAGACCACTGGGCCACAACGTTGTGCAACACACATTTTGGATCACATATGAGCTGCACATTGATGGAGTGATAGTGTTTTCTATTCATATACGCAAACGTATCATCGGATGGAGCCTTGATGCGTAAGTGTGTGCAATCTACAGCAACGATAACATTGGGCAGGTTGATAAGATCAGCCATTGCAACGCTGGTTACAGACCTGTAAGCCAATTTAAAGCAATTAATTGGTTAAATGTGTGTTTAATTAGCATATTCAGCATCATATAGGATTTCAATTTTATCAATTTAGAAAAATAGTACTGGAGCATTAATTACCTTATGGGTCTAATTAAACAAGTTCATAACCTCCTATTTATTACTAGGTGTAATCTGATGCGTGTTTTTTACAATGGTAATTGATTACATTTAGGGCTGCACGATATTGGGAAAAAATTACATTGCGGTATTTTTTTCTTTGCGATATATATTGCGATATAAAAAAATACAGGAATGTAACATTAAAGCTATCACATGAGGGAATTAACAGGAATGACAAAATACGTAAATTAACATTTTATTCCACAATTACAACCTATTTTAAAAAAGCAAAATTCGAAAAAATAAATAAAATAGCAACTATACACCAGTCCCCTGGGTGGTTTACAAATAAATAAAACTTAAAATAAATAAATCTTGTCATAAATAACAACAGAACTATTTTCTTTCACAATCTACTTTACATTTTTTAAAATCACGTTTTCCTCGCAACAGTGGCAAAGTGCTGGCAATCCTGACTAAACAAAAATCGCGTCTTTCTTAATAAAGTTACATAGAACAAGTATACATTCTACAAATTACAACTGATGTTGCATTTCTTTTCGCAACAAATTCTTACTTTTCGGTTCTTGTGTCCTGCTCCTCACTCATTTTCACAGACGACGGAGGCGACACTTAACTTTCGTTATTCTACACAAAGATTGGTTCGCTGTGCACGCAGAGCGTGCGTGACCATAGCATACGCGCCTGTATATCCAAGAAACCAAATTAAAACCAAAACTAAATTACGTTATATCGGACGGACTTCTAGATTAGTCATGGAAAATGCAAACCTTGCGAGTTTTCGTTTTGTATCAAGCAGCAAAAAAGTTTTAGCATGACGTGATTGATTTAATTTAACGCAAAAAGGAAACATCGCGTCTGATGTCACTATTGCTCATGCGCACATTGCGATGTCGACGCTAAAACGATATCGTGCAGCCCTAATTGCATTTACATTGTGCATTTCAAAGACTACATTTAGTCTCCTGAATTTAACAGAAAATAAAAATGAGAATGAATCTTCAAAATGTATATTTTACTTGATATTGAGAAGCTATTCTGAATATCAATATTTAGCAGCATTTAAAATGTACTGCACTTCAGAGCTGCAAGTTTTTGTTTTTGCGTTTTTGTTTTTGTCTTGCACTTCAGAGCCACCGTAGGAAAATCCACAATAATATATTATCAAGTGACCTGAATAAATAAAGAAACATTTTAGAGGTGGCTGATCATGCTTAATTGGAATACTAGCATGACAGGAAATCACATTCCGGGTGCATTTTGTTTACTCAACAGGCAGTAGATTGACACTGGTAATAAAAACTGTTTTACTGCACCTATTTTATGGTTGAAGGCTATCTGCCATACTTTCACTGCCAGACTACCACTAAATCAATAAACACTTAAGCAGAAAGATAGAATAATGACCCAATGGAAAGATGAGACTGGGTCTCAGAAACAGGAGATGGTTGTTAATCCACGTGCGCTTTAATCCACTTGAAGTCTGAGTTATCAAACTGGAGTTACTATTTAGTAAGGATGTAAAATTACTTGTGAGTCTAAATAATTTTCATCGGTTAAACCTTTCTTTTTTTTATCACTTAAATAATATTTTAAAACAAGAATCATATGGCCACTTTTGGACAATAATGGCACTGATAGATACAAAAAATAAATAGCTGTGTAGAATTACTTGTTTTGACTGTATGGCTGCCAGAGTACCATATAATGTCAAATTTGAACTAAAATATATGACAGCCAAACTTGTATAATTTTCTCAATACACCCCATGCAGTCGAGACAACACATTACAGAGAGCTTTGTCTCTGCCAAGTGTCTTCACCACAATCATAACAAACATGTATTTGATATGTCAGTTACCCCTACAACTTTGGCTTCTGTTCTGCTTTAGTTTGGAGTTGACATTTTATGCTTTCCAGAAACATTTAGGTATCCCCACTCTCTTCCATGATCCACACATGTGCGTGCAGCTCAGGAGCTATAGGTTATTTAGAGTAGAAACCATGTTCCTCTAGTGATCCTCGATGTTCTATGTTCATGATCCACACATGTGCGTCAGGAGCTATAGGCTATTTAGAGTAGAAACCATGTTCCTCTAGTGATCCTTAATGTTCTATGTTCATAATCCACACATGTGCATCAGAAGCTATAGGCTATTTAGAGTAGAAACCATGTTCCTCTAGTGATCCTCAATGTTCTATATTCATGATCCACACATGTGCGTGCAGCTCAGAAGCTATAGGCTATTTAGAGTAGAAACCATGTTCCTCTAGTGATCCTCAACGTTTTATGTTCATGATCCACACGTGCGTCAGGAGCTATAGGCTATTTAGAGTGGAAATCAAGTTCCTCTAGTGATCCTCAACGTTTTATGTTCATGATCCACACATGTGCGTCAGGAGCTATAGGCTATTTAGAGTAGAAACCATGTTTCTCTAGTGATTCTCAATGCTCTATGTTCACGATCCACTCATGTGCATGCAGCTCAGGAGCAATAGGCTATTTAGAGTAGAAACCATGTTCTTCTAGTGATCTTCAATGTTCACTTGATACAGCACTCTTAATGATTCCCTCTTCAACCATTACTGTACCTGCCACTCACTGTAATCACTCATTCAGTATTTAATGGCTTGACCACTGATATCCAATGTCTTCCCTCACCTGACTCATCGTCCCTAAGTGACAGCACTTAACTTGCTTGCCAGAGGTGGGATCAATACCTTTTTCTATTCTGTAAATTCACTGCAGCCATCCATTCCAGTTACTCATACACAAACAGTCAAATGCAAAACAAGCTGGAAGTAGAACTGACAATATAATTCTGGGTAATCCTTTCCATTGAAGCAGAACCGAATGCACCATTGCAGTTTGCCCCTGGCTTTGTGAAACCTTTTTCTCAACAGGCTGTGTGAACTAAATAAGTAAACTTCTGTGTGAACCACATGACAAAAAACACTCCTTCACAATGAATGTATGTGTCCAGCGTTCAGAAAAAATAAATGTATCATATAAGTAATGAAAAGTATAATGCTGAAAAATAGCAAAATAATGTTGAGAATGCAATGAGGAGCGCATTAAGGGATTGCAATATATCCAGGGAAATTACATTAAATGTATTGTGACAACTGAAATCACTTAAGTTGTGAAAAGCCTACTATAGAGTATGCCCTGTTACAAAAAAGCCTTCATTTTTTAACTCTTCATTCTGGTTGTTTACTTACAGTTTACCGCAATCAGTTTACCACATTCTATAGCTTCATCAGACATGAACCTCACAGAAATATCCCAGCTTTTATATCATTTTTAATTCTGTGGGTGGTAGCAATGCTATTCATTATGCATCGCATACAGACCTCCCTGCATAGAGATACCATAACACATTCGCAGGCCAGAGTCACTGCACGTTCTCCGCATGATTGATGCAGAGCACAATGGCAACGTTGCATGCGATGAATAGTCAATGAGGCCATCTGTTCCTTTCGCAGGATCTGAAGATGAGGTTCTTTATTCATAACCGCTTAGGCTTTGTGTCCCTCCACCCCCCCCCCCCCCCCCTTCGACAAATCCCACCCTTTTTTAAAGGATGATACAGTTTGTTTTACACTTGTGATAAATACCCTCAGCTTCGAAGCCACACACATCCACTCTGCAAATGAAACGTCTCTGACCGTTTTATTTCTGTTTCGAGCAGCTGATTCAGCCCTGATCTGATCAATAGAAATTACAAAAAGACTAGCAAGTTCATAGGTAACTGACTTCAATGCTGAGCGTGGATGAAGAAGAAGACATTATATTTTAACTCTTTGATACACAACAGTGACTACACAATGCCTTGATATATCTTTACATCTAACATTTCAGCACATTGTTTCTCCTGTCTTATTTTTCCATAGAGTTCAATAGGAAAATGAATCAGGAGAAATAACTCTTAAAGCGATCCATCTATATCTACTGCATATCTGGCAGCAGAGTGATGATTTCAGGCTTGCTTGATGCCTCAGACCCGAGACAATTTATTTAGCCAACCATGTGTGGTTATTAAACCATACTATTCCCGTGTACCCCCAACCCCCAATTCCCATAGAAATCCATTCAAATGCAGAGAGATTATAGTATAGCTTGTAAGAGTACCTGAAAATAAGATAGCAAGAGTCTTTTGATGTCCTTTTACACCCAGTCATGATAGCATCACCTGTTTACATGTGGAATGTTCCAAAACATGTGTTTTTGAACTTCCCAGTCTTTTTTTTTTGTCTTTTTTGGAACATGTTGTAGGCATCAAATTCGGAATTAGCGTATATTTAGAGAAATCAATAAAGTTGATTGGGTAAAACATTAAATATCTTTTCTTTGTACAAGAGAATTTACAAATCACTGCTTTCTGCTTTTATGTGCATTTTACATACTGTCCCAACTTTTTTGGAATTTGGGTTTGTATATGTATGTGTACACAGGAGTATGCTTGTGTATGTGTGAGTGTTTCACATAATATTATATGTATATTATGTATGTACGAATGTTTCACTTGTGCATGTGTGAGTATTTCATATGTACAGTATGTGAGTATACAGGAGTATGCATGTATGTGCGAGTGTTTCACCTGTGTATGTGGGAGCGTGCAGTAGTATGCATGTATCTGTGAGTGTTTTACATGCATATATGTGCGAGCAAAGTTTTAAATAAGGCCTAAACGGCTCCTCATAACTAAGGGTCAAATGTTCCTACTAACTATTTTTAGCCAGAAAATAAGGAAGGGAAAATTTTATGAATAATTTTTAATGATCAGCAACACAATGTGTATTGAATATCTAGAATACTAAATGATAAAATGAATAATTTCTTTAGAGATATATAGCAAAGAAACACATGACCCATGTCATGTAATGGGTCGTGATAGAATACCTGTTTTTATTCAGAAAATAAGAAGCGAAAAATAAAAACAATGCATTGTTATTTGAGGAATCCATGAAATATTGAACAATAAAATGTAATAATTATAGAGATATAGCAAATAAACATTCATTTTTGACCTGTACATTCTAGGGTTAAATTGCTTTCTGATGCCACTATTTGACTATAGTGTGGGGACAAAAACACTGCCTAGAATGCAGAATTAGCAGAACTCCTGAAATACATAATGGGATGGTGCATAATGAACACTGAAACCTGCACATAACACAAAAGCATTTCCAAATGGCCTAATTGAGCTTTTTTGGCAGTATTGGAGGTCAAATAGAGGTGAAATAAGTGTGCAGAGATGCATTATTTAAGCAAAAGAAAGTGATGTTATACTGTATATCAGCACAGCTGTGATTCGGTCGTAGGCACGAGGGCGCAGGCCGAGTGCCAAAGTGTGAGGTTGCTTTTTATACAACAGAATCCGCCAACAACTACAGTTCTTTCCAAATTCCATTTAAAAATAAACTTGTTTTTTTCAACAAGGCATCATTCGTTATAAGGCGAGCCGCTTGCCTACGGTATGTATCATTCTAGATTACTAGTAAAACCCGTCTTGCTTCGAATATCCGTTCTCTACATTGCAGATGTGTACTAATTACCAGCATTATATGGGCAATTTAAAAAAATGAAACGTGAGGTAACATAAGAGAATCTGTCTGATGTGTTGCAGGGTACCCTGATGAAGTACCGGCAACTTCCTTCCATGCCGTGTTTGCGTTTTAGTTTTCTCGGCAGAAAAAAAATAACGTTGCAGTAACATAGACACAGTGATGCGGCGTCTGGATGATCCAGGCAGGGAAGTTGCCGGTTCCGTGAAATTCCAACTCTATCTCAGTTGTTATTTGATATCGTTCAATGACAAAACTAATGACCTGTGTTAGTAGCTGGTACATTAGCAGCACCAACACATGCCTTCATCAGGGTACCCTGCAACACATCAGACAGATTCTCTTATCTTATCTAACCACTACACAGCTCACTGGGGAGAACCAGCAATGTGTGGCAATTGGCAGTTGACCATTGGCAACTATAGTGGAGCAGAGTGCTTCTCACCAAACAGGATTAGAGGGAAAAGAGAGAGAGAGAGGCAGTGTTATTTAATCAAAGGGGTTTGATTTATCAAACTGTTTCACTTTTCACTTACCTTCCACAAATATCATAAGCTAAAAAGGTTAAGGTTAGGTTTCATGGCAATGAAATCACCATTTTGAAACAAAGCCATAGAAATGTAGCTAGTTTATGTCTTCATAACATAATGTAGAAGAATACATATTAATAGAAATATGGTACAAATGAGAGACATCTGTTGACACTGCAGACGACATTGATCTCAAGCTTCCCTTTTTCTGAAACAAAACACCCATGTTCATTGTTACATTTTGTCCAGCTCTCTGCATAGTGGGGTAGGTATTATGGTATAAACTGCATAGGGCGTTTAATTGGCTCAGACCGGTTGGTTGAAATGATCTTTGATAGAATCGCCCCAGGGATTACCCTCCATGTGATATCGCCCGCGGGGCAGCGATGAATCCAATCAGCCTCATGTCAAAACATTCATTTGGAGTTAAAAGAAAGCATAAGAACAGGCGTTGCATGCCTCTTAACCCGTTTTTCAAAGATGGAAAACAATGCATTCAATTCACATTGAGATTGAGATCTCACCTTCCGTAAGGAGTTTACATTGCCTTCCAATATTAGTTTTGTGTGTGTGGGCTGTGGGACAGCAATTGTGGCCTTGATCAAGGAACTTAACATGGATTGCAATAGTAAACATTCAGCTGTATAAATACGTATTCTTGTCAATGTGGGAAACAGAATACATTTAGCTCATTTCGGTCTTCATTTCCAAGGTGACCTTTAGTGACCCGCACCCCCCCCCCCCCCCCCTTTATTAATCTGACCACAATATATCCTAAATTGACTTTATATGGTGTTTAAATCATTTTCTGCGAGTTGTTGCATTTCAGACAGCTAAATCATTTCAGAGAAATGCGATAGAGTTTAATCATTTCAGAGAGTAGCTGAAAATCAATCATATTGCTTTTCTCATATGTACAAATGTGCACTGTGCAGGATGAGCCATGGACCGTGAACAGAAAGATGCACTTTCTGGCAAACCCAGTGTGTTGTCACGACCACACTATCCTCAGTGATACTCATAGAGTTGGTCAGCAGGGGGTTGTATATTGATGCTGTCCCTTAGGATACATTAACCTAGCCTAGAGTTTGTCTGTGCACATCACCAATCTCAATGTTGTTCAAGATGAAACAGGAATTTAAAATTCTCCTCAAATTAGTGTGCCAGTATAAACTAGCCATTTTGTGGAAAACTGACGTGGGAAAAATAAACAATATACGCACCACATTTGCGAAACAAAAAATAGGTGCTTTAGTTTTGTCAGTCAGAAAAAAAGAGCAATTGATATCCTGAATATCAAACAAGTCACTGGCTCTTAGAGACGAGAAACAGAAAACACTGGTTGATTTTTCATGATAAAAAGAAAATATTGAAATCAACCAAGAATAAAATGACTAATAATGACATATCCAGGCAACTGAATAACATCCAAATCAGTAGTGTTACATTAATCTTACTCTGTGTCAATAAAACTTTTATAATGAGACTCCACCTGGGAAAAAATATAAACTTTTCATAATTTGGCAATGAAAAGGCAGTCATATAAACAAGGATAGTATCAATCAAATACTATAGGAGCCTAAATCAGTAAAGCAGGTTATTTAAAAAGTATTATTATTATTATTATTATTATTATTATTATTATTATTATTATGATCCTGGTACTGTTACTTAGGCCATGTGCTCTCATAAATTTGCAATACAATGAAGTCTAATACAATGAAAATAGTCCCCATTACCCTCTAGATAATGCTACAATGACTATATCTGCTCCCATATGTATAGGCTTGTGCACAATTCCCAATTGCGAGGGGCCATTTTTGCAACACAAAAATACAATAATGCAACAATATTGTTTATGTATTTACGGTTCCATGAACCACAGACTGCTACTATAGCTCTCCGATTGCTCTCAATATACTCAGCTCAGTGAAATCTCAAGGGGAAAATAGTAGCACAGATGTGCCTCATGGACGTCATGTATGATTCAGAAAACCATGGTTATGTGTAGTATGTGACCATATTAATGCAACACAACCTTTGATGTAGTTCCTGAAGTGTAAAAGACACACAAAGGCACATTTTGTATCCTTCCTTAAGCAACTCCTCAGAAGTCACCAGTCATGAGTCTTGAAAAAAGAGCATCTGTGCTTCCTATTTTTTTTTTGCCTCTGATTAATTTCCTTGAGCACAGTGGGTGCGACACATTGGACTCCGGTCCCTCCTTACGGCAAAGCCCCAAGACCTACAGTGAGAGGTCAAACCTGTCCCAGAATGCAGAAAGGCACTGCCAAGTCCCAGCATTGGCCAGTCAAGACACGATTTAGCACCCTGCCTCAGACAAAAACACACAGAATGGAAGGTCAAAATGTGATTTCATAAAGTTACCCCTACCGGTTACTCCAAATGTTCTTTTGGCTTAAACAATCTGCTCTACCTCATCCTTCTCTGTGATAGAGGACATGTTATATATCCTTCTCTCTCTCTCTTTCTCTCTCTCTCATACATCAGTGAGATAAAAGATTTTTGGTAAACTTCAACACAAAGGGCTCCACTGAGCTCAAGTTTTGAATTAGCTTCAGTCTTTCTGTCTCTCTTGAATCAGTTCTAAGCGAAAGAAATTATTTGTTCTGTCTGAATTTATCTATTGCGCCAACACAACATGAAATGACAAAATCAGTTCATTTTAATTAGTTATTAGGTTGTAACGGCTGTGAACATTTCAACATTGTAGTACCAGCTCTGGAACTAGGGTCAGAGAAAGGCAAACTCAGTGATTGCAATGTAGCCAAGAGAAACACACCATGCATGATTGATTTATTGAACGCAACAACAATACATGTTTGCATAACTGTACTATCACTTTTGTATGTGAATGTGAGAGATGTAGAGCATGTCTGCTGCTGAATTTTTAATATGACAAGATACCAAATTCTACTCAAACTATCTATCTTTTGACTGAGAGCCAAACTTCTTGAATGATGAGATTTTACTGTTCTGTATCATATACTGTAGTCAGGGGTACATACGATAGTGTTCCACTGAAAGAAACACAAATAGAGTTTTTTGGTCACACAATTATTCCCGTACTCTCCAGATGCTAGAGCCAGTGAAGCAGAGCAGTTCATTTACCTATTTCAGCTTGATAGTTACAGCTACTTTGACGTATTTCTCTGTGAAAATTGTATGTTTTTATAGTCAATATTGTTTCCCTAGCAATAATGCTTCCTTCACTTTAATTTAAACCTATGAGAAATGGAATTTATGTTGGTAACAAACAGTGTACTCTTGGGCTGAAGCACCACAGAGGCTTTCTAGTAAGATTTGTGTATCCGTGAAGACCTTGCCAGGGAACGAGACACACAAACTATAGTCAATAGCAGTGCCACAGTAGCAATTCTCCTGTAGCAAGAAAAAGAAGCACAGGCACAATACACTAAACTGTATCTTTCTACAAATATCAAAAAATGACTTCAACATTTTTTATTTAATTACAATATAGTATACTTGTAACTGTATTTTGTATTAATAGATTTACAAGGTTGCCCTCCTCCTCCTAAAAAGGCCATATTTTTCAACTTAATTGGCTTCAATTCAGTTCTCCTGAAATTTTAATTCTGAAGCAATAAGTCAAATAGGCCCTGTATACAAGTTTCCACTGGCAAGCTAGTTTTAAAGGATTAAGTAATGAGATTACCATAAATTTTAACCCTTGTGTGATCCTGATCCTGATGTATGGGGTCAATTTGATCTGATGACTGTTAATCTTATTTTTTTATCTTGATTGTAAGGGTTTCTGTTTGCGGAGAATCAAGTGCGACGGGAAGGGGGGTCAGAACAAGTCACCCGCTAAGATGAGGACCACTAGAGGACGTAAGCCGCTCATGGGCAGGAAACAAAAAGTAAATAAACACTCCTGGTTATACAGCCAAATAATAATCAACCCAGGAAAAGCGGGCGAACTCGAAAACACGAGTGAGCAAGAACAAAAACAAAGTTTCCCGAGCTCAAATACTAGAGCTGACACAGGGAATATACGAAAACAGAAAAGAAATGCTGTAGACAAGCGGAGAAAGCAAAGTCTCCCAAGCTCAAATACTTGAGTTGACACAGGAAAAGTAAACAGGAACAAATATAGCACCAGCGAAGAATAATCCTAAACGAAAAACTACCGAAGCTAGAGCAAGTCCCTTGTAAACATAAAGCAAAGCTTTAAGATTAAGAGGTTGCTTGTACCTGACTACACCAGGCTCAGTGTTGAGTCAATATGACACCAGAAATGCGGGGTTTAAGTAGTCAACAGGTAACTAGCACAGGTGAAGCATCTGAGTGTAGGAAGAAAACAAAACCCTTAAACGGAAGCGGAAAAATCCCACACTCCAATGATGGTATAGGTGGTCATTTGTTCTAGATACATTTTAAAACATAGGCTAAATATAACTTAGGCTATTAGGATAATTATAGAATCACCTGCCGGTTTTTATGAGCAGTGTAAAGAGCAAATAGCTACCGGGTAAAGGCAGTAAAAGAACATCAGTGTAAATTGGTCATTTTTGTATTTTTCCTGGCTCGAATCTGGCCATTTTTACTGGTATAGCAGTGCAAAAGACTGCTTAAATGACGTAAATGAAAAGGCAAAGCAACGGCAAGCCTGCTGAAACTACGACAGCTGCAATGTCACTGGAGACTGACAAGTGTTCTGATGTCCTGTTCTTCTCAATATATTAATTTGACTTTTTCACCATCCCAAATCTGGAACGAGCAGGATTACTGAGTTAGCTGGATAAAAACCCAAAACCAGGTGTGAAAATTCTTCCTTGGCCCAAGAGAAACAAGCAAAAGGTTTTGAGCCAATGAAGGATTCCCATACTAAAATATAGGGGGAACTTGCTAGAAAAGACAGATTACAATAGGAATTATTACAATGCAATAAGCATTTAGTGATGCCAAACCCAAAATAAAGTACAGCTATAGTAAGTCATGTTAGTAATTAGCATGGCAGCCTTGATATTTGCCATAGTCCCTACACCATTAAACGAGCTTTATTGATTTAGCAATTGACAAGCACAGCTCACCAGAAAGCTAGCTAGCCGTTTTAGGTACAATTTTAACTTATCCTTAACAGGGTAATTTCCTGTTAAGGATAAGTTATTGATTTTGATTTGTGGCTACGTTAAGCAAATGTCTAATTCAATTACTTTTTTGTTGTTGATTACCATTTTAAAGGTAGATTGGATCACATTGGGGAAAAGACAGACATGGGAAGGAAACAGACATTGATGATAAAAATCCCTCCAATATATGCATCCCCAGCCAAGCTATCAGATTTATTGTGTTTTCATCTGAACTTGATATAGTAAAGATGGATGAAATAATTCTTTATTGATTAAACATGTATTTATTTGACTCCTAGAAACCAATTTATCGTTAACAGACTTTATCAAATACACTTCAAGTAGCTGCTTTGGGTTTTTTCTTGCTTTAAACCACATACCAATTTTGAAGCTGACAGGGTGTGAGAAACACACACTGTGTTTAAAATATCCTTCACTGCACACAAAAACTGCCATAGCTAATCAGAATCACCCACTAAAACTGAAATAAAATCACGGAAAGTGATTGAAGAGACGCTGTCGTCTAATTGGCTGGTTGATGCGGGCCACAGCAAGAAACTGCTCAGGTGGTGGCTGTGGTTATATAGATTGACTTTGATCAATAGATCAGTTGTAACCAGGGTGGCAGGGTCAGCAACTTATTCCAAACCCTCCACTATCAATCACATGTAATTGTAAGGATCTGAGAATTGTGTGTTTTTTGTATTTTTATTTTATTTTGTATTATTGTTATTCATTGCCATTCTGTATGTATTGTTTATTCTTAGTTTTTATCTGGCTTGTTTATTTTTCAGTTTTGCCTAGTTGTCCCGTGTCTGCTTGTATACATCTGATCTCACACTCCCTGTTTACGTCTCTGTACCATTCGGGTGATCTCGTTGGTGTTCGGGTTCCCTCTTGCTTCGCACCTGTCTCTGTGCACTTAGATTTACTAATTACCACTAACATACTAACGATAGATTAGATCTACTAACTCCACTAACAAACTAATTTGTATATAATTACTAATTGTACTAACGGCAGGGGTGTGTATAGTTACTAATCTCACTAATATATTAGAGCGCACATTTTCACGCTGTTCTGTCCTTGTTAATCATTCTCAGCTGCATCTGATCTTCTCTCCCTGTTCTCTTAATCTATGCACGATTTCCTGAAACTCCAGGTCATCGTGTATCTGTATGGATACAGTCCGCGTTTTCCCTAGTTGTCTCCGTGATTGTTTCATTGTTCCCAATTGTTTTCAATTGTCTCTCGTTTTGATCCCCGCCTCTTCACACACCTGTTTCCCTTTGTGTCATTTGTACCGTGTGTATTTAAACCCTGTGTTAACTTCAGTCTGTGTCAGAACGTTGATTTACTTATCCTGTGCCTGCGAGTTGTTAAAGCCAGAGATCTGCTAGATACTTCCGAGATACCCTTTGCCCGACTATTCTTTTGTCTAGCCCTTACCTGTCCTGTTTTTTATTACGGTTTTGATTACGCCTGTTTTTGACTATTCTCCTGCCTGATCCCCTGGTACTGTCTGACTTCTGATTCCCCGGTTCACGACTTTTGGATTGCCCCTGATTACCCTTTTTGGATTCTGTTTTTGTACCTCCCTGATTCTGATCTCCTGGCTTGACTCCTGCACTTATAATAAACAACGGATTTTGCCTTATCCTGTGGTCTGCGTCTGGGTCCTACTTCCGAATGTAACAGTAATAATAATGCAATTCACGGGGCTCTCAGGAATTAGGATGCCTCAGGTGAGAACCCTTGGTGCTATGCAACATGCATGTCTGGTCCTTTTCCATACAAACTAGCAACTGGCCAATCATAAGTGCACATTTATACCTTCTAATCTTCAAATAATCTGGACTAGAACATTTCCAGGCTCAAACTCAGGAGTGAGCATACATGTTTAAATTAAAATTTTACACATAACCTTTTCCTTTTGTGTGTATTTGGTTAGTTTGGGCACCAGAGTGATGGTGAATCACAGTCCCTGTTATTCTCAGGGAACTACGGCTGTTGTCTAGGAATCACAGTCACAATACAACCAGTATGATAAAGCCGGCGTATTTTTAAGGTATTAATTAAGAATAACTGAAGCAATCCTTTAAAGACAAACAAAATCAGTTCAGGTTATAACCCTAATCATTAAAATAAAATGTCAAATTTGTCAAATACAAATACATACAGTACTGTAACAAATACAAATTAGGAAATGCACGAGGGTAATTGAAATATCCGTCACGCCAAAGCCTGCCTGCCCTGTGGCAATCTTTGGATATGCTGTGTGTTACCCAAAAAGACAGGTGTGTGGCATTCTGCCACATGGTACAGAACCTGTCTCTTGTCTGCCGGGTTACTGGAGCAGCAATGCAGCTTCACAGCCCCGTCAGCAATGCGACACCCATCTGTTAGGAAACACACCTCAGAACTCTGTGGCCATGTGGTCTTCACCCTCATCCACCCGTCTCCCACCATTGGGGGGATGGTGCAGAAGAGAGAGATAAACGGAAACACACAGTGAAAACTAATGGGCTCATTAAGGACCGAACCCATACATGCCAGATATATCTGCAGTGCAGCAGAGTCAGCTAGATGTAGGGAGGAAATAAAAGGCACTGTGCATCACTTCGTACAATTCAGCGACAATGTGTCAGATCGTTTTGGAATCGGATTGAGTTCTTCCCTTCCTCTGCAAAACCTGAGCAACTGCCATTTGGAATTTTAATTGTGATTTTGTTTGTGATTTCAGAACCTCTATCATCTCAAGATTGAACAAAATTTACCATTGATGTCATGGTAAATATGCCATTTAGCAAGCATGAGTCATACCATGTCAAGATGTTGAGGACAAATTTTTGCTGGTCAAATTTGCATGGGAAGTTTTTTCACTCTACCACTTTAGCACATCCATATAATGTACAAGGATTGGATAAGCCAAAGAACAGTACTGGGAAGCACAGTGGTCTATAACCGCAATGCAAGCAGTAACAACTACAGGGTAAAACAGTAAATATAATGTAAACCTGGAAGAGCCGCTGCTAGTCAATACCTTCTCTCCTATTTTCAGCCATTGCTCGAACTCATAATTGGCAGGACTACTTTCACAAGGTACCCTCAGTGGCAGACATCATTACAGCAAGGCTCTTATGAGAGAATGTAAAATCCTTTTAATTTCCTTTGCTCTGCTCTATCTCATTTCCTCAAGATTTATTCAATGCCAGATGAAAATTGCAGGACCCCCTTAGTTTATGTTTCCATTGGTGCAACAGTGTGTGGATTTATAGCACACAGATTGCATTAATTAATGATATATAATTAGACTGCTTTATATTAGATGGGATACCTAGCTTGAGGGTTAGATATGTCAGACTCACATTGCAAATTTGTAAATAGCAAAAAATAAAAAAACTTGTAAAAAGTACACCGTCATATTTTGCTGTGCTGCTAGTAATAAGCATCCAATTTCAAAGTCAATTGCACATTTGTGGTTTTACAGCAAAGGCAGAAAACATAAATCTTCCCATGTAGAGATTGAATGGCTCCAGTGGAAAAGATAGGTGTAGATAGATATTCATTCCATAGGATCTCATGCAGTAAATTGCACATGCTGCATGAACTATAAATGAAGGCACAAAAAAATTATAATTACAGAGAACCAGAAAGATACAGTGACAATAATGTGCTAATGCCAGGGAATTGTGTCACCTCAGGTCTATAAAAACAGGGCATCATACACCGTCCCAGGGCTACGCCACTAACAACTGTCAGGGGAGTCCACTGCCGTCATTTACATCTCTCTCCTGGCAGCCCATCACTGTGAACCATCGCTGTGCTGGTTTTCGTCCACCTCCTCCCCCATGGTCTTATCCCTTGCCATATCATGTCCCCATGTCTCCGATATTATTCCCACAAAGGTAAGTATACATTTTCCATACCAAATTTAAAAAGATTGATTCATAAAACATGCATGAGTCAGGCAATTCCCAAGAAATCAAGGAAATATCACCTGTCCTATATGTCCAGGGATGCCTTCTCCTACACGTATAAATGTGTTTGCGTGGTGTACACACAAACACTGGGGTATGCATTTACATTGTTTGTAGGTATCGTGCACATTAAAAGCCATTCGTTATTTATGACACATAGATTAATAGAATAATTCATATGGGAAGTGAAGGACTCAGAAGGATGGGGGATATGTGAGCTACCTGGCATATAAAACCAATGAAGAAATATGATGGGGTGGCTTTGGAGGGCATTTATATATTTATATACATTTTTGTTTGTTATTTCTTCTTCTGTGTATTAACATGCAGTTTCTGTGAAAAGCATTCTGTGGGCTGACTGAGAGTGCAGGCAGGGGGATGGAATTATTAGACAAATCTCCAGCACACCAGGGGCTTAGCGGCATAGCCAGGGATCATCGCCGGAGCCTGTCATGGAAATGACTGCCTGCTCCCGGGATTTGGGCAGCAGATGCATCTGTGTGAGATTGCTGGCGCCCGGCATTAAAATCATACGTGATTAATGGTCTTCACAGCGGACGGTTATTGCGCCAAAGGTAAATGGACAGGGATTTGAAACCAAAGGATAATGGCCACAATTGATGGAGAATTAATTTATACTCTGTCCTATTTGCATTTGATGAGGGGGGTGTGTAAAATATGACAGCGAAATCCCAGTAAGTTGTAGTCGGTGGGAGAAGGATGACAAACGCCGGAGCTGAACATGTTAGACAGACACCACCATTCAAAAATGGTCTCAGAACAACAGGGATCTTCGTTTTAACTGTATAACTTTAACTGTATAGAGTTAAGGAGAGGATCTTAAAAACTGAACATGAAAATATGGTGCAGCGATCTCCCCATAAAAACTGCCATTTAAGGTGAACACTGCATTTTTGGTGCTGAGATAAAACATAAATTTCATGTTCCCCTTATAAGAAAGACTATTTTCGGATCAAGAAGGGAAGAGAATCAGAAATTCTTCTCATACTTATTAAATAATTTAGAGCTCCTGCCTGCACTCTCATTAACAATCTCGAGTCGACACAGCCAGCACAGCGAGAGGAGAAGAGAACATCCTGCCTGTGACAGAATGAGAAGATTTATATAAGAGCAGAAGCTCTCTCTCTTTCTCTCTCTTTTCTCTCTCTCACGCACACACACGTTTCACACAAATACGTATTAAAATGCATCAATGGGATAAAAGATTTTTGGTAAACTTCAACACAAAGGGCTCCACTGAGCTCAAGCTTTGAATTAGCTTCAGGCTTTCTCCACCTCTATCTGAAGGGTCTGCTCAGCAGGGTGTCCGAGGGCAATGCCCCCGGGATTTTCAGTGCGATGTGAGAGTTTTACCCTGCCAGTCTATTTCGCCCCAGCCTTTTCGGGCTCCCCTCTGACTCACATTACAGCGGGGTAGAAATGAAAGCTAACTCCATGCAGATGCTCTTTGCTTTCCACCTTACAACTCTTCTGCCATGTCTTACATCAAGGTTTGTGTTCTGATTGGCAGCATGGCTGACTCACATCTATGCAATCCACATCACCTCACAGAGATGGAGAAATGGGTCAAAGCAAAGCTCTGAGCAGGTGCCACCCTTTTCAATCTTCACTCTGCGCCACCTGCTGGTGGTGACGGAGTACTACAGGGAGGTGAACCGCTCCAACTCGAACTTGACCAAGGCGACCAAACAAGACATCCCCAACAGACTGTAGTAACATTTCTGACAGCCCCTTCAATCGTCACAGTAGTAGCCTATGGCAAAAATGTTCAATTAATCAGATATGCTACATTTTGTTCTATTTATTAGGCATCTTGTAAATTCTCTGCTCATGGCCCTTACCCAAGCGCCTCCCATCCTAAAACCTTGGGCTCCTCCTGTGAAACGTTAAGGACCAAACAGATTACATGGAAATGTCACAGCTGCTCATTTTCCTCAATATTTCATTTCCTTGTTATCACAGATGCTACTGTGGGAAAAAGGCATTCGTTTTGGATGTGTTATCAGTGTCTCTGGTATTTTATATTCCGACAGCTTCGATATTATTTTGTTAATTAATCTTTTTGACTGTTATGAAAACCACAGCTGTGGTCTTAATCAAAATGAGATAAGTTAAATTAGTTATTTATGAAAACAAACATTACTGTTGGACTTTGAGCTGGATTTCACCAATGTGTCTGCATTCATCTGAGATAATGCAAGTTATAGCTTCACATCTTACCAGGAAATCCTCAAAAGCTTGATGTCAAATGCCATCCATTTAACCTGCAATGCCTACATTGTGGCACTGGTGAGTGGCATTTGGCCAAGCAATTTCCCCAAAGCTTACAAACTTGTGCAGAAAGTTGCGCTACACACCACTTCTAAGAAATGTAATAACGCAGCAAAGTTCAGTACTACAAATAAACACAGCACAGTCAGAACAATAAATAGCCAATGCATCAAAATGTTCGGAGAAGTCACAGATAAATTGACAACAAATTACATCCTTCGTACACTGTTGAAGAAACTGTGTTCCTTCCAACAAGCACACAAATCCCTTGTGGTTGATAGAGGTATTGGGCCTCACCAATATGGTCATAAACCTGAGCGTATATTTGAGCGTACCAACTTGCGTACTAAGATTTCACATATGATTTATCAGGCTTGCGTAAACACACTGAGTGTAAATGTGTTCGTAGGTTGATAAATCAGACTTAATCATATATTAGGAAGCACATACACATCATTATGAATTACCATACTCACACTTCCATTTGCTAGAATATTTGACGAAATCAGATTTTTAAGCTCACACAACCTAAGTTTTCCAAAGAGCACCTTTTGGTTTTTCACCTGTTGACTCTGCAATGCTCCGAACAAAAGTCATTTTTCTCATTATGATATTGTGCCCTCGATGTTCATTGCATGCAATGCCACTGCCTCGCCACTGGAAAAAAGTAAAGAAAAAAACAAAGTCAAGAGCTGTCGTCGAGATTTCAACACACCGTACACCCACGTTCATTTGGATAAATCCGGACATTTGCGTTAACATGGTTGTACGCACACTTTACGATAAGATTTGAACGATAAATCAGATTTGAATGATAAATAAGACCCATTGACACAAAGAAAATCTGCCCACATGATTTAACAAAACTCACTCTGGACTTGACTATACGATGTAACTAGAACTATTCTTCCAAACTTGTCAATTACAAATTAATTGCACAACAATACAGCACTACATTGGCACTGAGGGAGTTCTGGGAGAGAGGTCACACACATGCACGCACGCATACACACACGCACACCCACACACACACAATATTTGTTTTTAAATGTTACGAAGAAAACAAAATGCTACTTGTCATTCCAAGCTGTTCATGAAGAAAAACACATCTCTCTTCATATGGACAAGTTTACACCAAGCAACATCAAGCAATTACAGGACACTGTTAAAATATTGACCGTGATTAAATTCAATCACTAAATTCAAACTGTACATTATTAAATTTCAGTTAATCCGACTTAATCTATTAAATTCATTACACCTGCTGAAAACATCTTATAATGAATAGCTTTCTGAATCTCATCTCAGAATATTTTGTTGACAATGTACAAATTAAACTAACGGTTTCTTTTTATTTTCTTGTTTTTGGCAAAAAAAAGTAACCAACCACATTAACCTGTGTTGCTTTTAATAAAAAAATGTATAATTAAATGTATAAATAAATGTTAAATAAAATGTATAATTCTGTGTCCTCGTCGGTCCAGGGTCCAGGGTCCAGTGAGGGTTACATGCTTGCAGATCGATTTTCTCTACCGTAAACTAGCTCGCTAACTTCAACACACAAGACCCCTGTAGCCGTCATGCACATACTGTCTTTAAGCTATCGACTAAACGGAATAATGTGTTTACATGCTTTTCATTTTGAGATTATTATCGGCATATGCATCCTATTTTATTTGGATTTTGCATATTTTTTAAAGATTTTATGGTAAATGGTAAATGGACTGCACTTATATAGCGCCTTTATCCAAAGCGCTTTACAATGGCCTCTCACTCACCCGTTCACACACATTCACACACCAATGGCGGCAGCTGCCATGCAAGGTGCTAGCCTGCTCATTGGGAGCAATTTGGGGTTCAGTGTCTTGCCCAAGGACACTTCGACATGTGGACAGGAGGAGCCGGGGATTGAACCGCCAACCCTGCGATCAGCAGACGACCCGCTCTACCTCCTGAGCCACAGCCGCCCCCATGGTGGGTTTTGCTTTTCAGAATAAGGTGACTGATTTACTTGACTGCCTCATTCTGTATCATTCATAACCAGGAATACTTGAGTTGACCGAATAAGATCAGAATAATGTTTTCATGTAAACGTGAGTGTTTCTCAAGCTTGACGTTATTACAAGGTTTTCATTTAGTATGAAAAAATGGATAATGGTTAGATACTTTATTCAATACAATTCAAACACTAATTTTATTTACAAAAAATATAAAATGATCATTACATGTATTAAAATAACCTATACTCATGAGTGACACACTATGGTGAAGTGACAGCCAATGATGAACTGATTATAATGATATTGTCAAAAAATATAATCAATGTTAAAGTGACTGCCAGTGTTAAATGATATTCATTGTGATGTCACTGTTAAAATGAAATCAATGGGTCATTGTTCTGGAGGTGTGATTACAGTAATTGTGCAGGGATGGGTTGGCCTGGGGTGGCGGGGCCCAATATGAGATATTTTCATGGGCCCCAAAATCGTGGTGCCCCTGTGTGTGTTTGAGTGCATCGCGTTTGTATATTAAAGAAGGCTGGGGAATTGGTGATTTGGAAACAGATGATGAATAAACCAAGTAATTTAATTAAATTTTGTAAGCATAATTAGCATTTTCCATTATTATGTTTGTATAATGATGTATATAGGATTCAGTGTGATAATAGGATGAAACATGATATAATGCAATCACTAATGCCTGGGAGTTTATGGAACATTCAGCCTAAAAAATAAAAAAAATTCTAGTGTGATACTGCATCTTGAAAGGCTTTATAGTCTATCTAATGAGTTGTTTTTTGACATATATTATTGTTGGCTCCCATATATTGTTGTGGCGCATATTCCAATGCATGTTTCCAAAGGTTGCATAAAGGTTGCTTTTTTTTCCTCATGCTCAGTCCCCATTATCGCTGCATGCAACAATATTTCATCTTTATTGTCTTATATTATTTGTAATAAAGCATCAATAGATTAATCTAGGACATTGTACCAGCCATACCACCCTACACTGTTCAATGTCAAATTGTCTGAAGCTAAGTAGGTGTGGGCTTGGTTAGTACTAAGATATAAGACCTATTGGAACAACTAAGTTGCTGCTGGACGAGGTATTGCTTGGCCAGTTGGGGGCAATCTTCTCTCTGTGCCAGATTCAATGTCAGTTTGCAACCTATAATTGAAACACGAAATACAAAGTAATTAACAGAATGCTGCATTTAAACTAATTCTGGCTTTCATGAAAACAGGCTACAATTATAGCGACTGGTCTAGACAACATTACAAACACAGCCTACAGGAAAGACATCTATTTAAATTCTTAATTTAGCTTGAACGTTTTGCATAGACACAACACTTTTTACAAGAGTAAGAGGTGTTAATGCAAAACTGAAACTGGTACTCAACTGGCCATAATTGCTCAGTAAATCTGATTAGCTACACAATCCCTTGCATTCCTACATGCCTTGACATCATATATGCATGAGGTAATTCAGTTCTCAGCTGGCCTAACTGGCTAAATACATTTTTAAAATAAGTATGCAATTAAAAACACTCATGAAAAGCATGTGCTGCAGTGTGCCCAACATACACATTGGTAGTCCCAGGTTACACACATTACATCCTCACATCACTTTATGGGTAACATTTCCTGTGGTTTTCTTATTGCATTATACAGTCACCATTAGACACAGCCTAATTTATATTGGCAGCATAATTGGAAGTCTTATTAATGAGCACATGCACAATATCTAGAGGTGGAGCAATAATTTCTAAAATGAAAATACAGTACATCCATAAAAAGAAGGCAGTTGAGCAACATTTGCATTTCATGCTGTGATTTGACACATTTATTGCCACCTGAGGAAGATTATTCATGGTTACAGCCAGTTTTAGAATGGCAATACAGAGAAAAGCCACATCAATGTCTGCTTAACTGAGTGTAATTCTTGAGATGCTTTATATGATAAAGGCATTGCATCCTCATGAAATGAATGTGTTGACTGAAGATCTTAGATAGTTGCTTAATTACCTTTTTTATTAATTAGTAAGAAATGCCGTTGGTGAGAGGATGTGAGAACAGATGGGATGAAGGGCTCATGCGAGAAACAGAGTTGGATTAATTCATTGGTAAAAAAAAAAAAATCTTCCTCCTTTCACATAACATCAGAAATCAGTACACAATACAGTGTTTAGTAAAAATAATGATTTTACTTTTTTATTCTTAATCATGTCTATGTACTGTACATGGTTAGGAAATTCAATATAGAGTCCACATTAATGTGTGGCAGTGTGCATAACAGCTAGCTTAACACATTTCTGTATTTTTTGTTGTATTTTCTGCAATATTGTTTTTGAAATGTTTTTGACAGGCAATAGTATGTATAATGGTGCAATTAACACTATATATGTTTCGTATATAAGGTTCTGATTGCAGCAAAAATATATGATGTTTTAACTAAGTTTAACTAAGTTTGGCTTTTTTAAAAGCCACAAAAGACAAAATTATATGACAACGTCTGGAGCCAAGGCTGCTCATTCGGAGGGAATTATGGGACGTGGAGTTTTTAAACAGTGCCAGCGCTGGTATGTTCACAAAAAAATACTAAAATGTTAAATATACTCAAAGCTGGTCCAGAAAAACGAACAGGTGTTATATTGAACAATCCGGGAAATTGACGGTAAGACATAATCACTGGAAATGGTTTATAAGTAAGCTTTAGTTAATGTCTACACTCTAAATTAATGGGGAATTTACTTCCGAAACCGGCGTGACGTAGTCACTTGAGTACTCTATAGGTGTGTAAGTCAACATGGTGCGCCCGAGAATACTGACGTGCTTTGGTCGATAATTTCCACGTATATACACAGTTGGCATGCTTTGGTAGAAAGTGGTTTTCGTAAAAACTGTGCAAGGTCTGTGGATGTTTGTGAGTAACCGTGTCATTATATTTGTAAACAGATGTCACCATTTTTGGCGCTATAAGACCCGTTGAGGTTCGTTCTATCAGGATGATATCACGATGAGCGGCAGCGGATATTTACAAAACTCGTGAGTTCTCAGAGAAACTACCTGGATGCATAGATAGCACTCTGGGTATGTAGAAACATGTCACATTTGAATATTTGGGTCAACTGCCCCTTTAAGGAAAGTGAACGTAATTAGAATTCTGTTTTGTTTTTGTTTTTTTTGTTTTTTTGTTTGTTTTTGTTTATGTTTTGTTCTTGTTTATTTAGCTTTGTCTAAAAAAGTAATGTAAAAAGGGTAGGCATAATAAGCCTTAGCTTCAGTCTACACCTTTTCGGTCATCTCCTTGTTCTGTTTTTTTCCACTATACTGACACTTTATTGCTTATTATTTATCTCTATGTACTGTATACATTCTGGAAAACTGTCAAAGAGAACCGAAATAAATGAATACTAACTACTAAGAAGACATTGACAATGTAATAAATATTAACAAGACAAAGAACGAAAATCTGTAATGAATATGTGTTATGTATATACTGCACGCAATAGATCAGCACTATAAAATTGTATGTGCTCAGCAGATGCAGTCATTTAGATACTTTGAAACCAATGCTCATTGCTAGGCTTATATTTGATTAATGTGTATGAAAACTTAATAATATTAATGTTCCATTCAGTGATTAACGCAGCCAAAACCTATACAAGCTGTCTGCTCTTGCAGCAATTCACCCTCTATAAATATGTTCTGTGAGCACCCTAAAGCTGACTACCTGTGGAACACATCCATGGACTAGAACCAGTTCCCAGACATTTTTTTCTGTTCATGTAAGACCATTATTTATTTCAATAAAGTGAAATAAAATATTTTATATTTGAAATTATAAAACTAGATTATTAGGAATACATCGAGTTTATTACATATACTTAACTTTTTGTGTCCTAAACAGGAAGTTTAAAATAATAATAATAACCTATAGACTATACATATTAATGCATGGTGTTTCACTAAATCTTTCAAATATTCCACTTCACATTTTCAACAAAAAAAATTACATTGGCATATTACAATATTATAATAACAAACAGTCTTCTGTACTTTCAGCATTCCTTATGCAATAAGAGCATCCATTTCTTTCTGAGCAGGAAGATGAAGGCTACTTTACATAAAATGTGATTTGATGAGTGCAATATAAATAGCAGTCATTGAACTAGAGTATGGATTGCGAGCTTGACATAACAGCAGTGGACCTGATTAAGAACACTCCATACAGCCCCATATACTATAAACTAAATGGTAGCCTACAATGTGAATCATTTTGATGCTCCTTTAAATTGCTTGTGCGTGATCCAAGGACTTCTAAAAATCACTATTACTAATTGGAGTATGACAAAAAAACTTATCTGACAATTACTCACTTTGGCAATTATCTTAAGGCTAAGCACAGTGGGATGGGTGTAGCGCTGTATTTAAGGCAAACACTGAGACCAAAATTTAAAAAAGTTGCAAAAAGCAAAAAGATGAGAAACAGGTGGCTTTTAGAAAAGCTGTGGCAAGAGGCAGTCTGGCTCTTTCTTTTTTCTTCCCTCAAATGTTAATTGACTAAAGTAAGAGCAGACTGGAGTGTTACGTAGGGTTCTCATAGGCCACTTCTCACAAGAAAATCTGCCAGTGAGTGAAAACAGACGAGTGCTCTCAATGTCAGCACTTTTCATCCATCACCTGTGCAGTGAACCGTACAGCCACAGGATGGCAAATTGGCAGAATCGGCTATTGTTAGTGCAACCAGCTGTGGAAAAATAGATTAAATTCTCTTCCATCTAACTACTATGCACTTTGCCATTGACTTGAAATAGGTTCAAACAAGTTTAATTTTGTATTATCATTTGTGTGTGTTTTTTTTAAACAAAACATGAATGTGGCAGTTGCTGAAACAGACAACAAAATTAAGTAAGAAAAAAAAAATGTTGTCTTCATTTTAAACCAGTTAAGAACAAAATGCTCTGAGATTCGCTTGTGTATAAGGGTGTGTAAGGGATTTGTAGTTTGGGCTGTGTAGATTAATATCATCAGTATTGTGTCAGAAATGGTTCTGTGTCTTGCTTAGGGGCACAACTGCAGTGCTGTATCCTGGTATTGACGTTCAACTTTAACACACTGCTTTAAAGTTTTTCGCTCAATCTTCCTCAGCCAAATATAAACAGACATCCAGATAAGTATTAATACTAATATTTTAATAGTAAAACACAAGGGTGCACCAATATCTAGACAAATTATTATACAGTGCAATGATATCCACCTGGTTCACTGCACAAATTTGTATTGTGCAATATGCAATGTATTGTTAGACCACACAAAAACTTCAACAATAGACTGGTAAACTAAACAAAATGGGGGGAAATGACAGTTTAGAGAGCAGGGGGGTATTTCACAAAGCAGGATTACTGAGTTAGCTGGATAACTGCACTGAGTAAAATTCAGAACTGCTCTTTTTACTTTCATTCCATGTTCCAGATTTGGGAAGTTTCCTGGTTTTACTCAGTGCAGTTATCCAGCTAACTCTGTAATCCTGCTTTGTGAAATACCCCCCAGGTGTGAAGCTATTTTTTATTTGACAGGAGTGTTTATGAGCGCCAATATTTACCAGGCACAATGACACACAATGAATAACAAACCATACTTTGAAAGCTACACGTTGTTGATTGTGGATTACCTTCACAATGGCACTGCTGTCTATATGTTTAACCATCTATGTGAAAACAACTTTCAGTGAATGTGTCACCTGAAATTCTTAACGCAATGCAAGGATCGCAGCGATGGACGCTATAGCAGGCAACAACAGGAAACAGCTTTCTTCTTCGATTTGTGTTTTCCACTGGCCTGTTTTTCACAAACAAATGTCAAGCCAACCCAGTTTAATGAGTCTCTCGCTGAGCATGCTCGCTCCCCACAACTGTTGTTCGCTCACATAAATATATGTATGATAGCTCTTTATTCAAATAGAGCAGCAATGAGTATAATGTGAATATGGAACTTGTATTATTCATGACAGGCTGCATAGCTACAGTGGCGCCGCCAAGGGGTGGCCAGGGGGGGCCACGGCCACCCTGATACAATCGCTGGCCCCCCCACTGGCCCCCCTTTGCGAGTCACATATGCATAATATGCTTCTATCTGATATTTAACATTAGGTACTATTCATTTAAATCAATAATTCTATTTTTCATAATAGTTCATGTACGTGAAAGAAAATAACAAATGCATAGCCAGTCAGCCGCTGCTGCACAGTGCACTGCCAGGAGACAGAGCACAAATAGGCCCCGCCCATCTTGGGGGGGGGGGGGGGGGAGGACACAACCCGCACTTGCCCACCATTGACTTGACGTGCTGGTGCCTTCTTGTCATTCCGATCCGTTAGCTAACAGCATAAAAATGCCTAAAAGTTGTTGTTAGATGGGATGCACTACAAACAAGGTAAAAAACCCAGAATTGCGGTTTTATAAGATTCCGAACCACAAAACGGAGCCCATAAAATGAGAAAAGTGGATCCGAGCAATAAGACGTGAGGCGTCGGCGGGAAGAAAAGGGAAACTGTGGGACCCTGAAACTCCACATGCTTATGTGTGCAGCAGGCATTGTTTCACAGGTAGCCAAAGTCAAATAAGTTATCCAATTGTCAATTTATGGTTAACTAATATTGCTGTAAGAAACGCTAAAACATTTTGACCATATACAAATGGTTTGTAGTGGAATGTGGTTAAATCGGAGTGCTATAACGTTACAGTATTATATTTGCAAGTGCAAAATATTATCATCCACGAACAAAAAAGTTGTGGGCATCCAAAGAATGATAATTTTTTATCGTTGTATGCATGTAGATTCCAAACAAACGGTGAGACAAAGAAAAAGCAATCAGCTTTCAATGGGTAGGCTACTCTTCTCAGGCAGGTTGTAACTGTTCAAGTAGGCTAGTGAAATGGAGGTAACGTTGTCATAAAATTTCTTCTTACCATGAAAATGGACGACTTGTTTACATTCTCGGACAGATGTTAAAGTAAATCTATCACCACGTTTGAAAATCCGTGCGAATAAAAATGGATTACTCTTCGTCGAGCGATGACGACATGGTTATCCGTTCGGTCCATCACGGAACGAAAGTGTATTTTTTTTTCCTCTACCAGAACGTTAAAAACAGAGCATGCTTAAATTACATTGGCAAAATATTGATCCGGGTTATGTGTCCGTTTTTACTTATGTAAAGTTTGTTTTGTCTACAACATGCTCTCCTTCTCTTCCCTCCTTTTACGGACATACGTGTTCCACTGCCTCTTGATCTCTTCTACTAATATAAAGGGTTAACCACAACATAACAATACATTACGTCATTTCAGCAAACATCTTTAAAATAAATGTGTGGTAGTCTATACAGTGTAGCAACTGATGAAGTCTGAAGAGTTCTCTTCAAAACGATCGCTACAGGCAGACCTCGACTGTTTTCCTCGTTATTTATATAACTTGGCTATCAGTAATCAGGAAATCCACACAGGAGTCGGAATAAGATTTTTGGGGAACTTTATTTGCCACGCACACAGACAACAGTGTGACAGCAAAAACATTTCAGATAGGCTCTAACCTGCCCTTCTCCTCCTCCCCCTTTCTCTTCCTCCACCACAGTGGCTGCCCCTGGCCAGACCCTGTAGCTAGACTGCGTGTCGTCTTTCTCCTTCGGTTAGCATATAGCCCACAATTACTACGGCAAATATCCACGAAACAATATCACATATAGCGGTTCGCTAGCTTTCATCCTTTGTTTTCACCAAGGCAAACAACCCAGCCGGTGACAGCGTAGCCTACATGAACTCGCCTAAAGTAAAAAAAAAAAATAGGCCAACGTATCGTCTAGCTATGTTTGTGTGTAATCGCCACTGGCTTGTTATCTTCTTTACATGAACTGCTATCAACGTTAACGTTAGATCTAAAGGTTTAGCTGGCTAAAATAGCTGGAGACTACTTTTAAGCCAATGCTAATAACCTATGGGAGCTGATCAGATAGCAAGTTGTGCGTATTGCAACCATTTAGCTATAAACCCACCATCTTCATAGCCTATTTGCTCGGCTATGGTTTTCCACAAATTGTCCTTCAAATCGTTGTCTTTGTAACTACTATGTCTCTTATCAAAGAGGACGCTATACTGTGACACATATAAAATCAGTTGGTCCGCCATATTGGATGTTGGAGTTTGTTGTGGCAGTGCGGCGACGTCAGTCATGGAAACTTATGATTGGATAGATAAATAGTTTCGCAAACGAAAACTCGCAAAAAACGAACTTGCTGCGAATAAATTAAATGCCACTTTTTTGCAAAGGACATTTCGCGTTTGATGTGCAAGATTTTATGAACAATACAGGAGTTAGTTTTTATTTTTCAACATGCGATTTATTCGTGCGAGTAAATCGCGGCCAGTGTGTCACGGCCTTTACAATCAATGTAGCTACTCCTTCAAATGAAAGCTGTATATTTGTCTTTTTAAGGAAAAGGAGAACTACTAGCCTATTTGAAGAACAATGAATCGCCTAACACATGTATATACAGATACATAACACATTAAAACAGGATTGTTGTGAAACTCAAAATGTTAACTGTGCCGGTATTAGTCTGTGCACATCAGATAATTAGTAACATTAACTGTAAAATAAGAAACCAAAGTATATCAGTATGCAATTCCTTAACTCTCATATTGACATAGTTTTCAACTAGCCTATATACTACAACAACATAATAGAATTCCTGAAATTCAGTTATGGCTTTTGTTATGGCAGTTGCTGCTGGAGGTGGTGTTGGTGGGCCTGGAGAGGGCGATATTCCCTCTGGTCAAATGAACCCAAATTCCCCAGGGCATTGATGGGGACATTGCTGTAGGAGTAAATGTCCAATATTTTTCCTTTTTTTTTTTTCATTTGGGCAATAATTGTCTCTCCTCACTGTTGAGTAGATCATTAAGTGATTGTGTTGGCACGCATTCTCTTCAAAGTCAATTTGCATGCTTAGAAGCTTAATTTGTGCAAAGTAGATGACTAATTAAGATGATAAATGTTCCATAATTAGATGATTGTTAACAAGATGCTTGAGAAGAAACTATAGTCATAGAGAACTGCAGGTTACAAAAGAAGTCAAGAATTTATATGGGCCATAATCCTACTACAAGGTGGAACGGGTCATTTCCAGCAATATATTCCTGGGAAGGTAATTCATGATTGGGCTGTGACAGGCGAAAGCTGAAAAGCCCAACAGTAGTAAGACCTAATAGGCCATCTTCTCCAATCTATAAAAACAGTGGCCCACAGCTCCATAACTGACAGCTCAAATAAAACTGAAATAGGTTTTCCTCCCATTTTTCTATTTCTCTTGCATCTATTATTTAATCGATCACAGCCCCGTTCATCAATGCTCACCCTAGCTCAGTGAAATAAAAAATAATAATAATATGTGATTCTACTACGTGTTTGCTTTTCAGCCTCTAAAGCTGGCATCTTAATTGGCACTAATCGACATTTGTTCTGACAGCTATCCAATGTGATCCAAACTCAAATGCCATGTTTTAGATCGTACCATGATTCCAAGTCTTTGCCGCAATATAAAATTTGTCCTCCGTTTCATCTCAAAGAGAAAAACACTACTTGTCAAATGATTTATCACCTTTACCAGACTGGTTATTTCATTAACAGGATTACTTTTGTTTGCAGTAATACAATGCTTGAGGATCCATGCGCGACAAATAAGAATATTAGACTGCAGAGGGTGCGATGGAAACAGAGCATTCTAAACATAACAAATAAACTGCTTTATCACAATGTCTTTTCACAAGTAATTAAATACCCCATTCTTCAGTGGCTTTGCAAGCAGGGATGAACGTGAAGAATATTATTCATTCAAAATACAAGAAACACATAAAATACAGATTTCATTAATCATGGTTAAAGAAAAGCGGTATATGGCTGGAAGATATATGCCATAATGGTGTTGGAACCTAATTTGGGGGAATGTCTATATTAGCTGCAGGACCTCATTCAGAACCTCTACAGTATTTTTCCAGGTTGGGTTTGACACCCAAAATCTACAGAGGTGGCAAAGGCAATCCACCATGACTGGAAGAAAAAAAAGATTATGTTAATGTGTCCAATTACATTTGGTCCCGTAAAATGGGGGGACTATGTATACAAAAGGGCTGTGATTCCTACATGGATATGGATGTAAATATCCTTTGATTAAAGCTGACAGTCTGCACTTAAACCTCATATTCATAGTTTAATTTCAAATCCAATGTGCTGGAGTAGAGCCAAAAAAACTACATTTGTGTCACTGTCCAAATAGTTATAGGTATATAGCTATTGGTATATGCAAGAGAGTGCAAAGCCTATTTGTTGGGCAAGGGCTCAAAGGGAAAAAATGGCCCCTCTCTATTTGCCTGGGTACATGTCATTTCAAATGTTAAGGCTGGCTAGCATAGTTAGTTATTAGCCAAATCATTATTTTGCTAATGGTGAGTATTATGTATTACTGTTACTTTCAATGTAGATTCAGTTAATCTTGGCAATAGGTTTAGGGCTTTTTTTTGTCTTCCACTAACACAGAGGGGTCAAATTAAATGTATGAAGGAAAAATATTTCCAAAAGAATGTCTTATAGACAAAGTAATAAATGGAATAAGGTTTTGTATTTGTTTTTTGAGACAATTGTTGTAGACAGAAAGTCAAGATCTGGAGAAAGAGATAAGGTATTGGTACAGAGATGGTTGGGCTCATTATCTGGAGAGGGTTTAAAAAACACTTCACAGCCTGTATGTAGGGTGTCCCATGTCCTTTCTATGACACAACAACAATCTATGTGACAGACTGGTATTGATTGTCTGATTCTGCTTATATAATACAATTTGTATTTGAATTGAACAGAGTTTGTTGATTGTATCCAGTCCATTCCCACAATCATATAGCACGTATGGCCAGATATAAATCCCAAGGAGGGCCTTTAGATGACATTATAAAGAGGATTGTTGGAAGATTCTGTGATTTTGGAGGTGAGAACCTCAAGGTGAAGGATCCAGAGTTTTAGCCTATCGAGACAGAACATAATGATCCTTAAATGATAATGATCATCAAAAACACTATCTACCAAGACAGCCTTAGGTGGTGACCCTTCAAAAGGAATCAATGAGAAGTATATTCTCTGGCCTGGGCACATTGCCGTAGACAAAGATAGATGAGAGTAGCCTGGTTTATTCCATCTGCATCTCCGGATAACAGATAATACTTCACAGTGATTATAGAGCCTGTCCTGTAGGGAACTGATCTGTCTTCAGTTGCAAACTGCAGCCGTGTATCTTGAGGATGAAAATGCATCTTACACCCATACATTTCTGATCTGGACCATGCAGCTCCTACCAATATAACCAACCATTGTGATGTGTAGGGAAAGCATGCTCGTCTTTTTATTTAAAACCTTTCATTAAAAAAACCTGGAATCTAATTAAATGTGTTAAGATACCCTGTGTTTATTACAAACAGATAATGTAGATAAGATATTTTGCACATCATAGAATGCAACAGCAGGGACTGGATTGGTAATTTGATAAATATTTTAGTGGATTATATAACTGCACAGTTGGTATGAGAACCACACAGAGACACCCACGTAGAACATTAACACCTCAGCGATGGAGCGGCACAATATTATACCATGCCATTCTTGGTATTTGGCGCTTTTAAATGTCTCCTATACATGATTAATTAGCTGAATACAAATAATTCATCCTCATGAATAACACACAAGGTGGACTGAATTTGTCTGCAATATTTTATGTTACGCTCACCCTTTTGTATTTTCGAGTGCAGGGTGATGCAACCAGGGTCGTTTGCGCAATAAATTCAATGCAGGGTCATTCTTTATGTCCCCTGACAGCAAATGACCAACAGTGTCAATCTGAAATCTGCAAGATGGAATAACGGCTCCTTCACACTGCCTCTTAGAAATGCTTGCGCCCCACCCCACTCCTGGCAGACACACAACACATTTTTAAAGCTTCAACAAATTAGTTGTAAATTGACACAAAAGGGATCAGAGTATAACACTATCAATGCAGGAAGAGACAACAGATGAAATGAACAATGATATACAATGCATAAACTGTGGATCTATATAGATATAATCGTATATACGTAGATATAACATTCCAGTAATCAATACACAATACACAGTAATTCCATGGTTTGAAGAATTGTGCTGGGTGACCCCACTAAGGGAGAAATACCACTGATTTACACAGAGAGAGCTGGAAATAGCTTCATGAGCAGAGACCTTTCTGAATATTTCATATCACGCTCAGGAAGAACAAGAAGGAAACATGGAGGAACAAAGCCTCTGTGCGAGGGCGGTGCAGGCGTGGAACAGGGGGAATGCAGAAGAAGGACATACAGTACAGGCCATGCAGTCCATTTTAAAACCTCAGAGCTCCAAAGCTATTGGAAGGAGAATTTCTTTTCTCCATCTGTGCAGGTCTGGATGTCAGCGCTCTCTTCGTTTTTCTCCTGGGTTCTGCCACATGGCTCCCGGCACCTGGTGCAGCGAAAGGCAGGCTCATCTGTTTCGAGAGAGACAGACAGACCAGTATTTAAGTGCTCTGAGGAGGTGCTTCAAGGAGGTGTGCGGAACACTCGTCCTCTGTCCTTACCCCTTCATTTCTCAAAGGACTAATAGAGGAGACAAAGGAGAGCGAGAGAATGGTAAAACATTTTTACTCAGGCTGGTATCTGTAGCAGTGGATTCTGAAAATGATATAAGCTCAGAGTGATATGTGCATAATCCCCCTGAGTCTCCTAGTACTTGCTATGAAGTAAGAAGATGTCGAGTGAGTCCAAATCCAGCACAGTACAATGACTCTCTGCTAATATTGCCACTGACCCTCGGCTAAACATATAATTAATTACATATTTAGGAATTGTTAGATTATTACTGCCCTTCTGGATGCAGTCCCATTCCCTTTCCCCGTGGTCATCTTGTAAAAGACTAGGGCAGTGATTTGCATGGATTCCCTTGAGGGAAACCTGAGAAGAGGTACACGGGAGATGGGCTGCATGTCTGAAAGCCCCTGAAGGCTAAGCTTATACTTCAGCTGTACCACATTCAGTGTCTGCAGTTTACTACGTCTACAACGTCATACGGTTAAAAAAGGATATCTATTAAAATATACCAGCAAATTAAACATGGAACATGTTATATGAGAAAGAGGTAGTTAATTCAAAACAGTGGTAATCATTCAAAATTATGACAACAAGCCTAAATAGCACTTTGTTCGCTCATATTTGCAAAATGCAAATAGTGATTGGATTGATATTAATAAGTGTACTTATTATGTGATGCAAATCAAATGTGCATTTATAATTCAAGACAAATAGACCAGGTTTTAAGTAACTAACATAAAAGTTACTTTATAAAGTCACAAATCACAAATCAAGTATCACACTATTCCTAATTGATCTATGTTGTGGCTGTGCTCTCCAACAAGCAAGGCCAAAACTATACTGTACTATACAGCTTTATTTATGGTTGAGGATTGGAACTCTAAAACAACCTAACATATTGTCTTGGATTGTTTGCTATACATTACAAAAAGTAAAGCAGTGACAGAGCAGACCAGGTATACAGCTGTGCAATAAAATGATGAACGCCTACACCGACACCCAGGTGGGGAAATGACTTCGGTAGTGATGAATGAAAATTACACCAAGGCTGTGTTCCCGTTTCGATAGCAGCTCACTGCTTGGGCTTGACAACTGCCTTCAGAAATAGCTGCCTTTGTAGGCATGAAGCTTTTTTTTTTCTCTCAAATGGAACAGCCTATGAAGACAGTGGCTATGACATGCTGGCTAGGTATTTGTAAAGCCCGGAACCATCCCAAACCTGGAACATAGACAAAAGTAAAAAGAGCTGTTCCAGGTTTTACTTAGTGCAGTTATCCAGCAAGTTCAGAAATCCTGCTTCCTGGAACAGGCCTCTGGTTTAGTCACAAGTTAGACCAAATGTTATTGTGTGTCAAATAAGTTATGAACTAGCTATCAAACCAGTTGTATCAGTTGTATCTAGTTGTATCAGGATGTACTGTAGGCACCTGATGTGGAAGGCCTCAAGCATCCTGAGGTGGCGACTATAGAGGTTCCACGCCTCACAGCTGTAGAGGAGGGTGGTGATGACTGCAGTCGTCAGAGAGGAAGCTGCCCAGGTATTTGAAAGTGTCCACTATTAGAAGTGGCTTGTCAGAGATGGTGATGGTTAGTGGATGAGAAAGGGGTGTTCATGTCCACTGGAATATTAGAAAGGCCAGAAAGACCCAGCCTGCCATAAGCGCTTGCAGCAGCTGCAAAGGTAGCCTGCAGTGCTTATGGTATGTGGGCCACAACTGCACAATCATCTGCATACTGTAGCACCCCTCTGTCCTTCTGGATCTTCTCGTACAGCAACACTGTCACACACAAGAAGAAGACATTGAAGAGTACCGGAGCAAGGATGCACCACTGACGTACGCCGGTGCACACCCTGAAAGGCTCAGACTCCTGGCCTCCTATAGTCACACGTGCCACCATCCCACATGCCCACATGGAACTGTTGAAGGCTAATGTTGTTGACAAACCTCAGGAGGACGTTCCACAGAAGCTCCATGTTGACTGTGTCAAAAGCTTTTGACAGATCGATGAAGGCCACAAAGAGATTCTGGTGCTGCTCCGGACACTTCTCCTGGAGCTGCCGTGCTGTGAATACCATGTCCACAGTGCTCCTGTTTCTCCTGAAACCACACTGTGACTCAGTCAACAGCTCCTCTGTAATGTTCTGCACCAGTCTGTGGAGCATGAACTTGGCTAAGACTTAGTCATAAGTAGTAAGATACCACAGCTGTTGTCGCAGATGGACTTGTCTCCCTTGCCTTTGTAGATGGTAACAACATTGGCATCCTTCCACTGCTGAGGGACGGATTCCTGCTTCCAGACTTTGGTAATGAACAGGTAAAGTGCACAGGTGCAGACGTAGCCTCACTGTTCTAATGCAAAGCAAGGCTCTGTGGTCTGGTATCAAATCTGAACTATATGCCAGTGCTGACTGTGGCTGAAAGCCACATAGGGCTATGCACTGGCACTGGCACTGGCACTAGCATCACTCAGGGACGGAGGGTTTCACCCGGCAAGGATGATGACATTTCATTAGGTAGATTGGACACTCACTTTATTATTGTTACACATATGAAGTCTTTTCCACCAACTTGTGTCTGTGCAAGCCTGACCAGTCACCCATGGTGAAAAGAAGCGGTGGAGACATCATGTGTTTTGGGGAAGAGTGCCATATCTTGCATGAGCATGACTGATCAATCCAAATTGGGGGGAATTCTGAATTTGTTTAAGTCCAGCCCCACTAAGCTTCAATTTGATGCTGACAAACATCACCTGTGCAATCACTCTAACATTATTAGCATGGATTACACTGTATTTTCGGTATTCGTCAATTAGCTGCTAGATGTCAGTGTGTGTAGTAATACACAAAAACTATTAGAAATACTGCATCCCCAAGAAAAGCAAGTGGTGACTATTCTTATTCCAAGTAGTCCCTTTGACAGAGAGGGGCTCAGCAGGTCACTCATCAGCCGTTGGCCAAAAACAGCCAAAATGATGCCAAAGCAATTCTTCCTTCCATACCCACTTATATCCAACATTGTAAATTTGTACTGGGTATCAGCCATGGCCAACAGGCTTGACAGTTAAATGGAAACTCATGTACTTGCAGGTGCCTTTATACAGAAATAGCATAGCAGGGACGATCCAATGTTCAAATGCATTGGCTACAGCTTCTCACTGCTGTTCATTTGGGAATGTGACAATGTTGTCCTGAGGACCGTTCCAAATAGTTGTACAAGCTTCATGTAATATCACAGACAGTTGCATTGGCCATTGTTAGGCCTGGGCAGTGATCTGCTGAATGTTGTCACTTGCCAAAGTGTTCAAACAGCCAGCCAGTCACTCTGCAGGTGACGCTGGTATTTTATGATTCTCGCTGTGCTGCAGTCACAGTGCAGCTCTTTTCTCAAGTCATTAAACCTATCAACACGCAAATAGTACTCGGCCTTCACTGTCACAAACCAAGGACTTTGATTGTTGAGACGGAGGACAGATATAACCTTGGTGCTTTCTTTGTACTTCTTATATTTCTTGTTTGAGTGCAGACAGCATAGGAACTCCAAGCTCAGACTGAGAGCAGATGGGATTACTCTGAAGATGACTGGTATCCGAGTCCAATTTCCTGTATCATATAAATAATCCGCAAATCTTGCTTTTCAGATTACAGAGAGAGGACATAATGCCGTAAGTGGCTTGCCATCTTTTGATTAAATAACCTTTCTAACGTATTACTATCTTAAACCGCGTGACCATAGTTAAATCACAATTAAAGGTGTGTATGCATTAGAAACAGTTATATACCTTTTACCAGCCTTGGGCATAATTTAGAAGGTAGCAGGTCAAAGGACTTTGAATTTAGTTGTAAGACCTTTAAATTCAAACTAAGCCATTCTGCCCACGCCATTTCATCAGTCACTCATCATCAATGATTTAACACAAGGTACATTTAATCAATCGCAGGCAATTGATCACTGTAATTAACACCTGCCATTTCTGTTTGGGGTGGCTGAGGGGACTGAAAAAGCATTGAGTGAAATATTGTGTATATTTCTCTGTATATACAAAGGAGTGTGTGAGTTCCCTGAATGCAACCAGCAGCAACACTGGGTCAATACAGGGACCCAGAACACATAACATCTTCTAACTGAGCAGGCTATCAGTTAAGGGTGATACATTCATGTATTGCACAAACAGAATCCTAATGAATTCCCTAATTAAATTAACTGATTTTATAAAAACAGTGAGAGGAAAGTTAGGTTTCCCATAACTACAAATGTAAGAGCAGTAAAAGTGGTGGCAAAGCACCATTTGTGTCAAAATGAATGACAGCAAGAAACTGTCCTTAAAAGAGAAAATGCCCCGGACACTATGAGTGACACAAAGCTGATACAGCAGCAGCTCTGACAAAAAATAAAAAATGTACGTTTTTTTTAATCGAACCTTACATCAGACAAGACCTTTATATTGTGTTCCAGTTTTTTCAGGCAGGCAGCAGTGTCAAAACTGCCATTTGCACGTTCCAAAAATCCCACAAAATATGCAGGGATAGACAGAAAATTCATATAATTCAAGCCATTTTCATGGTATGTGGAAAACCTTCACATTTAACATTTATACTGAATAATGAAAGTAATTATTTCAGTCTCCTCCCATGTACTTCATTCTGACTTCCAGCTTCTCCCCTCAGTGAGACACTGTGAGGTCCCTCAGTGTATACTGAACAGATGCAATCATTTCTTTATCCCCTGTCAAACTCATTCACAAAAGTAGGTATGGACTGGACGGGGCCATACACAATATACTGTACGGAATGAATGGGATTTGATTATGCATGGTAAGGGTTTGTGCAGTGTTAGTATATTTATTTGTCGCAGGTCATATGTATTGTATTTATACAGTTGCTTTGTGTCCACAAGAATATTCGCCTTGGGGACAATACAGAAGATCTTGAATATTGAAAAAGGTCAGTTTCCCCGAGGAAAGTAAGGAAAACCTCTGGTATTTCATGTAGCCCCATATATAATTCCATTAGCTAAAAAAAGCAATTCCTTATGTCAGCACCTTTAGGAAAACTGTTTTTATCAACCAGACAGTGAAAGAAAAATGCACACAAATGTATGGCTCAGTTTCTGTTTTGTGTTATCAATTCAGGCTTCAGTACTCACATTTTCTAATGAATTGTAAATGCCTCATTTGTCCAATTGGAAGAAATATGAATGGAATAATAATAATGATAAAACAGTGACAAGACATATTACTTGCTGCGCTGAGTCATTAGGCTATAAAAGGAGACAAACGTGTCCATTTGGAATCATATTCATATCAGACAATTGAGGCTATGAGGTGTAATTTCCCCATGAAGTTTTATTTTCTGTTTGTTTATTTTTGTGTTCCCTTTTTGTTGTTGTTCTTGTTGATGGGCTGGCAATTTTCCAATGCCTCTTTTGAAACATTTTTCTGAAGGCCTGCTGTAAGAAGCCTGAAGCATGAGGCAATGTCATTGCAGACAAAGCCTGAAGGACTTGAATTTCTACCTAGTTTCTACTAGTCTTATTTAAGTGTCAATATCTCAAAAGATATCCACTGCACATCCATGGTTTAAAGTTCAAATTGAAGAAGAGGCTGTATCATTCACAAATTTCAAACAGAATACGTTTATTTCAGAATTGTCACATGCAGTATATACATAATATGCATAAAATAAGTAGCCTAATGTACTTAAATAATATGTTTTACTACCAGATAAAATGCAATACCAACAGTCATAAAAGCACTGTCACACCAGAATTTGAGAAATGAACAGAATATATCTAATATGCATGGAAAATACACCAGAGTGCACCCACTTCATCACTGTTGAAGACGAAGGACACTATTTCATATTGATATATGAATCACACAATGGTCAATTTAAGTGGACTGTATTGTGATTCAGTGCAATTTAGAGAGATTTTAGAGAGTTTTTTCCTCCTTTTCCATGCTGCAGTTGGTCCTTTATTTAACCACATTTTCTGTGATCAATTTATTTATTCAACAGCCTAGAGCAAAAAATAAATTGTATGGATTAAGGTTTGAGCTCTTGAATGAGAGTAATAGTCATAAGCCATGCATGCACCGAAACATATGAAGCCAGGTATGACTGGAACTTTACAATGCCTACATGCTTTGTTGTCATAAAATACCAAACTTTGCTGTTACAACAAAATAAAAGATTTGCTGAGAGTTGCCTGAATTGAACATCAAGGATCTGCTTAATGACTGATAATACCAGTTTGCCAGGATGAAGATAAATCTTTCTCACGATGCCATTAGTTGCTTTAGTTAGTTATTAATTACTGTGTTTTAATTACTCATAGGAATGTAATTACTAGCTTTTCTATAAACAATATGTCTGTTTCATATTGCTGGAAGACATAGCTGTCATGGTTATTGGCAGCCTCGGCCGTTCTGCGGTCGTTATTCTTTTTGGTGTCGTCAGGGTGCTCTATCTGTTTTTTTCCGCCTCTGTTTCAGTGTTTGGATCTCACCTGGCTATTATTCCTTCCACCTGTTTTGGGTTTCTTGCCGGTTATAAATAGCCCAGGACTTCTGCCATCCGGCATTTCGAGGTTGTCTTTGCTATTTGACAAACGAAGTCGGTACGGTACAGGATTACAAGCGACCTTTTTCTCTTTTACGCTTTGCTTAAGAGATACAAAGGACTTGCTTTAGCATCTTGAGTTATTCCTTAGTGGAATTGTTTTTCTCTTAGTTGCTGTCAGTTCCTCGCTTTGGTACGCACTCTGTTCTCATTGAGGCAGATTGCTTGTTTGCTTCTTTGTTTTTCTCTTCTGCATTCTTCCGCATTGAGAGTGAGAGAATTATTTTATTTCCCTGTTTTACTTATCGTTTGTTTTCTTTCCCCTGTCATTCACTTGCTCATATTGTAAGCGAGAGGTATTTTCTTTTCACTCGGTTCTCGAGGACGCCCTGTTATTTGGGGTTGTTTTGTTTTGGCTCAGGGCCTGGAGTGTTTTCTATTCTGCATTCCTTGTTTATTTATATAGAAATATCCCCCACTCATAGTACGGACCCATCTGTCTTTTTGGTGCACACTATAGTGTGTGCTTTTAGTACCCTTAACTGTCGCGTTTGATTCTCTGAATCTTACGCTCCACCTGATAATAGAAAAAGCACAGATCTGTGTGTGTGTGTGTGTGTGTGTGTGTGTATGTGTACGTGCCCATGTAAGATGTCACATGTATCTAATATAGTTTAGGCCATGAGTAGATTTACTCCACATCACTTTCCACCCGCGCACAAATTAGACATGCTCGGACAGCTTGCATAATGTATATGAAATTGCTATAAACCTGCGTCCGACATGACAATTGATGCCAACTACAATTTGTTATTGTGACACCATCTAGAAATGAACACAACACAGCCCTGTTGACTTACTGCTGAAGCACATGTATTGTTCCCAAGATAATCACATTGTTGCAGCACCCCCCTTCAGATGGTGTGCTTTTTTTAAAAGAAGAGACATTTAGCCAATTAATGAGTGCCCAAATGCAGAGTAGTCCCTTTGAAAAATAATAATAAACACAGCATAAATAGTACATTTTGTAACATTTCATATCAACAGTGCTCAATTTGCAAGTGTTTTTGGAAAAATGCATTTTAAACAAGTACCTGTTTACTTTTGTGTTATCAAATTGGGTGGCTTCTTTAATTATTCATGCGAAATATCAGACTGGATTCAATCAACATTCGTTTTTGAAATCATTCTTATTATTATTATTTTTTTTTTATGATAATATTTAGCAAGTTTGAAAATTATGAGTATGTTTAGACAGAAAACAAAGTTAAAATTACAGATTAATATTGAAACCAGGGTAATAAAATCATGAATACATGTTTACAGCGACTGTAGGTATTTGCATTTAATAATATTTAATTATGTTTAACTTGCTAGTGTATGGGACCTGGACTCAAAGGTTGCGGGTTCTATTCCAAGCTCGCGGATTGCCATTTTTACCCTTTGGCAAGTTACCTAACCTGAATTGCTTCAATAAAGCATCCAGCTGAATTAATGTACGTGAAAATGTAATCTGTTAAATTGCCATGGATAAGAGCATGCCAAATGCCAAAATGTATGTGAATGTAACTCTCAATTCTTTTTGTGTCTGATCTTACAATTTACAATTAAAATTGTATCCCACAATCTAATTGTAAGACCCACAATGGTTTATACATAAGTTTATGCTATGTTTTCTACTATATGCAGTATCTAAAAATACAGCAATTAGGCTTGAGCAAAGTTTCTAAGGCAGTGACATTCTCTTTCTCAGGAATAAATGCACAGGAATTGAACTATTGTCATGGTATGGTGGCTTTTGTCCATTTAACATCCAGCCAGTTATAACAGCAACTCAAATGTGTGAATGTGAAAAAGGATTTTGCACTCGATAGTACATCTCTGGATTTTTTATTAGCACAAAAAGTTATGCTTTGGTGAAATTCATTTTAAGTTCTGATGCGTGCACAGATTCAGTCTAGATTCAAATGCACTGTCATTCATTTTCGATAACAAATAAATGTTACTTACTTTTATGTGACATTTTTGCTGTATTCTGTGACACCATTTCCATATTCATAGAAGAATGTTTCTGAGTGAATAATAAAAAGTTTAAATATCACTGAATAGCCTGAATTCCTCATTCATAAAAGCCAATTCATACTGCACTTAGATTTAATCTGGGCCATAGTGTATGAGGGCATACAATACTGAAGAAAAGTGAAAGAAAATACACAAATATAGATTTAGAGATAACACACTCAAGGTCTGTGAGGTAAAAATTAATACTTATTTTTTGATCCAGAATGAAAGCATTGCTTACAGGTAGAGGGAGGTACTGTTGAGGTACAATGTGTTTTATGCACAAAGAGAGTTATCAGACAGCTAAATGGGGGCAGAAATATCTTGCTTTTGAGCTTGAATGTAGTTGCCTCAAAATTAAGTATATAAATTGACACTGCTGTCCAATATTTCATAGAAATGCAATCTTCAAAGAACTAAAAAAGTATTTTATTTTTTTATTGCCGGTAAGACATGACCACAGAAAGCTAAATTCTTTTATAGGCCTATGCTTCTTCAGCAATCTTCCAAAAACAAGAAATACAGATAGTGTGGAGCTGTGGCTAAAAATGATAAGAATGTGACCTGCAAGTTGGATCCTCTGAACATACCATGACTTTTTTTATTACCTGTTGCAATTTGAACAAAAATAATCAAACAGCAACATGTGGGACAGTTGAAGAATGTGTTCAACTATCCCATGTATAAAATTGTGCAGCTCTTCAGTACAATGAATAAGAGTAAAAGTTAAACGTAAAACATACATGCAAATAAGCACCAAGACAAGTTATGATATTACGGTCAAATGCTTTCACATGAAATAATATTTTTAATTACATATTCTGCGGAGATATTGCTCCACTGTTTGTGCAATGGAACTGACAAACTAGAATGTGAAATGTATGTGAATAGACTGTATAATATCGGTTAGTAGTCTTGATCTGTTTTTTCTCTTGGTATTGAGAAATTACACACAGAGAAACCAATAGAGCCTGAGATTGAATTGATCTTACACCATCTTCTGTGTACAGCAGTGGCTTCGTTGACACAAACCCGCAGAGAGGTTGGCTTGCTTGAATGCATACAAATAACTGGCCAATAAAGCTGATCGAATCAACAGCAGGTGGAACTAATCGGCCTTCCTCATAACTCTCTCTCGCGTCCTTCTGTACACATAGGACAGGTATCCCGCTGGAGAAGCACAAGACCTGGTAACAGAACCAGGACCAAAGGATGAGTCAGTTTTCTTCTCTGTCCCTGTAATTTCATGTCCCTCCATTTTCCAGTCTCTATTCTCTATGCCTTCTTTCAAGAGCTGCTTCTCTTCTTTTCTATTCTCTTCTCCTTTTCCCTTGGTTGTTTTATAATTGTCATATTATTACCCACCCCCCAATGTACCTCCATATTTATGTCTGGATTAAGAACGCATAAGAATACGTTCACACAGTAAATTTCAGTGGACCAAGAAAACAGAGACAAAAGAGGCTTTCATTAGGGCTGTCACAAGAGAATTTAGTCCTGCTCTTTTATAAGCTTTTAATAATTAACAGGCCTTATTGGCCTTTTGATACAGTTGAGGATGTCAATAATTAGATGTTATAATTAGTGTGAATACTATAATACTGTTCCTTCAAGGTTATTTTTTTCAAGGCAGCTGCCTGGAAATATATATAAAACACCATCTTAAAACAGTAAGGACAATTACAGACATGTACATTGAAATAGTGTGTGTGCAAAGATTATGATTTAATTCAAAATGTAATGGTTTGAGTCATGAAGGGAATTGTCTCCTCAAAATAATTTAGATAACCTATTTTAAAACCATCATTATAATTATCTATGATAATATATATAATATTTTGAAAAATATATTACATGTTAAAATGTACATGATTCATTTGATCAGTATATTAATTTATACATAATTTAAACTGTTTCAATTTAATCATTTAATGTAATATATGAACAAAATACCCTCACAAGCCTTAACAATACCTTTACAAGAGAAACACAGCAACAGTAGGACATATACTTTATGAGCGATACTGGAAGCTTATTATTTCTAATTAATTTGACCACACTCTTGTACTATTGATCACAGAATCAAGGTAAGCACTTTGTCTTGCTCTCATCACCTAACCATCCAATCAATACTGCGCACTCTGTGGGATAAAGATAGCCCTAGCTATCATGTCCAAGTTAAAATAGCTCTCTGATAGGGAATAGCCTCACCTCATCGGTGTGCTAGTTCCAAGGATATAAAATTATTTTTGAACAAGTATATGATCTCAAAATAACAATAAAATGTGATGGGGGTGATCAGGGGGCCACCTAGACTATCATGGACACAAGCTTCCCCCCCCCTTTTCTTCCTTCATTTGCCACCCCTACAGACGGTTGCAATACTCCAACAGATGGCACCCTAGGTGATTGTTTAATAAAGCCTACCGCCTACAACCAGCCACACATTGAGTGATAAATGGACAAAAAAATCTTTAAGAAACAATACAGGTCACAGCTGGAAGGTGAGGTGTAGAAATGTCCTTTTTGTCATTTCATTACTGGACAAGTACACCATTATCTTGTTTCTTACTGTTTTTAAAATCCATAGAATGAGCAATATACTTTGCACACAACACCAACAGTGTTACATTTTTGTATTGTGGTTTGAGTACCCTCATTGGAAAACAGTGTGGTGCCACTCACACAGTGTGGATGAAAGCACAAAAATAGAAAAAAATAATAGTTTCTGTAAACATGTTATGTTTAAACATAACGGACCAAGAGACCAGAGACAGGATGACTGTTAATTAACTGTATTAATACACCCCGCTGCTCACGTACACACATTACATCATTACGTAGCACTACATCTCCTCCGTTTAGATAAAGCATACTGGTAACATTTTATCAGTGAGTGTGTGTGCGTGTGTGACATTCTGTAAACATAGCAAAGAACATAATGTTTTTTTTCTCTCTCTAGAGGTCAAGGTAGACTACCTGGAGCCCAAAAGCAATGAAAGAGATTATTTTCCCTTAGAGGCAACATCTTTTCTATCTTTTTGGATAGCAGTTATAAGTCCCCATTCTGGTTGGGACTTTTATGGACTTTTATTATCTTGTCATTCTGGGGGTTTCCCTGGAATAACCCAGATTTGAGATCAGTTTCTCTGGAGACTCCCCTGAAGGTAGTAGACTCTCTGTCCAATCTTGTCTTGGTTTGGTTTTGTTCTGTTGTTTGAACCAGGATGTTTGCTTTTCCATCATCTCCTGATCCCTCCTTTCAAAAACATTTGAAGTCAGGCCATCTTTGGGGCGCAGCGTACTGACGACAGGTAAGGGTGTTCTATCTTATCAACCCATCAACAGCTGTGCTGGGGATGCTCTCTGTGCCAGTGTTGCCCTGATAGCCTTGAGAGCCTTGTGCGGCGTCCTCCCGTTTTCTTCAGCAGGGATTTCACAGTTCCGAACTGCCCTTTCTGCCTCTCCTGTTGCTCTGTGGATAAGCGGGGACTGCTGTCACATGTTTGAAATGTATTCTCTAGAAAATTCA
>CM040394.1:26572219-26617219 GCA_022702515.1 Ilyophis sp. 1 JC-2022
ACATGCTATCCCACTCCTCACCATCTTCAGGAAAGTTACGAGAGAGCAGGTCAGCATCTATGTTTGCTTTACCAGGCCTATACTTTACGTCAAAGTCATAGGTGGCTAGGGCTGCAAGCCAACGATGACCTGTCGCACTGAGCTTGGCCGTGGTAAGTACGTACGTCAAAGGGTTATTATCGGTGCGTACCGTGAACTTGGCTCCGTAGAGGTAGTCGTGAAATTTATCCACGACAGCCCATTTAAGCGCCAGGAACTCTAGCTGATGGACAGGATATCGTTGTTCAGGAGAGCTCAACTTTCTGCTGGCAAACGCCACCGGTCTTAACCCTTCGGGGTGTTCTTGATAGAGGACGGCACCGAGCCCTTTGAAACTTGCGTCTGTGTGTAGGACATATGGCTTATTGGCATCAGCAAATGCCAACACAGGCGCGTTAATCAGACACTGAATGATTTGGTTGAATGCATCCCTGCAGGACAGGTCCCATCGGTCATTGAATGGTTCTGAATCCTTGAAGTAGGTCTTGGTCTTGTCCAGGACTTGCTTCTTTCCATGCCGGGTAGGTGCATAGCCCTTGGTCAGTTCCGTGAGGGGCCTAACGATTGCTGAATAGTTCTCTATAAAGCGTCGGTAGTACCCACAGAAACCCAAGAAAGATCGCAGCGTCTTAAGGTCTGTGGGCTTAGGCCACTTAGCAACTGCTTCTAGCTTTTCAGGGTCAGTGGCAACGCCCTCAGCGGAAACTATGTGACCCACATACTTAACCCTGGGTTGACAAAATTGACATTTGTCAAGGGAGAGTTTAAGCCCTACCTCTTCAAGCCTGTCTAACACCCGCAGGAGGCGCTCTTCATGCTCTTCCAGCGAACGTCCAAAGACTATGAGATCGTCTAAATAAACCAACACTTGAAGGAGATTCATATCGCCGACCGCCTTCTCCATAAGTCTTTGGAACGTTGCAGGCGCTCCTGTTATGCCCTGGGGCATTCTTTCAAATTGGAAAAATCCAAGGGGACAAATGAAGGCGGTTTTTTCTTTGTCCTCCTCCGCCATGGCAATCTGGTAGTAGCCGCTGCGTAGATCGAGGACAGAAAACCATTTGCTCCCAGTCAAGCAGTCTAACGCATCATCTATGCGAGGAGTTGTGTACTGGTCTGGAATCGTACGGCTATTGAGGGTCCTATAGTCAATGCACATTCTGACACGCCCAGTTTTCTTTCTGGCTATCACAATTGGCGATGCGTACTGGCTACGTGACTCCTTAATTATGCCAGTCTTCAACAACTCCTGCAAGTGCTTACGGACATCGTCAATATCTGCTGGAGCTAGGCGTCTTGAACGTTCTCTGAACGGCTTTGGTTCTGTCATCCTGATATGATGTTCAACATCCTTTGCCAGGCCAACATCCCACTCATGCAATGAGAATACGCAAGCTCGCTCACATAGTTTTTGACGGAGTCGCTCTTTCCATTGACGTGGTATGGGCGAGTCGCCAAACTGGATCAGTTGAGGGTCTAACTCTGTTGGAACAGTCACAGCTTCGGTTTCAACTTTAAGAGATGGAACGACTGAATCAGCAGGGCATAGCTGGCCTAAGACGGTTCCAACTGGGATGACTGCATCCTTCAGAGACTCATTCTGGATAAGAACTGTGAGGTGATCATCCACTGCGGTACTCGGCACGACCATAGGCTGCAGCAGTACTCCAGATGGTAATGGAACAGTGGGTGAGGCTTCGACCATCAGCAGGTCTTGATCCAGAGGCTTCGTCAACTCTACTTCACAGATGGCACAGCATTCACCACCCGGAGGTAGGTTAAGTGAGCCTGGGCCCATCCACTTCACATATCCTACTTCATCCTCTCCACCCTCGTTGGTTGGCTGGACTGTGTGCACGATGGAGTTCTTTGCTTTTATGCCAAGTGTCTGAGCAATGTCCACTCCTGTGGTCTCTTTGCAGAGTCTAGACAGTCTCTGGAACAGGTTAGCATTAGTTCCTAGGATCACAGAGGTCTTCTCAGGGCTTTGAGGACTTGGGCATATCAGGGCCAGGACCGACAGTGTCCCCTTCGAGCCTGTGACCTTCTCTGGAAACTCCATCTCCACTACGACATATCCGAGGTAGGGGTAGCTGGTGTCGCTTAGCCCCCATATCGCCAATCCTGACACTGGCTGGATTGGGACATCAGGTAAGTGCCGCTTGTACCAGGTCTCAAAGATAATGGTGACTTGTGAGCCACTATCAAGGAGTGCGTCGCAATGTTGGCCATTTATCTTCACTGGAACGATTGAAGAGGGGCCAATCAGTCCATGAGGAATGTCTCTTCTCAGCTTGGCTATCTCACTTTTCTTAGCTGAGCACACTGTGGGACGGCTTACTGGTGATTCACCCTGTTTAGCTTTCTTCAGAGAGTTGATCAATTTCTGAATCACTTTGGCCTGATTCTCTGCATTGTGGCATTTAGCAGAGAAATGGCCATTTTCACCACAGCGATAACAAAAGTTCCCATCCGAGTCGTTAGATGGTTGCTTTCTATTATCACTGTGGGCTTGTCTTGATGACTCTACTCTATGAACTGTAGCAGGGGATTCAGAGACTTTAGACTTTTGGCCTGCCATTTGCTTTTGCAGGTTCTTCACTTGTTTTCTCAAGGCAGCTACCTCATCCTCACCGCCTGTCTCTGGGGAGGGCACTTTTGTCAGCGACCTTGGGTCTTTGCTATCTGCTACAACTTGGCTTTGCAGCGTTCTCATGGAGGTGAACATTGACTTGAGTTCTTGAACTTCAGATCTCAAATGCTCAACGTCTTCCTTTCTACTGTCCGTAGCAGGGTTAGCATGGACTCTCTGCACAGATGTGTTCAGCTTCATCCTAGAAGTTTCATACTCTTCTTCACTCCGGATCTCGCTCAGCAGTTCCAAGAATGATGGAGGGTTTTCCTTCCTTTCTCTGAGTTTGAGCTGGACCAGCATCATATCGGAGTGGACAGCACCTCTCAGCAGCTGCTCCACTCGAGCACGGTCAGCACGGCCTGTAGGGAGACCTTCGCGACGAACTACCTTAGTCAACGACAACTCTAAGCGCCTAAGAAAGTCAGACAACTTTTCCTTTGGCTGCTGCTGTAACAACCTAAAGGCAAAATACAGGTCTTCACCTGTCTCAGCAGACCCAAAAGCACTCTCAATGGCTTCTAAGCACTGAGCCGGGCTAACCTCTGGATCAGCAGTCCGCACAGCCTTTACAACAGCTAACGCAGGACCTTTCAGACTTTCCATGATACGCCGTCGTTTCTCCTTAGTGGAACACTCGCTTTCCTCGACCATCAGTCGCGCATGCTCTAACCAATGTTCAAGAGACTCTTCTCCAACTGGAGTTGGCAAAGTACCGGAGAACACTCTCAGACGACGGTAACTGCTGTTCTCGCTTGATGGTTTCCCCATCTTAGTCAACAAATCACCTACCGCACGGATAATAGACTCAGCCGAGCCACCCGCTGGCGGATCATCCAACAAACTCTTTAACGGGCTAGGAGAAGCACCGTCACCAGGAACAGGATTTTCAGAAGCAATAATGATCCTCCACTTTTCAGTCTTGCCAGCCGGCAACAGTTCCGGAGGGACTTTGGTGGGGTCCACCACTTCCTTACACTCGCATAGCACTTTTAGTAGATTCAGCTTCAGACTGAGTGTCCGTCCTCTCACTCGCACTCGGCCTAAGGCTTTGATGTTTCCCATGTTTTCTTCAATCTGGGCATTCTCTCCATCTTCTGGAATCATCACCATTACGGCATGGTCTTCATCCAATTCTTCTCTTCTGCACCAGACTTTGAGCTCTTTAACTAATTCTACAGCGCTACTCTGCGACTCCATTTTCTTTTAGGTCTCAATAAACTATTTGACTTATTTTCCCTTGAGAAGCTAATAACAAATTCCAGGCTAAAGTTAACAGCTATTAATTTAAATTAGCATAGACTTTTAGCTTCTCAGTAAACTATTTGAACTACTGGAATTTCTTTGAGAAACTAACAAAAATTTTAACAGCTAATGCCACCAGCTATTAGCATCAAATGACTGATTAATTAATTGCATTAATTAACCATCCCGGACGAGCCCCCATTTTATATAGCGCCCCCTAGCGTGTCTAGCTATTAGTGTGGAGTGTGCTCCCGAATTCTTCTGATGGCGAGAGATCTCTCTCTCTAAGGTTAGTTAATGCACTAATAGTAATTCACTAAATGTATTCAAATTTCTTAAATTAAATTAAGCTTTTACAGTTACATCACTATTTTAACCTTGTTAAATAGCTATTCCCATTACCAGTGTAATAAACAACAAATGAAATATCATATAAATCAGAATCACTTTAAATGAGGCTACTGTAACTTTTTAACCATTACTATCTATCAACACCTCAGTCTCAACCTACCCAATGACATACACAATATCCAAGAGAAATAAGTTTGAACTATTTACTGAAAATTAGTCACAAACATACACATAGATTACTTTCAGTTTCAGTGTCTTGGCATTCACTCAAACAGTTCAGTCCATAACAAATCCTTCCAACACAGTTTCAGTCCTAAACTAAGCCGGCATTTAACTAAATAAATTAAATGGGCACCCAACCATTTGTCGTGTGAAGAGATGCATGGAATGATGCAGGCCTGTAGCGTTGCTGGGGAGCGGAGAGACCGTAAACAAAATGGCCGTTTCGCGCCGTGGCGCAGCAAACAAAAGAGAATTACTACCGTAGTGCTGGTCGATGTCGTCCTCGCCGTTGCACGCTGTTCTGGCGGGCTGGTGAAGTCGGCAAAGCAAAGCAGGTGATCCACACGATCGGACCTCGTTCCAGACAATGCACACAGGGCGGCCGAGCAGGCTACTCGCTGGCAACGTCTTTTGAAACTCCTCTTGCTAAGTCGAGCTGACTAGCTTTCCGTTTTCTCCTCTTTGGAAACTCTAACCGAGTTCTCCGCAATAGTTGCATATAACTCACAAGCTACTTACTGCAAAATGTCTATAAGACTCACTGTCCGTGCAGTCCAAAAGCACATTCGCCACCATAAGCATAAACTTGAGTTTTAACAACTTCTAACTGTATCATGCACTGCGCAATTCTCTCTCTGGTCTCTCATCTCGTTCTCTCTTCCCACGTCCAACTTCCTGCTCCCTCTCGAACTCTCACCCCGACTTCTGATTGGTTCTTTCTCCAAATACATGAATTTAAACTAACACATTTTTTAATGCATGTAAACATTATTTACACATTTCTAGCATTTAGAAAAACACGTATGAAAGTAAAATAAACAAAATTAAATTACAATGGGGAAATACTGAAATACCCCAAATTCCCATAGGGCTACATTGATATGACTACTTGCATTAAACTAGCCTTATTATTTCAACAGGTTACTCGCTTTCTGTCACTATAAAGTTGTGTTAATAACAAATAATCAAAAAAATAGTAAGCAGGACCTTATTAAGATATAATCTTTTTTTCTACATAGACTTTCCACAGGAGCCTACCTTTCCGTTTCAGTAAGCCACGATCAGTATTACAAACAAAGTTGTTTTTGTTGCTTTAAATTTATCTTCTGCAATTTCTACATTTTCTAAACTTCAAAATTGATATTGAAAAAGCAGTTGACAAACCCATTTTGCAGGTGGAATGGTTTTTAAATAACCATACAATCACCCAGAATGCCCAGAACTATTTTGAAATACAATAATGATGTGACTCAATTGTCTTTAGATTTTGTAGATGCCCAAACATGCATAAACGGGAGAGGAGTGTCTTTGTTTTCATGACTTTAATTGATGTATGTATTTTGTTTTTATGTATTATTTTTTTCTAATTAGTATTTTATTCTGCTGTAGTAATAATAAAAAATTGGTCACAAAAAAATAAAAATACAATTCCAAATAATTTTTCATTTTTGCAGAGAAATCTTTCAAGCTATATATTTTGAGAGTTAAATATTGTGTAACTTCAAAACTTTCTATCCATTACCACAAGCAGTACAGCAATCTTTAATCAGAGACTTTGATCTGACACTAGCGTAAATTTCATATATTGGTTTCAATACCACATTCTCTTGAGATGACAACTTGGGGCCACTTTGGAATAGGAATTGCTTAGTTTTTGTGAAATGTATTGGAACATTTTTTTGATATGAATTTGGTGTGCAAACAGGTTTTTAGAATTATTTTGATATTCAATGTCTCCTCATGTCAACAGCCAAAAATGTACTCTCTAATGGGTGCAAGGTAATCAACAGTTGTTATCACATCTCAAAGCTTTTCTGATTGTCTCAATTGCTACAGGCACGTATACTTTTATCATCAAAGTAGTGGCTTCCTAAGTAAGATTTCCAATTAAGGGGTATAACCTTTGTGACAAGAAATTGTGTTCTCAACAGGTTTACTCTACCAGCCATGAAACAAAAAAACATACCAAGAACAAAACCCTGTTGCTGATAAATTGAAGCTCCCCATTCTTGTAGCCTCATTGCAATAAAGCTGTCACAGAATGGCTTCCATAATGCTCAACCTTGGAGATGATTGGGAAAAAAAGAAAAGAAGATTTTGCATGATGTTTGTGTATTATGTTTTTAAAAGAAAATGACTAAGTGGTGGGTTTCAGTCACTTTAATTTGAAAGCAGTTTTTAAACCATGTAATGCAATCATAATGCCAATGGAGCATCATCAGATTTTTAAATTAGATTTTTAAACTAGAATGCTACATTCTTTGCTTTGGACAAAAATGTTCCCTACTTCATTAACCCTTCACTAACCTTTTAAAGAAATACCATAATGTCTTTGAAGGTGCACCTGCATGCTTCATGCTGCCACATGCACTGCACGTGCAACCTGTTCTCTTCCTGTCTGCATGGGAAAAAATACTAGCCATTGCCAACTTAATCTGAATTTAAAAAGACATAAAAAATTTAACTAAACTTAAAGCTGCTTGAATTCATGCATTGTCCATCGAAATACACGACGATGGTGTGGACTGTGTCATTAGCTAATATAGCTAGCTAGCTAGTTATCCATTCATTTAAATCATTTACATTTAGCTGGTTAGTAAGCTAGCTAGTAGCTACGGAGCTAATAAGAACGAGCTAACGTTAATGCATTTCGGCTCAAGATGCATCTAACATTACATTTCGGCTCTGAAATTTCAATTGATCACAATTAGTGTTTAAGCTTGCTAACTAAGTTTGCTGCCCAACTGTCCCAGTGCCTCAGTGCCTCGATCTAGCTAACAATGTTAGCGGCTGAAGTTGACCACTTAACGTTAAAAATTGAGGAACACATGCAACAATGCTTCAGTCAGAAATACGACCAACTGTTGTACAATACTGATAATGATGCCAAATATGCTTGTTTTTATGTACACATCTCACCTGTGTTTTGAAGTCTAGCTAGATGACTTGATCTGATCGGTCGACACGTCTCTTCCTCTGAGCTGTTTCCCGCAGTCTCTGGTCGCGGCGGTTTGGCGGTAGCGGAGAGAAACGTTCCATCTGTCTACTAGAAGACGCAACGGCAAATGGCGCAACGTGTCGTATCTACTCTAGCTCAATGATACCTAAGTTTTCTAAATGAAATAAACGCCATATGATCTGCGAAAAAGTAGTATTGCCAGGCAATAGTTGTTTGAAAAGTAGTATTGCCATGGCAATACTGGCAATACTGACGGCGGCGGCCATGCCTTTGTTTGAAAAGGCACAATCTGTTAAAACTCCATTTTCTTCTCCAGTCCTATATGCAACAATACTTCCAAAGCTAATGAAAAATGCACAGCGCATCAGCATTCCCGCTCATTTAATGTATGCTCTTGACTTTCTCATTTGAAAGGTGTCAACCGCATTCAAATTGTTCAAGGAGTTGCAAAGTGCTTTGAGGATTGGATCTCCACCTTGTGTTGTGACTGACAGGTGAGCACTGCTGTTTGAAAAAATATATTTTCTTTCGAGACAGCCGCTGATTTTCCTAAGGGTGTTTACGCATTAAAATTAATCTGCAGTGGGACCCTCACTTTGTTTATTTGAAATGGAGAGGCCGAGACAAGTATATAGGATTGCTTTTGAGAGACCAATTTCGGACCCAGATAACCACTTCTGAAGATAAGTGCATTGTAAATAAGGGTCACCTTCTCCAAGATTGAATCTGAGGGCAGGGCCATCAAACCAACTGCCCTCATTTAAATTAAAGGAAGGAGTTCATTACTGGTTTACATGATATGAGTGTGGGTAGGATTTTTCACATCCCCTTGCATAAACACAGTGTTAAAAAAACCACGTTTTCAATACCTACATTTAGTACAAACATATCATTAGGGCCACAATATACATTTTGATTATCATCTATTATATCTGGCCCTGATTGAGAACTATTTGGACTTCCATCGTGCTACAGCCGTTTTGCAATTGGAACAACATGGGGTGGGGTGAGATGTGTGTGCATGCATACATATGCATATATAGTTACTTCCTAAAATCCGCCCACGTTATAATACCCCAGGCAACAACAGCTTGGATATAACAATTAAGTCCCATGAGCCCAAAACAAAATAAGGTGTAACCCCCCCCCCCCCCCCCCACCACCCACACACATTTTAAAAATATATATTTTTAAACGTATATAAAAACATTAGGGTGCGTATTTTTACGCGTATTTTACGTGATGATTCTGGCGGGAGCCTACAGTGGTCAATTACCTGGCCTATTACACATGCAAAAAATTACAGAGGAATTGTCTGCCTACTTTGATTTACATTTTGCGCCAGTGCTATGCAGCTTGGTGATGGAGCTATAGCCCCAGCTTGCTCCCACTTAGCGCCGCCTATGTCAGCAGCTCATCAAGGTGGGAGAGTGAAATGCACAAGATCACCAGCATGGGGTAGTAAAGTCACTCCCTCTTTATTTAATGGACCAATTGATTATTACTGCCCGAAAATAATAAATGTGATTTAATTTCAAGTAGGTTGGGGATACATTTTTAGTTTGTGTATCATACATATATTCAAAAATAAATATTAATTTCATTCAATGATCGAATAAGCAGCAGTCATTTATTCAAAATTGAAATTTAAAAGGACAATTTCCACACAATGTCAGTTATCTGATGCCGTTCTATGCATTCTTCAGGGAGCCCATGGCTATGCACTCTCTCTTCTAAGTTTAAAAGGGCATAAACTTCAAGACTTTATCAGGGTGCAACTGCAACCTAGGATCCATTGACAGCCTATTTATAATCAACATTTTATTTTGTTACCGTGGTTTGGGAATTCAGCAGCATGTAATTTTAAGCATATACTGACTGAATCCAGGCCTATGTATTAAAGGCATATATTCTTTGTTGTATTTAACCCAGGTATCAATGAGTCATACCAGTATGTTTAGTGTTTTTCTGTGTGGCTCTCTAATATTACCAGTATGCAGACAATGTCCAGATTTGTGTGAGGAGTTTCTGGAAGATGTCCGATCTGTTGCATTTCAGTGAAATTTTCTGTGTGTTGGTCGTGAGCGTTTTTTCCCCGTGTCTACACATATATTTCCATAAATGTCTGCACACTCCCAGGCCAGGTCTGTGATCGGGGATTTCTGAACTGGATGATATCCGTAAGAACACCTCCGTGCACGAGAAGATATCCGTTCCCGATGGCAGACACGCATCCACACATGGGCAGATACAGTCACCAGTTCATGCTGTTTCAAGGCACTTTTTACGACTGTAATTATATTGCGTATTGGGCCAATGGCCCATTGCTGAGAGGTGTGAAACATCAGAGATGCATAGAAGACAGTATTCACAATCATATCGATCCTGGTAAGGGATGTTTTTGGTAATTCAATTCCGTTTATTGAAAATAAATAATTTAATCATGTTTTATTGACATTTTTGCCATCTTGCAGAGACGTTGAGCACAACATAATGTGACATCACACTGTCTGATGTTGCATATTGTACAAAATCAGCACAATTTCAGCTATACAATACGGTCATTATTTCTGGATCAGCAGATTATCGTTATTTGACCGCACCTTAGAAAATTTGGTTTTGAGGAAGATTACAGGGCGTGAGGGGATACCTTTCTAACTGATCACAAAATTCACAAAAGCTTTAAAATGTCAAAATGAATGATTAGTTCAACAGATTATAATTTACTGTCCATGAAAGACAATGTTTGCCCTTTCAAAGTCTGGTGTAGATTTTCATTATTTGTCTACTCAAAAAGTCATCTGCCGTTGAAGCAATTATCCGAATTTGCTCTGCCCAATATATGTCAGACACAGAAATGAATTTTGGCCTGCAAAAGAGTATCAAAGTAAATGGTATTTGCACATTACGTTGATAATGAGATGGTGAGTTGCTTTGATAGGAGAATGTCTTTACAGAACAATGCAGAGCTGGAGGCATTTTGTTCATTTATGAGCTGCCAATAGCGAGATGAATGGAAGCTGGACATTGAATTATTCTCATTATGACATCTAATATGTGTTCCATTAGATCTTTCTGTTGGCTCTATCTATTATTGTTTATTGGTTGTTGTTCCGTGGAATGTAGGACTACAACAGATTTTCAGCCTTCGATTAACTGCAAAATAGTCACGCATAAAACATGGTATCATGTCTGTGAATATCTTCAGTAACGCATTCTGTCATATCCTGTTCTTGTATTTATGGCACAAACCATCCATCCGTCCAATATCTAACACGGAGTTGCTGTGTTTTCAGATGGACCTGTAAGTAACGTTAACTCTAGCTATCCACCTAGCTATGTTAGGTAGCTAGATAGGCGAAGCTGAGTAGGCTACCTTTTGTATCAAACAGACCTTTTGTATCACAAGAGAGGTGAGTGGGTGGGGTTGAGGATGGAGGAGGATACTTTTTTATTGTAAACACAGGACCACAGCAAGGCTAAAAATCCTGCCTTTAAGGAAAATATATTGAGAACAGAACTATTTCTTAATTTATATTTCCCATTTAATCTGACATCATTTTCACACTAGTTTCTCATCAGAATGATAAATATGCCAACTGAGAGCAGTCACTCATGCCCTCAAACACCCACATACACCTACACACCTAAGCACAAGGAATATGTGTGAGTGGCTGATTCTGGGTGTCATTTTTCTTGCGTTTTTAGAAAAATAGTTTTCCTTTGCATATAGTTCTTCAGTTAGATTTATTCTCCCTGTTTTGTCCACACGTGTATAACCTCAGTACAATAATGTGGTTCATTTAGCAGAGTCATTCAGGGATCTATTTGCTCTGATGAACTCCATTTTGTGGTTCGCAAGCCTTGAGAAGTAAATAGACTGTGGCTTTTTTCAAAGTAAACATGTGTTCCACCATGTTAGCAATTGTGTTAACAATTGGCAACTTGCAATTTTTCAAAAAAATGTATTATTATTATTTGAATTATAAGGCATAATAAACAATTTCACAATCAATAAGTAGGCTAAATAAGATATGCAGTGGAGGGCAGTGGACAATGAATTCTGCAGGAAACTCTAATTTCCATGATGCACCAGTACCAAAATAAATGTCTTATCAAGTCAATATTCAATAAGTTCAAAAACAAATGTACTTCAATCACCATGTTTGGATGTTCAATTACTGATTTAAAAAAAAAATATATATGAGATATATGAGAGAAGTGAAAGCAATGCATTGTAGATATTTCAGAATGTATTCACAAATTACTTTCTCATTTGCTGCAGAAGACAATCAATTTCAACTACAAAAATGAAGCATACAGAACATACCATGATATTGAAACAATTATTTAATAATTGAAACAATAATTTGGAATTTTTAAAGATACATCACATCTGATTTATATTTTCAGACTATGCAGTAATACATTCCTGCCTTTCAAATTTTCCTTTGTTCTCTCTCTCTCTTTCTCTCTCTCTCTCTCGCTCCTTCCTTACACCCACTCACATCATTGGCCTAGTTCTGCATCTCTGTGGAAATGGAGCCCAAAAGGCACAAAACATCACAAGATTCATCTCCTTCCATCATTTAATATTCCATTGTTCTTCCTTGTTTTGGCCCTTTTATTCGTGTTGTTTTCTCAAGAAAACACATGCGCGCACGCGTGCGCGAACACACAGACACGCACACACACACACACACACACACACACACACACACACACAAAATAGGCCAGTTAAATTCCCATGTTTTGAAATGCAAATAAATAACTTTATCGGATGCTTTGTCAAAACATTTTATTTAAAAAAAAATTTGAATTGTTGAAATGCAACCTACCATATCCTTGCAAAAAGTTTAGAATGAATCACCAGATGATTTTCCTAAAGCATTTAACATTCAGTCAGACATTGCTTGATATTGGGAAAATAAATAGCTAAGGCACCAAAAGCTTGTGAAATCATGTTATTGATTTACCTTAATTACCAGAAAAAAATAATCAGAAATTTGATTAGATGTGTCATCCATTATGTGTGCTTCTTGTGTCTACTGTGAACTCTAAAGTTGCTGTCATTATTTTTAATTGGAATGAGAGTTGAAGTAAGACTTCAGTGAAAGGTATGCACATTTTGTTTTAGCACAGTGTGTTTATTTAATGTTCAAGAGATGCCATGGAATGTCTGTGTGGGAGTGTTTCACCTAATGGAACCACAATCGTTAGGTGCACGGCTGAAATGAAGGTACATTAATGTAATAAATAAATAAATTAAAATATTATAAAAATACATAAATATAAATCCTGTAATGCAGTAAAAAGTGTGGAAGCACAATTTCCAATAGAATACTATTGAAATAACAGTATATTGCTGTATTTCAAATTACAGTGGAATAGCCTAAAATGACAGCTATTTCCATGCATTCTAATAAATTATTTACCATTTTATATTTGTATGTGGCATTAACTGGTTATTTATTTTGTTCATGCAATTGTTATTTATATGTTTTCCACATTAAATTATGGGCAGTAGATTGACAGCATAATTGTGTAGCTAAACAATACATTCAAGTTACTGTCAGTAGGTTTTTCAAGGTACTGTTAATAAGTCCTCTACTAGGTAGGATTACTACTATTGTTCTTTACTGATCTTTCTCAAAGGTGCAAATACTTTTGGAAGTTATTGTAGCATGTTAATGGATATTTATTTATTGTTAGATTTTATTTAAAATAATTATTATGGGTGTGAATAATTGTGAAATCTTTTGGTAAGAACGTGTTTAAAAATACAATATAGCTCATTACCTTTATTGGTATTTTTATAAAGCATTCTTTGCTCATCTTTGGCGCGTGTAATTTCTGAGGACACTGTGTATGGTTTTGCCATCATTGTGTACTTACAATGAGAGCTGCATCATTGTAATAAGCGTTGCAAATTGTTTTGAGACCAGAAACGCTCATAAAAGGACAAATAAAAGGCAGCAGAAATGGATGTCGAGCTGAAAGATTCTCTGAGATATGAAGGACTTACCGTTTTGCTATGTCCCAGCGAAGGCAGAGGCTGTAGAAATGAAAATGAGATAAGCATTGCCTGCAGAGGCAGTTCAATACATATTTACAGTTGAGTCATTGAAGACTCCCCTATCAACTTAATGTGACAGTAACCTTGATCAGAGAGCTGTGAAGAAGCACGTGGAGTTCACCTCAATGGCCGGGAGGAGATCTGAAGATTTCAGCATAAAGCCAGGCACAGGTGGATTTGCCAAGTGGTTCTCCTTTCTCATCCCTTTTCTCTCATCCTCTTCCCTCAGTCCAAAAAGCAATGTCTGTGCATTAAAGTCTGCCCACCCCTTTCACCTTCTCCACGTTTTATTACATTACAGACAATGACAATATATATATACGTATAAGACTGAAAACATAGAGCAAATCTGCATTTTTATTTCATCGAAAGCTTGCAAAGAGCAACTTGTTGAGAAATTGTGCTTCCCGTTAGAAGAGGAGTGAGTCTAATCATCTATATAAAATCCAGCAGTCCCTGTGGATTTTTGTGTATGGGCTTTTTACGTATGCATGTATTTGTGCGCATGTATGTGCATACAATATTTGTACGTTGCACCTCATGCCTTCGAAGACCACAGGAACGTCATCTTTTTTGACAAGGTTATACATAGTAAGGTTATACAAACATTTCAACAATGTGCTTGTAAACGGCATGTCAAATGGGATATGATATTTTATGACCCGACCAATAAGAATTATTTATGTGGCACCAGTTAAACAGCCCACGCAGAGGCGCCTTTGCCCTTGACTCGGGGCACATTTGAGCGGAGTCCGAGTGGCCCCCTTGAGATGGCCTTCAGGCAACGTGTCAGAAGGCTGGACTCTCTGGCTCCATGATAGACACTGAAATATGAATGAGAGATGAAACGGGGACAGAGAGGGACCCCTGGTAACTTACGTAGAAGACCAGACTGCAGGAAACAGTTTTAAAATCATAAATCCATTTCATGATGCAGGAACGGGGACCTTTAGCCACCTTTCTGCAGTATAAGGCCTGCATTCTCATCAGGGTGATATGTGATTCCCCCCGGGCACACGCCACCATTTGAGAGCCCCCTTTTTATTATTACCTTAAAGGTGACTTATTACTGCTTACATGGTTGTACAGTATGAATGGATAATGGTGAACACAACAACACTGATGATAAAACTAGGCATCAGTACCAGACTGCTTTGCCAATAACAGAACTAAAAATATTTTCCTGTAACGTATAGTTACCAATAACTCCATCCTATTTGATTACATCGTTATCAATCTCTGCACATATACAGTCATTCATTTTAAGCTACAATTTTAAGGGGTGGCGAATGTTTAATGCTATTTGATGTAAAAGAAACATGCGTGTGGGCCTTTCAACTAAGAAACTGATCTAAGCAAACAACATTACATTTATTCATAGGCCTGAATTGAATTAAATCAACATCTGTCCATAAATTTGTCCATAACCAAAACATAATGAGCCCATAGTACAATAACTTTTAAAATGTACTTTTCCCTGCACATTGTGCTAAGTTAATTTTGATGACTGTTGAATTCAGAAATCAAATAAACAAAACAAAACAAAAAATTGCTTAATTTGCATTTAATTCAGAATCAATGTTCATTGTTAAGAACAACTTTTTATTGAAACTAGATCATGGTCTACATGCTCTTTGTTATTTGGTTGTTTCTTTGACTTCAGTTAAGGATGCAGCACACTGAGATCAAACATATACCGATATACCGTTTTCCCCCATTTAATATGTCTCATGCATCTTCTAATGTCATTATTCACAGTGAGCCTTATCAATACATCTGGGTCAGGGCTTGGAGTGAAATCAAGTTAGCATGAAGTGACTTTATGAGAAATACATTTTTCCATGTTTTTATCTGCTCCCTCAGGTCATTCAAATGTTCACAAGGGAAATGTTCTATGGGAAAGCATAATCAAATTCTCATGGCAGCAGAAAAAAACGAAGCAAGTGATGTAAGCAAGGTTAAATTAAAGTGTGTGTGTGTGTGTGTGTGTGTGTGTGTGTGTGTGTGTGCGTGTGTGAATGCATGCATGTGTGTGTGAAAGAAGACTCATTATGCCATTTTCCAGAAAGCTCTTCATCTAGTTTGCTCTGTTAATGAATTACTTCTCGCTTTATCACTTCACATTTTTGAAGTGATAAGCTAATGAAAGCTTCACAAGTGGTGCTCTTCCTTCTTCTACACATGCTCAGTCTAAATCAAGTCTAAATCTACTGTACCTGTTATCTAGGCTACTTATGAGAGTATACTAGAAGACATAATCTGATATCAAAGCCATTTTCCCTTTCTTACAGGCATTTAATCAAAACATAAATATACACAGTTAATTTTAATAGCATGGCACTCATTGTTTTTGTTATATTTTAATATATTGTAGCAATGATGTAGCAAAACCATCAATACATTACTTTTTCAGTTATGTACAGTGCCCTCCACAATTATTGGCACCCCTGGTAAAGATGAGTAAAACTGGTTATAAAAGATTCACCGTTTGGTGAATTAGCTTAATCTCACACTGAAAAAAAGAAAAAAATCCACTCTTTAATTTAAGTAAATTTATTCTGAGAAAGAAATCCCTCATCAAGAAATAATTATTTTTAGCAAACCACGTGTGCCACAATTATTGTATATCATTTATACATTTTCTTATTACAGCCTTACATTTACTGCAGTTTGAAAGTTTTTAAGCATTTTTTTAAGAATCTTTTTTGAAATGTATTTATTCATTGGTAGTATAAGCCCATTGAGTTTTCGCATCTCGTTTTCGAGGGGGTCCTACAATTGATTGGAACCCCCTCCCTTGTGCAAATTCTTCATGACTTTGTTGGATATTCTACTCTCCAATTTCTTTCCAATGAACGTAATACCTGAAGATAGATCTGACAAACTGATTTTGTTCGTACAAATGATCACAAGGAGGACACTCTTTCTTGATGGTTAAAGAGCTTGTTAATGTTTCTTCCTTCCCACAGCCTTCAAGGCATAGGCGCTGACATCACCTGCCATTGGTGCGGAAAGTGTTTCAGTTGCTTGGAATGAGATTAAACTCACAGTAGCCTTGAGAGACAAAGGGAAAATACAAAATAAACATCAGTTACAGCTGAAGAAGGAATCCTTTTCCAAACAGTCCTGTGTCCAGAAAGTACTTTGATCTTGAAAGAACTATAAAAATGCAAAGGCTTATGCACATAGACATTTACGAACATATAAAAAAGCAAAGAATCCACGCATGTTGACACTTTACGTATGTTTACATTCCCCAGTGGGGGCACTGGAATAAACAAGGAAGATGGTCAATTGTATTCAGGTGCATTTCTCTCCCTCTATGAGCAAGTTATTTTTTCCACTGAAAGAGTTGCAGCATGGCAATAAAATTAGTCTCATCCACATGCATCCATAGACCTCAAAGGGGGCTTGAGCACCTGCCGTTTGGCCTCCTATAGAAAAGTGCCCTTTTTATGTTTTTTTTATGTTTTAAAATAAATAAATAAATTCCTGTTTGTGCACAGCCTGCCCTGCGGAACATATATATATTGATTGAATCAAAATATCAGGTCGGAAGATTGGTGCTCCCGGGCGATGCCCTCTACCTCTACTCTCCCTCCCTCCTTGCTTCCGCCGCAGCGGCAAGCACTGTGTGGGCACCGAGCCTTCCTATGGTGAAAGATTGCACGCATACGCATGCATAGGCACTCGACAGTCCTGAGTCAGTCAGTGTGATGAGTTACTTTGAGGCAGACAAAGGTATGTGGACAAACAAAGTATAAATATACTGTTCATTTTCGTTTTATATTGATATTGATGAGCTTTAGGAATTGCTTGACACTATTTGACAAGTAGGCTAGGGTCTATCTTGAACTATTTAGCAGCTCAAAATGTACCAACTAGCTATCATTAGCGTTGATACCTTTTGCTAGTAATGTAGGAATCAGTGGATTGGAATATCAGTGGTCGGGTTATTGTGTTATTGTGTCCCATCCACTGAACTTAAAAGAACGGTCCCATCGCACCACAGCAGTTTTAATGTTGTCTTATTGTCTCGATGGTTAGTTAGCTAATGTAATACGTCACATGTGAAGAGAATTTACTGAAATACACTTAATTTCTTTGCATGTATCATTAATTAACTGTCATGTAGCTGTGTTTGAACCAACCTCAGTCATGGGTTTGTTTTAAAAACCAGGGTTTTTCCTATATAGTAAATTATTTGGCAGCCACCAAAATGATTTCACGGACCGCCAAAGGGAAATCGCGACCGCCAAAATGACAATAATTGTGAAAACGAATATCCGAATGAATTTAATGCCATTTTTTGGGTGCAATATATATTGTACTCGTCGCCTTAAATATGTCAGTACTAAGAGATGAGTAGAAGAAGAATACAACCATAGACTGTATGGAAATGCGGCTCAGCTATTCTGTGGCAGAGTGCAACCTAAATCTTTATGACAGCGACTCGGTAAAGATATAGCTTGCGCAGCGAGTTGGATGGAACATGCTCCAATTTTGAATTAGGCTACCTTTGAAGCCCTAACTTCTGAAAAGGTAAAAGCTTTAACCCGAACCACGTTGGCGCCCCATACTGTAGTGGTAGATACAAGATGGTAAATATCTTATCTGTAGGCTATATGCAGCTACCACTGTGTTATGATTAACCCTGCAGAGTTTATCTTGTTACGTTTCGCCAAAGTCCCATACAGTGGACATTTCCACAGTGACCTATCGCATTTAGGGCTGAAATAACAACAGCAACGTAGACTATGTAAAAACACATGCGGTGCTTTTGTACTTTTTAAAAAATATTTTTGAAACTTGTAGCTACACTTATTTTTTATTTCTGTTTTAGAGTGTTTATTTATTTTTCTATTTGTGCACTATCAAAATAGCCTAAATGGTGTAATATTCAAATATTCAAGAAGCTTCAAGGACCGTTGATTTCTAAACCCTAACCCCTAAACACACTACATCGGCTCTTTGTACTCCAAAAACTGTATTTACGGTAAAATGAATGCTAAAAAAAAGCGTGCGCTCGCATAGGCTACGTACGGCCAAAACCCATTCTCTTCCAGGAAAAACCCTGCCTGAATACATACCTTTTAATATCCCTTTAACAGTGTCGCAAAAGTAGTCATTCCAGGCATATATTTATTTAATTATTTGCAAAAATCGCCAGCATGCCCTTTTATCAATTTGGGCCACTGCCCCTCTAACATCCTCTGCACGTGCCTGGTCTCATCTATATTTAACTTGAATGTTCTATAATTCACTGGTAAAAAACATGGCAAGAAATTTCAACAGCTTTTTGAGGTTGAATGAGGATAACAAATTATAGGTAGTTATGGCTGGCTAAGGTGAAACACTTTATTTTAGACCAGCAGAATTTCTGTCTCAAATATAGTTCTTGATGAAAGTCTGTAAGTTAATTATGATTACTACATATTATTAACTAGACCTACATGACATGATATGATAGTGCTAACATAACAGTACCATGCCAATCTAGAGAGCTAACATTGCCTGGCTCGCATACATTGCTATGTAACTTGCCACCAGCACAACTTTGCAACATCACAACCTCTCCCTGATCACAACATCAGTCAGAATTCTTATAGCCTATTAGTTGATAGTAAATACATTAAAATGTAAAACACCTGGCTTGTTAACAGGATATCATATATTATTAAGCTGCTTTATCTAACAATGCAATAAAGGAATTGGATAACTGTAATAAAAAATAATTAAATATGGCTTATGACATTAGATCTGTCTGTGCTTGTCCTTCCTATTTTGCTTTTCTAGCACAGGGCTTTTTTGTGTGTGTCTAAAAAATGTCAGCTCTCTATGCTGCGGGCTTTCATTGTTATGACGCCTTCTTTTTAAAATGACAGCCGCGGGAGAGGCGCGAGAGATGACATGATAGACAGAAAATGACTGACAGAACGGAGGATAAATGTCGCATCCTGTATTTTGATTCCGCACAAAAATATATTGCGGAAATGAAGAAGCGGAGGGTGAATTTTTAAATAAATTCTCCACTGGAGAAAGACAGCACCTGGGCTGGGTAGTGAAGTGCAAATATCTATGTGGGTTAGCGATGCATGGTATATTGGCAATGACTATGGATGGATACTCCATAGGTACACACTCCTAGGGACAGGAAAGCCCTAGAGCACAATAGTCTTCAGGCAGTAGCCAGCGCAGCTCAGAGACAATGAACTAACCATTGAAAGATTCACAGGCGAGGAAGAACCCCCTGGAGCATAATGTTCAAGAGGCAACCAGAGGCTATTATTCAGAGTTGGGCAATTCCATTGAAGTCCATTGCATTGCCTCCAACATAAATTTAGTTGACTCAAATAGGTGATGTTCAATGTGGAGAATTTTAGCCTGACTCAAAGGCAAACTTCAACCCCAAAAGGAAAAGGGTCAAAGAAGCCAGGCACTTTAGACTCAGCAAAATCAATGGCAGCCACATTCAGACCGAACCAGGACCACTGCCATAGTGAAACTGGACAGCTTGCTTCTCAACACAAGCTCATTATTATAGAAGACAGAAAGTTGGTCCTTTATCTCACGAGGATTTGTCGATGTGAAGGGAGGAGGATGGCATGTAAGTAAGTATAAGAATGCCAAATTTACTGACAACCATGAGGTCAGCCTTATTCAGGGCCTCATTGCGGTGTTTGATAGACAGCTTTTAATATTACGTGTAACATTACATTACTGGCATTTGGCATATGCCCTTATCCAGAGTGACTTATGTACAATGAGAACATCCAGGTCAAACACCACAAACCTCTTTCTGGGCAGAGAAATCCTGTGCCTCTGATAAACTCCTCAGCAAATCAATGTTTTAAGAATACATAATGACACAAATAGGCCACTCAGTCCATGTTGGCAAATTTTCTAAAATAATGATATTGTGAACCAACCTCCTGAAATAGTGCACCAAGACCTGTTTAAAAATAGTCGGCAGCTTGTTACGATCCAGGCAATCCTGCAGAAAACGCAATTGGAACGATAAATTAAAAAACTAATTAAAAAACTGTCCCCCGCTACCATAGATACCATAGCAAACAGAGACTAGGGATGCACCGATCCAATATTGATATCGGATATCGGCCCCGATATTGAGGGGAACACAACACAACTAACTTAATCAAGCACCTCCACAAGCATCATGCCAAAGAGCACGCCGACAATACGACGTAGCAGTTGTACAATACACTTACTTACGTAACATGGCGGATTTTCATTATGGTTTGTATTGGAGAAATTCGTCAAGTCCCATGATGTGAGGAGTCGCTCATTCATAGGATTAGTACAAATAGGGTGCTGGAAATTTGTAGAATAGGTAGGAATGGGCTGTGAGACGAGGTTTCCCAGTGCTTGTACTCTTTAGCATATTTAGCATGGTTCAGCAGATCACAATCATACAATCATTTGCTATAGAAACTGTATTGATACGTAATGACATAATGTGTGTACATAATCTTGCTCCATACGTTAAACATATAACATGTTACATGGTGTTAGAAGCGGCGGAATCCCGTCCTAACAGATGTCGGAGGTACTCGAGAATCACAAGAGATAAAACAGAAACAACTTTTCTACGGAAGAAGTGAGTTTAACAGCAATGCGCTAAAGTTGGCAGTTAGAAACTGCGAGTGCTTAGCGAGAGCGAGATCATTGCTAGGATACCGAACTGCACGTTCCTGCTTGCCGGGGAGTAAGTGAAGCGACACAGAGAGACATCAGAGCGGAAAACACAACAACAGAACGATAACACGATGGATTCCCTCTTTTCTCTAAGTCCACCTGAACATTTAGACTTTTCTGACTTTGGCAATTAGCCCAATTGGATCCGCAGATTTGAAAGGTTTCGTATTGCTGCTGGATTAAATGAAAAATCAGAGGAATATCAAGTCAATTCGTTAGTGTATACTATGGGGGACAAAGCTGATGATATTCTGTGCACGCTGGGCTTAAGTGGCGCTGATCAAAAGATATACAGTGCTGTGCGGGATGCTTTTGACAAACATTTCATCTGCAAGCATAACGTGATCTATGAAGGGACACATTTTAATAAACGTTGCCAAGAGACAGGCGAAACGGCAGAGTCTTTCAATTCTGCAGTTCATAAACTGTCAGAACATCGCCAGTATGGCATGCTCCAGGAAAAGATGATAAGAGACAGATTAGTCATAGGCATAAGAGATCACGGTCTGTCAGAGCATCTACAGCTAGATGGCGACTTAACTCTAGCTAAAGCTGTCTTAAAAATTAGACAACAAGAGGAAATAAAGAAACAACAGCCTGTGATGCATGAATCAGTGAACACAGACAAATCGGAAGCAAATGTGGACATGGTGAAATTTAGGAAAAAGACTCAAAGGGGGAGTCATGCATGAAAAAACAGACAGGCCAAAGTTCAAACTGAGATGCATAGAGGACAGAAGAGTTGTGGTAGATGTGGTAAATCACCAGCACACTCACTGAACAATTGTGCTGCACGAGAAGCAGAGTGCAGGAAATGCCAGAAGAGAGGCCATTATGCAGCTATCTGTAAGAGTGCTAACAGAGTTGATGCAATTCATGAACAGGCATTGGAGACTGTTTTCCTAGGTGAGGTGACCTTTGAAGAACAACCAAACACATGGCAAAAGGAGGTGATGGTGAATGGGCAACGAATCACATTTAAACTGGACACTGGTGCAGTGGTGACGGAGATTCCAGCCACCCTCTTACCGAAAGGCGACATGGCACGCTCAACAGAGCAACAAAGAATCTGTGTGGACCCAGCAACACTCCAATAGAGGTGAGGGGACAATTCAACGGCATTATTGAACATAAAGGCAAGACTACAAAACACCCTGTGTTAGGCTTACTAGCGATCCAAGAACTGCAGCTACTGAGCGCAGTTGACAGAATTCAGGAGCCATCAGCTCACTCCCAAAAGCAATATTCCAAAGTTTTGGCAGGTCCGGGACTACTAAAGGAAGAGTACAGGATCAAGCTAATGGAGGGAGCCAGACCCTATGCCCTATCGCTGCCATGCCGTGTCCCACTTCCCATGACTAACAAAGTCAAAAAAGAACTCCAAAGGATGGAGCATATAGGAGTGATTGCACCTATTGAAGAGGCCACAGAATGGTGCTCAGGGATGGTCGTTGTGCCCAAGCCCAATGGAAAAATCCGGATCTGTGTGGATCTCACTCACCTCAACGAGAATGTCACATTTTGCCAGTGGAGGGGTTGACTCTCAATGACAAATGCCAGTTTGCTGTGGATCAAGTAACATTTCTAAGTCACGTCATCAGTGCGAGAGGCATAGAGGTGGACCCAGACAAAATCAAGGCAATCTCTGAGATGCCCGTGCCCAAAGATGTGGCAGAGGTGAGAAGATTCATGGGCATGGTGAACTATGTGGGAAAATTTTCACCACACATCGCGGAGCTCACAAAGCCAATAAGAGACCTGCTCAAAGCTGACAGTGACTGAGCCTGGGGCAGCCCACAGCAGGTGGCTTTTGAAAAGGTGCGTCAGGAACTGAGTTATCCTACTGTCCTGGCACAGTACAGCCCGTGCATACAGACAAGAGTGTCAACTGACGCTTCTTCATGACTCGGAGGAGTCCTGACCCAGCTGCAGCCATCAGGTGAATGCCGTCCAATCGTCTTCATTTCACGCAGCTTGACAGACACGGAGCGTACGCCCAAATTGAAAAGGAAGCGCTGGCCGTGACATGGGCATGCGAACGCTTTTAGACTTACCTGTTAGGGCTGGACTTTCTCATTAGAACAGACCACAAACCCCTCATTCCTCTGTTGGGAAGCAGAGCACTTGATGACCTACCCCCTCGCATCCTGAGATTTTGATTGCGACTGCTCCACTTCACCTACAGGATTGTTCATGTGCCGGGGAAGGACCTTGTTACGGCAGACGCGCTGTCCAGGGCACCACTCCATGGCAGGCTAACAACAGGTGATATGCAGCTGGAGAAAGATGTCAAAATCTACGTTAACCACGTCGTTCAGCACTTACCTGCCTCAGAGGGGAGGCTGGCACAGATTCAGAGTGCATAGGATGCAGATGATGTCTGTAAGCTGTTAAAAAACCTGGTGCTGATAGGGTGGCCTAACAGAAAAGCACTACCAGCTCATCTTCAACAGTACTGGCAGCATGGACAGGATCTGCTGGTTGTGGATGGATTGCTTCTGAAGTCCGATCGTCATCTAATCGTCATCCCAACCACCATGCAAGAGGAGCTGCTTGAAAAAGTCCCATGAAGGTCATCAGGGCATGACAAATGCATCCCCAGGGCGCAGCAGTCCATATGGTGGCCCGGGTTGACCAAACAAATTAAGCTTTTGTGCAAAAGAAGCTCATCATGCACCGGAACCCCTGATGACGACGCCTTTGCCTGCACGGCTATGGTAATGCGTCACAGCAGACCTTTTCCAGTGGAACAGCATGATGTACATTGTAGTGGTGGATTCTTTTTCTAGCTACATTGAGGTGGCCAACCTTCCTTCTACCACTACAGCCCAGAAGATGGCGAAGTTGAAGTCGATCTTCGCGCGTTATGGGGTCCCTGAAACTGTTGTCACAGATAATAGACCTCAGTTTTAAGCAGCTGAATTTGCTGAATTTTCTAGAGAATACAATTTCACACATGTGACCAGCAGTCCCCGCTATCCACAGAGCAACGGAGAGGCAGAAAGGGCAGTTCGGACTGTGAAATCCCTGCTGAAGAAACGGGAGGACCCGCACAAGGCTCTCAAGGCTTTCAGGGCTACACCCCTGGCACAGAGAGCATCCCCAGCACAGCTGTTGATGGGTTGAAAGATCAGAACACCCTTACCTGTCAGTCAGTAACAGCTACAGCCAAGATGGCCTGACTTCAATGTTTTTGAAAGGAGGGATCGGGAGATGATGGAAAAGCAAACATCCTGGTTCAACAACAGACACAAAACCAAACCAAGACAAGATCTGGACAGAGAGTCTACCTACCTTCTGGGAGTCTCCAGAGAAACTGATCTCAAATCAGGGTTATTCCAGAAACCCCCAGAATGACAAGATCATAAAAGTCCATAAAAGGCCCAACCAGAATGGACTTATAACTGCTATCCAAAAAGATAGAAAGATGTGCCTCTAAAGGGCAAAATAATCTCTTCATAGCTTTGAGGCTCAGGTAGTCTACCCTGACCTCTAGAGAGAGAAAAAAACATTCATGTTCTTTGCTATGTTTAAAGAATGTTACACTCGCACACACACTCACTGATAAAATGTTACCAGTATGCTTTATCTAAAAGGAGGAGATGTAGTGATACGTAATGACGTAATGTGTGTACGTGAGCAGCGGGTTTATTAATACAGTTACTTAACAGTCATCCACGTCTCTGGTCTCTTGGTCCGTATGTTAAACATATAACATGTTACAGAAACTATAATTTTTTTCTATTTTTGTGCTTTCATCCACACTGTGTGAGGTACCACACTGTTTTCAATGAGGTACTCAAATCACCAATACAAAAATGTAACACTGTTGGTGTTGTTGCAAAGTAGATTGCTCATTATATGGATTTAAAAAAACACATGCAAACAATTAAGAACAAGATAATGGTGTACTTTTCCAGTAATGAAATATGACAAAAGACATTTCTACACCTCAACCCTTCCAGCTGTGACCTGTATTGTTTCTTAAAGATTTTTTTGTCCATTTATCACTCAATGTGTGGCTGGTTGTAGGCGTAGGCTTTATAAACAATCACCTAGGGTGCCATCTGTCTGGAGGTGTGCCAACCGTCTGTAGGGGTGGCAAATGAAGGAAGAAAAGGGGGGGAAGCATTGTGTCCATGATAGTCGGTGCCCCCTGATCACCCCCATCACATTTTATTGTTATTTTGAGATCATATACTTGTTCAAAAATAATTTTATATCCTTGGAACTAGCACACCGATGAGGTGAGGCTATTCCCTATCAGAGAGCTATTTTAACTTGGACATGATAGCTAGGGCTATCTTTATCCCACAGAGTGCGCAGTATTGATTGGATGGTTAGGTGATGAGAGCAAGACAAAGTGCTTACCTTGATTCTGTGATCAATAGTACAAGAGTGTGGTCAAATTAATTAGAAATAATAAGCTTCCAGTATCGCTCATAAAGTATATGTCCTACTGTTGCTGTGTTTCTCTTGTAAAGGTATTGTTAAGGCTTGTGAGGGTATTTTGTTCATATATTACATTAAATGATTAAATTGAAACAGTTTAAATTATGTATAAATTAATATACTGATCAAATGAATCATGTACATTTTAACATGTAATATATTTTTCAAAATATTATATATATTATCATAGATAATTATAATGATGGTTTTAAAATAGGTTATCTAAATTATTTTGAGGAGACAATTCCCTTCATGACTCAAACCATTACATTTTGAATTAAATCATAATCTTTGCACACACACTATTTCAATGTACATGTCTGTAATTGTCCTTACTGTTTTAAGATGTGTTTTATATATATTTCCAGGCAGCTGCCTTGAAAAAAATAACCTTGAAGGAACAGTATTATAGTATTCACACTAATTATAACATCTAATTATTGACATCCTCAACTGTATCAAAAGGCCAATAAGGCCTGTTAATTATTAAAAGCTTATAAAAGAGCAGGACTAAATTCTCTTGTGACAGCCCTAATGAAAGCCTCTTTTGTCTCTGTTTTCTTGGTCCACTGAAATTTACTGTGTGAACGTATTCTTATGACGTTCTTAATCCAGACATAAATATGGAGGTACATTGGGGGGTGGGTAATAATATGACAATATAAAACAACCAAGGGAAAAGGAGAAGAGAATAGAAAAGAAGAGAAGCAGCTCTTGAAAGAAGGCATAGAGAATAGAGACTGGAAAATGGAGGGACATGAAATTACAGGGACAGAGAAGAAAACTGACTCATCCTTTGGTCCTGGTTCTGTTACCAGGTCTTGTGCTTCTCCAGCGGGATACCTGTCCTATGTGTACAGAAGGACGCGAGAGAGAGTTATGAGGAAGGCCGATTAGTTCCACCTGCTGTTGATCGATCAGCTTTATTGGCCAGTTATTTGTATGCATTCAAGCAAGCCAACCTCTCTGCGGGTTTGTGTCAACGAAGCCACTGCTGTACACAGAAGATGGTGTAAGATCAATTCAATCTCAGGCTCTATTGGTTCTCTGTGTGTAATTTCTCAATACCAAGAGAAAAAACAGATCAAGACTACTAACCGATATTATACAGTCTATTTACATACATTTCACATTCTAGTTTGTCAGTTCCATTGCACAAACAGTGGAGCAATATCTCCGCAGAATATTGTAATTAAAAATATTATTTCATGTGAAAGCATTTGACCGTAATATCATAACTTGTCTTGGTGCTTATTTGCATGTATGTTTTACGTTTAACTTTTACTCTTATTCATTGTACTGAAGAGCTGCACAATTTTATACATGGGATAGTTGAACACATTCTTCAACTGTCCCACATGTTGCTGTTTGATTATTTTTGTTCAAATTGCAACAGGTAATAAAAAAAGTCATGGTATGTTCAGAGGATCCAACTTGCAGGTCACATTCTTATCATTTTTAGCCACAGCTCCACACTATCTGTATTTCTTGTTTTTGGAAGATTGCTGAAGAAGCATAGGCCTATAAAAGAATTTAGCTTTCTGTGGTCATGTCTTACCGGCAATAAAAAAATAAAATACTTTTTTAGTTCTTTGAAGATTGCATTTCTATGAAATATTGGACAGCAGTGTCAATTTATATACTTAATTTTGAGGCAACTACATTCAAGCTCAAAAGCAAGATATTTCTGCCCCCATTTAGCTGTCTGATAACTCTCTTTGTGCATAAAACACATTGTACCTCAACAGTACCTCCCTCTACCTGTAAGCAATGCTTTCATTCTGGATCAAAAAATAAGTATTAATTTTTACCTCACAGACCTTGAGTGTGTTATCTCTAAATCTATATTTGTGTATTTTCTTTCACTTTTCTTCAGTATTGTATGCCCTCATACACTATGGCCCAGATTAAATCTAAGTGCAGTATGAATTGGCTTTTATGAATGAGGAATTCAGGCTATTCAGTGATATTTAAACTTTTTATTATTCCCTCAGAACATTCTTCTATGAATATGGAAATGGTGTCACAGAATACAGCAAAAATGTCACATAAAAGTAAGTAACATTTATTTGTTATCGAAAATGAATGACAGTGCATTTGAATCTAGACTGAATCTGTGCACGCATCAGAACTTAAAATGAATTTCACCAAAGCATAACTTTTTGTGCTAATAAAAAATCCAGAGATGTACTATCGAGTGCAAAATCCTTTTTCACATTCACACATTTTGAGTTGCTGTTATAACTGGCTGGATGTTAAATGGACAAAAGCCACCATACCATGACAATAGTTCAATTCCTGTGCATTTATTCCTGAGAAAGAGAATGTCACTGCCTTAGAACTTTGCTCAAGCCTAATTGCTGTATTTTTAGATACTGCATATAGTAGAAAACATAGCATAAACTTATGTATAAACCATTGTGGGTCTTACAATTAGATTGTGGGATACAATTTTAATTGTAAATTGTAAGATCAGACACAAAAAGAATTGAGAGTTACATTCACATACATTTTGGCATTTGGCATGCTCTTATCCATGGCAATTTAACAGATTACATTTTCACGTACATTTAATTCAGCTGGATGCTTTATTGAAGCAATTCAGGTTAGGTAACTTGCCAAAGGGTAAAAATGGCAATCCGCGAGCTTGGAATAGAACCCGCAACCTTTGAGTCCAGGTCCCATACACTAGCAAGTTAAACATAATTAAATATTATTAAATGCAAATACCTACAGTCGCTGTAACATGTATTCATGATTTTATTACCCTGGTTTCAATATTAATCTGTAATTTTAACTTTGTTTTCTGTCTAAACATACTCATAATTTTCAAACTTGCTAAATATTATCATAAAAAAAAAATAATAATAATAAGAATGATTTCAAAAACGAATGTTGATTGAATCCAGTCTGATATTTCGCATGAATAATTAAAGAAGCCACCCAATTTGATAACACAAAAGTAAACAGGTACTTGTTTAAAATGCATTTTTCCAAAAACACTTGCAAATTGAGCACTGTTGATATGAAATGTTACAAAATGTACTATTTATGCTGTGTTTATTATTATTTTTCAAAAGGGACTACTCTGCATTTGGGCACTCATTAATTGGCTAAATGTCTCTTCTTTTTAAAAAAAGCACACCATCTGAAGGGGGGTGCTGCAACAACGTGATTATCTTGGGAACAATACATGTGCTTCAGCAGTAAGTCAACAGGGCTGTGTTGTGTTCATTTCTAGATGGTGTCACAATAACAAATTGTAGTTGGCATCAATTGTCATGTCGGACGCAGGTTTATAGCAATTTCATATACATTATGCAAGCTGTCCGAGCATGTCTAATTTGTGCGCGGGTGGAAAGTGATGTGGAGTAAATCTACTCATGGCCTAAACTATATTAGATACATGTGACATCTTACATGGGCACGTACACATACACACACACACACACACACACACAGATCTGTGCTTTTTCTATTATCAGGTGGAGCGTAAGATTCAGAGAATCAAACGCGACAGTTAAGGGTACTAAAAGCACACACCATAGTGTGCACCAAAAAGACAGATGGGTCCGTACTATGAGTGGGGGATATTTCTATATAAATAAACAAGGAATGCAGAATAGAAAACACTCCAGGCCCTGAGCCAAAACAAAACAACCCCAAATAACAGGGCGTCCTCGAGAACCGAGTGAAAAGAAAATACCTCTCGCTTACAATATGAGCAAGTGAATGACAGGGGAAAGAAAACAAACGATAAGTAAAACAGGGAAATAAAATAATTCTCTCACTCTCAATGCGGAAGAATGCAGAAGAGAAAAACAAAGAAGCAAACAAGCAATCTGCCTCAATGAGAACAGAGTGCGTACCAAAGCGAGGAACTGACAGCAACTAAGAGAAAAACAATTCCACTAAGGAATAACTCAAGATGCTAAAGCAAGTCCTTTGTATCTCTTAAGCAAAGCGTAAAAGAGAAAAGGTCGCTTGTAATCCTGTACCGTACCGACTTCGTTTGTCAAATAGCAAAGACAACCTCGAAATGCCGGATGGCAGAAGTCCTGGGCTATTTATAACCGGCAAGAAACCCAAAACAGGTGGAAGGAATAATAGCCAGGTGAGATCCAAACACTGAAACAGAGGCGGAAAAAAACAGATAGAGCACCCTGACGACACCAAAAAGAATAACGACCGCAGAACGGCCGAGGCTGCCAATAACCATGACAGCTATGTCTTCCAGCAATATGAAACAGACATATTGTTTATAGAAAAGCTAGTAATTACATTCCTATGAGTAATTAAAACACAGTAATTAATAACTAACTAAAGCAACTAATGGCATCGTGAGAAAGATTTATCTTCATCCTGGCAAACTGGTATTATCAGTCATTAAGCAGATCCTTGATGTTCAATTCAGGCAACTCTCAGCAAATCTTTTATTTTGTTGTAACAGCAAAGTTTGGTATTTTATGACAACAAAGCATGTAGGCATTGTAAAGTTCCAGTCATACCTGGCTTCATATGTTTCGGTGCATGCATGGCTTATGACTATTACTCTCATTCAAGAGCTCAAACCTTAATCCATACAATTTATTTTTTGCTCTAGGCTGTTGAATAAATAAATTGATCACAGAAAATGTGGTTAAATAAAGGACCAACTGCAGCATGGAAAAGGAGGAAAAAACTCTCTAAAATCTCTCTAAATTGCACTGAATCACAATACAGTCCACTTAAATTGACCATTGTGTGATTCATATATCAATATGAAATAGTGTCCTTCGTCTTCAACAGTGATGAAGTGGGTGCACTCTGGTGTATTTTCCATGCATATTAGATATATTCTGTTCATTTCTCAAATTCTGGTGTGACAGTGCTTTTATGACTGTTGGTATTGCATTTTATCTGGTAGTAAAACATATTATTTAAGTACATTAGGCTACTTATTTTATGCATATTATGTATATACTGCATGTGACAATTCTGAAATAAACGTATTCTGTTTGAAATTTGTGAATGATACAGCCTCTTCTTCAATTTGAACTTTAAACCATGGATGTGCAGTGGATATCTTTTGAGATATTGACACTTAAATAAGACTAGTAGAAACTAGGTAGAAATTCAAGTCCTTCAGGCTTTGTCTGCAATGACATTGCCTCATGCTTCAGGCTTCTTACAGCAGGCCTTCAGAAAAATGTTTCAAAAGAGGCATTGGAAAATTGCCAGCCCATCAACAAGAACAACAACAAAAAGGGAACACAAAAATAAACAAACAGAAAATAAAACTTCATGGGGAAATTACACCTCATAGCCTCAATTGTCTGATATGAATATGATTCCAAATGGACACGTTTGTCTCCTTTTATAGCCTAATGACTCAGCGCAGCAAGTAATATGTCTTGTCACTGTTTTATCATTATTATTATTCCATTCATATTTCTTCCAATTGGACAAATGAGGCATTTACAATTCATTAGAAAATGTGAGTACTGAAGCCTGAATTGATAACACAAAACAGAAACTGAGCCATACATTTGTGTGCATTTTTCTTTCACTGTCTGGTTGATAAAACAGTTTTCCTAAAGGTGCTGACATAAGGAATTGCTTTTTTTAGCTAATGGAATTATATATGGGGCTACATGAAATACCAGAGGTTTTCCTTACTTTCCTCGGGGAAACTGACCTTTTTCAATATTCAAGATCTTCTGTATTGTCCCCAAGGCGAATATTCTTGTGGACACAAAGCAACTGTATAAATACAATACATATGACCTGCGACAAATAAATATACTAACACTGCACAAACCCTTACCATGCATAATCAAATCCCATTCATTCCGTACAGTATATTGTGTATGGCCCCGTCCAGTCCATACCTACTTTTGTGAATGAGTTTGACAGGGGATAAAGAAATGATTGCATCTGTTCAGTATACACTGAGGGACCTCACAGTGTCTCACTGAGGGGAGAAGCTGGAAGTCAGAATGAAGTACATGGGAGGAGACTGAAATAATTACTTTCATTATTCAGTATAAATGTTAAATGTGAAGGTTTTCCACATACCATGAAAATGGCTTGAATTATATGAATTTTCTGTCTATCCCTGCATATTTTGTGGGATTTTTGGAACGTGCAAATGGCAGTTTTGACACTGCTGCCTGCCTGAAAAAACTGGAACACAATATAAAGGTCTTGTCTGATGTAAGGTTCGATTAAAAAAAACGTACATTTTTTATTTTTTGTCAGAGCTGCTGCTGTATCAGCTTTGTGTCACTCATAGTGTCCGGGGCATTTTCTCTTTTAAGGACAGTTTCTTGCTGTCATTCATTTTGACACAAATGGTGCTTTGCCACCACTTTTACTGCTCTTACATTTGTAGTTATGGGAAACCTAACTTTCCTCTCACTGTTTTTATAAAATCAGTTAATTTAATTAGGGAATTCATTAGGATTCTGTTTGTGCAATACATGAATGTATCACCCTTAACTGATAGCCTGCTCAGTTAGAAGATGTTATGTGTTCTGGGTCCCTGTATTGACCCAGTGTTGCTGCTGGTTGCATTCAGGGAACTCACACACTCCTTTGTATATACAGAGAAATATACACAATATTTCACTCAATGCTTTTTCAGTCCCCTCAGCCACCCCAAACAGAAATGGCAGGTGTTAATTACAGTGATCAATTGCCTGCGATTGATTAAATGTACCTTGTGTTAAATCATTGATGATGAGTGACTGATGAAATGGCGTGGGCAGAATGGCTTAGTTTGAATTTAAAGGTCTTACAACTAAATTCAAAGTCCTTTGACCTGCTACCTTCTAAATTATGCCCAAGGCTGGTAAAAGGTATATAACTGTTTCTAATTCATACACACCTTTAATTGTGATTTAACTATGGTCACGCGGTTTAAGATAGTAATACGTTAGAAAGGTTATTTAATCAAAAGATGGCAAGCCACTTACGGCATTATGTCCTCTCTCTGTAATCTGAAAAGCAAGATTTGCGGATTATTTATATGATACAGGAAATTGGACTCGGATACCAGTCATCTTCAGAGTAATCCCATCTGCTCTCAGTCTGAGCTTGGAGTTCCTATGCTGTCTGCACTCAAACAAGAAATATAAGAAGTACAAAGAAAGCACCAAGGTTATATCTGTCCTCCGTCTCAACAATCAAAGTCCTTGGTTTGTGACAGTGAAGGCCGAGTACTATTTGCGTGTTGATAGGTTTAATGACTTGAGAAAAGAGCTGCACTGTGACTGCAGCACAGCGAGAATCATAAAATACCAGCGTCACCTGCAGAGTGACTGGCTGGCTGTTTGAACACTTTGGCAAGTGACAACATTCAGCAGATCACTGCCCAGGCGTAACAATGGCCAATGCAACTGTCTGTGATATTACATGAAGCTTGTACAACTATTTGGAACGGTCCTCAGGACAACATTGTCACATTCCCAAATGAACAGCAGTGAGAAGCTGTAGCCAATGCATTTGAACATTGGATCGTCCCTGCTATGCTATTTCTGTATAAAGGCACCTGCAAGTACATGAGTTTCCATTTAACTGTCAAGCCTGTTGGCCATGGCTGATACCCAGTACAAATTTACAATGTTGGATATAAGTGGGTATGGAAGGAAGAATTGCTTTGGCATCATTTTGGCTGTTTTTGGCCAACGGCTGATGAGTGACCTGCTGAGCCCCTCTCTGTCAAAGGGACTACTTGGAATAAGAATAGTCACCACTTGCTTTTCTTGGGGATGCAGTATTTCTAATAGTTTTTGTGTATTACTACACACACTGACATCTAGCAGCTAATTGACGAATACCGAAAATACAGTGTAATCCATGCTAATAATGTTAGAGTGATTGCACAGGTGATGTTTGTCAGCATCAAATTGAAGCTTAGTGGGGCTGGACTTAAACAAATTCAGAATTCCCCCCAATTTGGATTGATCAGTCATGCTCATGCAAGATATGGCACTCTTCCCCAAAACACATGATGTCTCCACCGCTTCTTTTCACCATGGGTGACTGGTCAGGCTTGCACAGACACAAGTTGGTGGAAAAGACTTCATATGTGTAACAATAATAAAGTGAGTGTCCAATCTACCTAATGAAATGTCATCATCCTTGCCGGGTGAAACCCTCCATCCCTGAGTGATGCTAGTGCCAGTGCCAGTGCCAGTGCCAGTGCATAGCCCTATGTGGCTTTCAGCCACAGTCAGCACTGGCATATAGTTCAGATTTGATACCAGACCACAGAGCCTTGCTTTGCATTAGAACAGTGAGGCTACCTCTGCACCTGTGCACTTTACCTGTTCATTACCAAAGTCTGGAAGCAGGAATCCGTCCCTCAGCAGTGGAAGGATGCCAATGTTGTTACCATCTACAAAGGCAAGGGAGACAAGTCCATCTGCGACAACAGCTGTGGTATCTTACTACTTATGACTAAGTCTTAGCCAAGTTCATGCTCCACAGACTGGTGCAGAACATTACAGAGGAGCTGTTGACTGAGTCACAGTGTGGTTTCAGGAGAAACAGGAGCACTGTGGACATGGTATTCACAGCACGGCAGCTCCAGGAGAAGTGTCCGGAGCAGCACCAGAATCTCTTTGTGGCCTTCATCGATCTGTCAAAAGCTTTTGACACAGTCAACATGGAGCTTCTGTGGGACGTCCTCCTGAGGTTTGTCAACAACATTAGCCTTCAACAGTTCCATGTGGGCATGTGGGATGGTGGCACGTGTGACTATAGGAGGCCAGGAGTCTGAGCCTTTCAGGGTGTGCACCGGCGTACGTCAGTGGTGCATCCTTGCTCCGGTACTCTTCAATGTCTTCTTCTTGTGTGTGACAGTGTTGCTGTACGAGAAGATCCAGAAGGACAGAGGGGTGCTACAGTATGCAGATGATTGTGCAGTTGTGGCCCACATACCAGAAGCACTGCAGGCTACCTTTGCAGCTGCTGCAAGCGCTTATGGCAGGCTGGGTCTTTCTGGCCTTTCTAATATTCCAGTGGACATGAACACCCCTTTCTCATCCACCAACCATCACCATCTCTGACAAGCCACTTCTAATAGTGGACACTTTCAAATACCTGGGCAGCTTCCTCTCTGACGACTGCAGTCATCACCACCCTCCTCTACAGCTGTGAGGCGTGGAACCTCTATAGTCGCCACCTCAGGATGCTTGAGGCCTTCCACATCAGGTGCCTACAGTACATCCTGATACAACTAGATACAACTGATACAACTGGTTTGATAGCTAGTTCATAACTTATTTGACACACAATAACATTTGGTCTAACTTGTGACTAAACCAGAGGCCTGTTCCAGGAAGCAGGATTTCTGAACTTGCTGGATAACTGCACTAAGTAAAACCTGGAACAGCTCTTTTTACTTATGTCTATGTTCCAGGTTTGGGATGGTTCCGGGCTTTACAAATACCTAGCCAGCATGTCATAGCCACTGTCTTCATAGGCTGTTCCATTTGAGAGAAAAAAAAAAGCTTCATGCCTACAAAGGCAGCTATTTCTGAAGGCAGTTGTCAAGCCCAAGCAGTGAGCTGCCATCGAAACGGGAACACAGCCTTGGTGTAATTTTCATTCATCACTACCGAAGTCATTTCCCCACCTGGGTGTCGGTGTAGGCGTTCATCATTTTATTGCACAGCTGTATACCTGGTCTGCTCTGTCACTGCTTTACTTTTTGTAATGTATAGCAAACAATCCAAGACAATATGTTAGGTTGTTTTAGAGTTCCAATCCTCAACCATAAATAAAGCTGTATAGTACAGTATAGTTTTGGCCTTGCTTGTTGGAGAGCACAGCCACAACATAGATCAATTAGGAATAGTGTGATACTTGATTTGTGATTTGTGACTTTATAAAGTAACTTTTATGTTAGTTACTTAAAACCTGGTCTATTTGTCTTGAATTATAAATGCACATTTGATTTGCATCACATAATAAGTACACTTATTAATATCAATCCAATCACTATTTGCATTTTGCAAATATGAGCGAACAAAGTGCTATTTAGGCTTGTTGTCATAATTTTGAATGATTACCACTGTTTTGAATTAACTACCTCTTTCTCATATAACATGTTCCATGTTTAATTTGCTGGTATATTTTAATAGATATCCTTTTTTAACTGTATGACGTTGTAGACGTAGTAAACTGCAGACACTGAATGTGGTACAGCTGAAGTATAAGCTTAGCCTTCAGGGGCTTTCAGACATGCAGCCCATCTCCCGCGTACCTCTTCTCAGGTTTCCCTCAAGGGAATCCATGCAAATCACTGCCCTAGTCTTTTACAAGATGACCATGGGGAAAGGGAATGGGACTGCATCCAGAAGGGCAGTAATAATCTAACAATTCCTAAATATGTAATTAATTATATGTTTAGCCGAGGGTCAGTGGCAATATTAGCAGAGAGTCATTGTACTGTGCTGGATTTGGACTCACTCGACATCTTCTTACTTCATAGCAAGTACTAGGAGACTCAGGGGGATTATGCACATATCACTCTGAGCTTATATCACTATCAGAATCCACTGCTACAGATACCAGCCTGAGTAAAAATGTTTTACCATTCGCTCGCTCTCCTTTGTCTCCTCTATTAGTCCTTTGAGAAATGAAGGGGTAAGGACAGAGGACGAGTGTTCCGCACACCTCCTTGAAGCACCTCCTCAGAGCACTTAAATACTGGTCTGTCTGTCTCTCTCGAAACAGATGAGCCTGCCTTTCGCTGCACCAGGTGCCGGGAGCCATGTGGCAGAACCCAGGAGAAAAACGAAGAGAGCGCTGACATCCAGACCTGCACAGATGGAGAAAAGAAATTCTCCTTCCAATAGCTTTGGAGCTCTGAGGTTTTAAAATGGACTGCATGGCCTGTACTGTATGTCCTTCTTCTGCATTCCCCCTGTTCCACGCCTGCACCGCCCTCGCACAGAGGCTTTGTTCCTCCATGTTTCCGTCTTGTTCTTCCTGAGCGTGATATGAAATATTCAGAAAGGTCTCTGCTCATGAAGCTATTTCCAGCTCTCTCTGTGTAAATCAGTGGTATTTCTCCCTTAGTGGGGTCACCCAGCACTAGTCTTCAAACCATGGAATTACTGTGTATTGTGTATTGATTACTGGAATGTTATATCTACGTATATACGATTATATCTATATAGATCCACAGTTTCTGCATTGTATATCATTGTTCATTTCATCTGTTGTCTCTTCCTGCATTGATAGTGTTATACTCTGATCCCTTTTGTGTCAATTTAACTAATTTGTTGAAGCTTTAAAAATGTGTTGTGTGTCTGCCAGGAGTGGGGTGGGGCGCGAGCATTTCTAAGAGGCAGTGTGAAGGAGCCGTTATTCCATCTTGCAGATTTCAGATTAACACTGTTGGTCATTTGCTGTCAGGGGACATAAAGAATGACCCTGCATTGAATTTATTGCGCAAACGACCCTGGTTGCATCACCCTGCACTCGAAAATACAAAAGGGTGAGCGTAACATAAAATATTGCAGACAAATTCAGTCCACCTTGTGTGTTATTCATGAGGATGAATTATTTGTATTCAGCTAATTAATCATGTATAGGAGACATTTAAAAGTGCCAAATACCAAGAATGGCATGGTATAATATTGTGCCGCTCCATCGCTGAGGTGTTAATGTTCTACGTGGGTGTCTCTGTGTGGTTCTCATACCAACTGTGCAGTTATATAATCCACTAAAATATTTATCAAATTACCAATCCAGTCCCTGCTGTTGCATTCTATGATGTGCAAAATATCTTATCTACATTATCTGTTTGTAATAAACACAGGGTATCTTAACACATTTAATTAGATTTCAGGTTTTTTTAATGAAAGGTTTTAAATAAAAAGACGAGCATGCTTTCCCTACACATCACAATGGTTGGTTATATTGGTAGGAGCTGCATGGTCCAGATCAGAAATGTATGGGTGTAAGATGCATTTTCATCCTCAAGATACATGGCTGCAGTTTGCAACTGAAGACAGATCAGTTCCCTACAGGACAGGCTCTATAATCACTGTGAAGTATTATCTGTTATCCTGAGATGCAGATGGAATAAACCAGGCTACTCTCATCTATCTTTGTCTACGGCAATGTGCCCAGGCCAGAGAATATACTTCTCATTGATTCCTTTTGAAGGGTCACCACCTAAGGCTGTCTTGGTAGATAGTGTTTTTGATGATCATTATCATTTAAGGATCATTATGTTCTGTCTCGATAGGCTAAAACTCTGGATCCTTCACCTTGAGGTTCTCACCTCCAAAATCACAGAATCTTCCAACAATCCTCTTTATAATGTCATCTAAAGGCCCTCCTTGGGATTTATATCTGGCCATATGTGCTATATGATTGTGGGAATGGACTGGATACAATCAACAAACTCTGTTCAATTCAAATACAAATTGTATTATATAAGCAGAACCAGACAATCAATACCAGTCTGTCACATAGATTGTTGTTGTGTCATAGAAAGGACATGGGACACCCTACACTACAGGCTGTGAAGTGTTTTTTAAACCCTCTCCAGATAATGAGCCCAACCATCTCTGTACCAATACCTTATCTCTTTCTCCAGATCTTGACTTTCTGTCTACAACAATTGTCTCAAAAAACAAATACAAAACCTTATTCCATTTATTACTTTGTCTACAAGACATTCTTTTGGAAATATTCTTCCTCCATACATTTAATTTGACCCCTCTGTGTTAGTGGAAGACAACAAAAAGCCCTAAACCTATTGCCAAGATTAACTGAATCTACATTGAAAGTAACAGTAATACATAATACTCACCATTAGCAAAATAATTATTTGGCTAATAACTAACTATGCTAGCCAGCCTTAACATTTGAAATGACATGTACCCAGGCAAATAGAGAGGGGCCATTTTTTCCCTTTGAGCCCTTGCCCAACAAATAGGCTGTGCACTCTCTTGCATATACCAATAGCTATATACCTATAACTATTTGGACAGTGACACAAATTTAGTTTTTTTGGCTCTACTCCAGCACATTTGATTTGAAATTAAACTATGAATATGAGGTTTACGTGCAGACTGTCAGCTTTAATCAAAGGGTATTTACATCCATATCCATGTAGGAATCACAGCCCTTTTGTATACATAGTCCCCCCATTTTACGGGACCAAATGTAATTGGACACATTAACATAATCTTTTTTTTCTTCCAGTCATGGTGGATTGCCTTTGCCACCTCTGTAGATTTTGGGTGTCAAACCCAACCTGGAAAAATACTGTAGAGGTTCTGAATGAGGTCCTGCAGCTAATATAGACATTCCCCCAAATTAGGTTCCAACACCATTATGGCATATATCTTCCAGCCATATACCGCTTTTCTTTAACCATGATTAATGAAATCTGTATTTTATGTGTTTCTTGTATTTTGAATGAATAATATTCTTCACGTTCATCCCTGCTTGCAAAGCCACTGAAGAATGGGGTATTTAATTACTTGTGAAAAGACATTGTGATAAAGCAGTTTATTTGTTATGTTTAGAATGCTCTGTTTCCATCGCACCCTCTGCAGTCTAATATTCTTATTTGTCGCGCATGGATCCTCAAGCATTGTATTACTGCAAACAAAAGTAATCCTGTTAATGAAATAACCAGTCTGGTAAAGGTGATAAATCATTTGACAAGTAGTGTTTTTCTCTTTGAGATGAAACGGAGGACAAATTTTATATTGCGGCAAAGACTTGGAATCATGGTACGATATAAAACATGGCATTTGAGTTTGGATCACATTGGATAGCTGTCAGAACAAATGTCGATTAGTGCCAATTAAGATGCCAGCTTTAGAGGCTGAAAAGCAAACACGTAGTAGAATCACATATTATTATTATTTTTTATTTCACTGAGCTAGGGTGAGCATTGATGAACGGGGTTGTGATCGATTAAATAATAGATGCAAGAGAAATAGAAAAATGGGAGGAAAACCTATTTCAGTTTTATTTGAGCTGTCAGTTATGGAGCTGTGGGCCACTGTTTTTATAGATTGGAGAAGATGGCCTATTAGGTCTTACTACTGTTGGGCTTTTCAGCTTTCGCCTGTCACAGCCCAATCATGAATTAACTTCCCAGGAATATATTGCTGGAAATGACCCGTTCCACCTTGTAGTAGGATTATGGCCCATATAAATTCTTGACTTCTTTTGTAACCTGCAGTTCTCTATGACTATAGTTTCTTCTCAAGCATCTTGTTAACAATCATCTAATTATGGAACATTTATCATCTTAATTAGTCATCTACTTTGCACAAATTAAGCTTCTAAGCATGCAAATTGACTTTGAAGAGAATGCGTGCCAACACAATCACTTAATGATCTACTCAACAGTGAGGAGAGACAATTATTGCCCAAATGAAAAAAAAAAAAGGAAAAATATTGGACATTTACTCCTACAGCAATGTCCCCATCAATGCCCTGGGGAATTTGGGTTCATTTGACCAGAGGGAATATCGCCCCCTCCAGGCCCACCAACACCACCTCCAGCAGCAACTGCCATAACAAAAGCCATAACTGAATTTCAGGAATTCTATTATGTTGTTGTAGTATATAGGCTAGTTGAAAACTATGTCAATATGAGAGTTAAGGAATCGCATACTGATATACTTTGGTTTCTTATTTTACAGTTAATGTTACTAATTATCTGATGTGCACAGACTAATACCGGCACAGTTAACATTTTGAGTTTCACAACAATCCTGTTTTAATGTGTTATGTATCTGTATATACATGTGTTAGGCGATTCATTGTTCTTCAAATAGGCTAGTAGTTCTCCTTTTCCTTAAAAAGACAAATATACAGCTTTCATTTGAAGGAGTAGCTACATTGATTGTAAAGGCCGTGACACACTGGCCGCGATTTACTCGCACGAATAAATCGCATGTTGAAAAATAAAAACTAACTCCTGTATTGTTCATAAAATCTTGCACATCAAACGCGAAATGTCCTTTGCGAAAAAGTGGCATTTAATTTATTCGCAGCAAGTTCGTTTTTTGCGAGTTTTCGTTTGTGAAACTATTTATCTATCCAATCATAAGTTTCCATGACTGACGTCGCCGCACTGCCACAACAAACTCCAACATCCAATATGGCGGACCAACTGATTTTATATGTGTCACAGTATAGCGTCCTCTTTGATAAGAGACATAGTAGTTACAAAGACAACGATTTGAAGGACAATTTGTGGAAAACCATAGCCGAGCAAATAGGCTATGAAGATGGTGGGTTTATAGCTAAATGGTTGCAATACGCACAACTTGCTATCTGATCAGCTCCCATAGGTTATTAGCATTGGCTTAAAAGTAGTCTCCAGCTATTTTAGCCAGCTAAACCTTTAGATCTAACGTTAACGTTTATAGCAGTTCATGTAAAGAAGATAACAAGCCAGTGGCGATTACACACAAACATAGCTAGACGATACGTTGGCCTATTTTATTTTTTTTACTTTAGGCGAGTTCATGTAGGCTACGCTGTCACCGGCTGGGTTGTTTGCCTTGGTGAAAACAAAGGATGAAAGCTAGCGAACCGCTATATGTGATATTGTTTCGTGGATATTTGCCGTAGTAATTGTGGGCTATATGCTAACCGAAGGAGAAAGACGACACGCAGTCTAGCTACAGGGTCTGGCCAGGGGCAGCCACTGTGGTGGAGGAAGAGAAAGGGGGAGGAGGAGAAGGGCAGGTTAGAGCCTATATGAAATGTTTTTGCTGTCACACTGTTGTCTGTGTGCATGGCAAATAAAGTTCCCCAAAAATCTTATTCCGACTCCTGTGTGGATTTCCTGATTACTGATAGCCAAGTTATATAAATAACGAGGAAAACAGTCGAGGTCTGCCTGTAGCGATCGTTTTGAAGAGAACTCTTCAGACTTCATCAGTTGCTACACTGTATAGACTACCACACATTTATTTTAAAGATGTTTGCTGAAATGACGTAATGTATTGTTATGTTGTGGTTAACCCTTTATATTAGTAGAAGAGATCAAGAGGCAGTGGAACACGTATGTCCGTAAAAGGAGGGAAGAGAAGGAGAGCATGTTGTAGACAAAACAAACTTTACATAAGTAAAAACAGACACATAACCCGGATCAATATTTTGCCAATGTAATTTAAGCATGCTCTGTTTTTAACGTTCTGGTAGAGGAAAAAAAAATACACTTTCGTTCCGTGATGGACCGAACGGATAACCATGTCGTCATCGCTCGACGAAGAGTAATCCATTTTTATTCGCACGGATTTTCAAACGTGGTGATAGATTTACTTTAACATCTGTCCGAGAATGTAAACAAGTCGTCCATTTTCATGGTAAGAAGAAATTTTATGACAACGTTACCTCCATTTCGCTAGCCTACTTGAACAGTTACAACCTGCCTGAGAAGAGTAGCCTACCCATTGAAAGCTGATTGCTTTTTCTTTGTCTCACCGTTTGTTTGGAATCTACATGCATACAACGATAAAAAATTATCGTTCTTTGGATGCCCACAACTTTTTTGTTCGTGGATGATAATATTTTGCACTTGCAAATATAATACTGTAACGTTATAGCACTCCGATTTAACCACATTCCACTACAAACCATTTGTATATGGTCAAAATGTTTTAGTGTTTCTTACAGCAATATTAGTTAACCATAAATTGACAATTGGATAACTTATTTGACTTTGGCTACCTGTGAAACAATGCCTGCTGCACACATAAGCATGTGGAGTTTCAGGGTCCCACAGTTTCCCTTTTCTTCCCGCCGACGCCTCACGTCTTATTGCTCGGATCCACTTTTCTCATCTTATGGGCTCCGTTTTGTGGTTCGGAATCTTATAAAACCGCAATTCTGGGTTTTTTACCTTGTTTGTAGTGCATCCCATCTAACAACAACTTTTAGGCATTTTTATGCTGTTAGCTAACGGATCGGAATGACAAGAAGGCACCAGCACGTCAAGTCAATGGAGGGCAAGAGCGGGATGTGTCCTCCCCCCCCCCCCCCCCCCAAGATGGGCGGGGCCTATTTGTGCTCTGTCTCCTGGCAGTGCACTGTGCAGCAGCGGCTGACTGGCTATGCATTTGTTATTTTCTTTCACGTACATGAACTATTATGAAAAATAGAATTATTGATTTAAATGAATAGTACCTAATGTTAAATATCAGATAGAAGCATATTATGCATATGTGACTCGCGAAGGGGGGCCAGTGGGGGGGCCAGCGATTGTATCAGGGTGGCCGTGGCCCCCCCTGGCCACCCCTTGGCGGCGCCACTGTAGCTATGCAGCCTGTCATGAATAATACAAGTTCCATATTCACATTATACTCATTGCTGCTCTATTTGAATAAAGAGCTATCATACATATATTTATGTGAGCGAACAACAGTTGTGGGGAGCGAGCATGCTCAGCGAGAGACTCATTAAACTGGGTTGGCTTGACATTTGTTTGTGAAAAACAGGCCAGTGGAAAACACAAATCGAAGAAGAAAGCTGTTTCCTGTTGTTGCCTGCTATAGCGTCCATTGCTGTGATCCTTGCATTGCGTTAAGAATTTCAGGTGACACATTCACTGAAAGTTGTTTTCACATAGATGGTTAAACATATAGACAGCAGTGCCATTGTGAAGGTAATCCACAATCAACAATGTGTAGCTTTCAAAGTATGGTTTGTTATTCATTGTGTGTCATTGTGCCAGGTAAATATTGGTGCTCATAAACACTCCTGTCAAATCAAAAATAGCTTCACACCTGGGGGGTATTTCACAAAGCAGGATTACAGAGTTAACTGGATAACTGCACTGAGTAAAACCAGGAAACTTCCCAAATCTGGAACATGGAATGAAAGTAAAAAGAGCAGTTCTGAATTTTACTCAGTGCAGTTATCCAGCTAACTCAGTAATCCTGCTTTGTGAAATACCCCCCTGCTCTCTAAACTGTCATTTCCCCCCATTTTGTTTAGTTTACCAGTCTATTGTTGAAGTTTTTGTGTGGTCTAACAATACATTGCATATTGCACAATACAAATTTGTGCAGTGAACCAGGTGGATATCATTGCACTGTATAATAATTTGTCTAGATATTGGTGCACCCTTGTGTTTTACTATTAAAATATTAGAATTAATACTTATCTGGATGTCTGTTTATATTTGGCTGAGGAAGATTGAGCGAAAAACTTTAAAGCAGTGTGTTAAAGTTGAACGTCAATGCCAGGATACAGCACTGCAGTTGTGCCCCTAAGCAAGACACAGAACCATTTCTGACACAATACTGATGATATTAATCTACACAGCCCAAACTACAAATCCCTTACACACCCTTATACACAAGCGAATCTCAGAGCATTTTGTTCTTAACTGGTTTAAAATGAAGACAACATTTTTTTTCTTACTTAATTTTTTTGTCTGTTTCAGCAACTGCCACATTCATGTTTTGTTTAAAAAAAACACACACAAATGATAATACAAAATTAAACTTGTTTGAACCTATTTCAAGTCAATGGCAAAGTGCATAGTAGTTAGATGGAAGAGAATTTAATCTATTTTTCCACAGCTGGTTGCACTAACAATAGCCGATTCTGCCAATTTGCCATCCTGTGGCCGTACGGTTCACTGCACAGGTGATGGATGAAAAGTGCTGACATTGAGAGCACTCGTCTGTTTTCACTCACTGGCAGATTTTCTTGTGAGAAGTGGCCTATGAGAACCCTACGTAACACTCCAGTCTGCTCTTACTTTAGTCAATTAACATTTGAGGGAAGAAAAAAGAAAGAGCCAGACTGCCTCTTGCCACAGCTTTTCTAAAAGCCACCTGTTTCTCATCTTTTTGCTTTTTGCAACTTTTTTCTATTTTGGTCTCAGTGTTTGCCTTAAATACAGCGCTACACCCATCCCACTGTGCTTAGCCTTAAGATAATTGCCAAAGTGAGTAATTGTCAGATAAGTTTTTTTGTCATACTCCAATTAGTAATAGTGATTTTTAGAAGTCCTTGGATCACGCACAAGCAATTTAAAGGAGCATCAAAATGATTCACATTGTAGGCTACCATTTAGTTTATAGTATATGGGGCAGTATGGAGTGTTCTTAATCAGGTCCACTGCTGTTATGTCAAGCTCGCAATCCATACTCTAGTTCAATGACTGCTATTTATATTGCACTCATCAAATCACATTTTATGTAGAGTAGCCTTCATCTTCCTGCTCAGAAAGAAATGGACGCTCTTATTGCATAAGGAATGCTGAAAGTACAGAAGACTGTTTGTTATTATAATATTGTAATATGCCAATGTAAT